>QLNU02015360.1:241911431-241957348 GCA_006491805.2 Dysdera silvatica
TTTTCTATCTTTTTAGCAGACCAGCTCTTAGGCAAAATAGTTAAAATTTGTACTTGTAAAATTCTGTTCTCAGAATTCTAGAATTTTTCTTTTAGCTGAAAAATTATCTCCAATTCAGCTGAATTAGAAGGTAAATCTCTGTCAGGAATAGTCATCACCTTTCGTTTTAAAGCTTTACTTATTTTTTTAGTTTAGTTCTTCGGTATTATTATTTCAGCAAGTCTTTTCTTTTTTATTGGTGTTTCCTAAATACTTTGCAAGCTCTCATTTAATGTAGATATTGCTGTTTATAATATAGTCTTTATGATAAATAAAAATAAATAAAGACCACAGTTATACACAATAATGTCACCACATTAAATTCCTCTAATAGCGAAAAACTCCATTTTATAGGATCAATACCATTCTTTCCAGAACTGTTTTAACCATTTAAAAGAAAGATGAAACAAAACGGGTTGACATTGGCACCTAGAACTTCGCCCACTGTAATAAAAATGGTAAAAACAGAGATAAAACAATATATAATGAATGTGCAGGAGTTCATAGTATTCCAATACCCGGTAAAGAACAAATTGAAGAAAAAACATACGTAGGATCAACAAAAAGACCTTTAAAAATACGCTTAAAAGAACGTGAGGCAGATATAAGACTAAAACGAAAAACGACAGCATTGGCCCAATGGTGCCAAGCATACAATCTTATCCCAGCGTTTAATGAAACTAAAATGAATTAAGGTGGTGGGAGGCAATAGAAATCTTTTGTAGTAGAAAGAATATTTATAATTGAAACCCAGTATATATCTTAAGTCCGGCATGTCAATATCTTTTAGAAAATACTGAAAAAAAAACGCGACACTTGGCGGTGGTGGCGCGGATGGCGAGGCGCCTCCACTGGCAAAAATAAGCCAACAACAACAACATTGCCTGGTAATGACGCATTTCAATTTAACTACTAGAGGGCTATTACAAAATGGCTGAGACATGTCATAGCTAATCTTTTTCTTTTTGTTTCTGCGGTGTATAATCGAAGAGTGATTTTTATCCATCATGATTTTAAACGTTCTGATGATATTTTAAATAAAGTGAGTGTGTCTAAGTAGTATCAGCACTCGTCATTTTACACCAGCGGAACGGAAAAGTAACTTCGACCATAGTTTGCCGAGTTATAAGAATCTTATTTACAATTTTGAAACATGGTAGAAAAATCTAACTACATCGTAATTCCCTCCCGAAGGATTTGAATGCCAAGCCCCTCCCTTCTTGACATGTGACTAGTGAATGACTTTAATGATCAAACCCACATGGACAGCCATCTGTTAACTGAAGGATTGATGTGAAACATCTATATCCTGCGGTGGCGCAGTGTGGTAACGCGTTCGCCTAGTACGCCGTTAATCCGGGTTCGACTCCCAACAGTGCAAAGAACGCTTACTCAGAGATCTCATAAAAAGATCGCACTGCTCACTGTAGTCCGGGGTTTGGTTCCCTAGGCCATAAGAGGTTCAGATTCCTCTGAAAACTGTAGGTCCAGAGGTTCAGATTTCATCGAAAACAGTAGGTTCCAGCTCAGCATGACCATCGTAGTCTTTGAGCCGTAAAACCACAAAACAAACAAACTTCTATAGTTGCTGTAGTTAAATTGTTAATGAGTAGAAATAACAAATAATAAAGTTAAGCACAGATTTGCTTTCCCCTGTTCTCCAGAAAATTCTATTGAAATGTCCATCCTACTACATACCCCCCCTCCCCTCGGAGAATGTTCTACTTATGTGAAATGGGTCAATAAATAATATTAGTAAAAAATATGTAAAACTCTTTTTAACAAAACATGTTTAGATCTCCGATTGCAGCCAAAAACATATTTGCCAAGATCTGTAAGTATTTTTTTTTTTTAAGAAATGTGCATGCAAGGTCATTTTTGGTGTAAAAATGTAATTTCTAATTCTAATATTCAAATAGCACATGGCAGTCTTAGAATGAGGTTCTCAGATATTGTAGAAAATAAATGGAAGAGTAACATATAATTTTCTAAAAAAAATTAAAATAACAATAATGGCAGAAAACAAGTGCATTATATAATTTTTGAATGAAAATGGGTACATGCACAGTATGTTTAAATTAATTACTCGTAATCCCATCGCGATCCCAGAATAGGATTTTCAGATATAGTAGGAAATAAATGGAAGAATAACATATATATTTTTTTAAAAAAATTGGAACTCTTTTTTGAGATATATAAAGTCAAAGGTGTTGACCTTGAAAATAAAAATTTGAATTATACATGTGGCATATCATAAGAAAGCCCACATTAAGTGTTTTCTAAAAATACCAATATCAAGTTTCTATATTAATTAGGACAGAAGTTATCAGAAAATTTGGCATGCAAGAAATGCTATTATTATATACTGGGGATATCTTCTATCTATTATTGACTGGGCATTAAAGAAACTGTCCAGATGTTTTCGTTTCTCTTCCATGTTGTGCAGAAAAACTTCTTCTACCAAAGAATCTGCCTCCTGTTCGTGCCTAACCTTTCTCCTAGGATCTCCTCTATTCTCCGGAAATTTTATTTCTGGGTCGTATTCAAGCCTATTAACAAATCTGGTGTTTCTAAACTTAAAGACCAGATTTCAGACCTTAATAACTGCAGTAGTTATAAAATCGATTGTGAGTGTGGGTTGTCCTATATTGGTCAAACACGGCAAGCACTTCGATTCAGACTTAAAGGGCACCAATCTTTTATGTACATCTGTAATTGATAATATGAATTGACTGAACATCAGCTTGTTTCTAATGTAGAATTATTAGTTCTCTAGGATTTATATAGTGATTACAGATTTATGTTAAATAGCTGCAAGCCAAAAGAAAGCTTTGTGTTTTTATATTTCCTCACGAAAAAGTACTTAACGTGTATTTAGTATAATGTGGATAATGTTAAAAAATTGGATGGTAAATTAATTCTAAACGGAATATGTAAATTTCATTCACATTTCATAAAAATAATAGATAATTATAATAAATGATGTATAATAATAATAAATCACATTCATAAATTAATTTTAAATCAAACAAAGAAAAAACTGAGCAAATGAGGAGAAAAAATGAAAAAGAAGAAAAATTAAAACATATAATTGTTTTCAAAAGCATACGGGACAATTACTTAATAAGTCTTTACTTTGACGAATGTAAAATTTCTTGATGTGTTTCATTGTTTAATTTTGCACACAAGTTCTTTTATATCTAATACATTTAAGCCTTCTAGCTCTGATAATACAACGTTGTGTTTTGAAATATTACTCCTTTAATATTTCAGTTTTCAAAAATATAAAATGTTGAAATTAAACGATTATAACATGTAGCAATTGTTTTACTACAGAGGGTATTTACACATGTTTATAGCTACTGACAGCGTAAATAAAATACATACAATAAAAAAATTATTTTCTAATGTATTCTATCTGATAGCCCTGTTTTTGAATTATCATATTACATCTAGATTTCTACGATAATAGGACTTTTCGTAAAGTCACAAACGGGATTTTCTCCAATTCCTCCTCCACATCTTTCCACAGTCCATCCTACAACAGTCTTTGATTTTACCATGTTTGGCCTAGTTGCTCTTGCGCCATAAAAATCCAAACAAACAATCCATTCAAGGCAGCGGGTCGGCGTTTTGAAAGAGATTGTTTTAAAAGTCCAAATGCACAATAAGCCATCGGTGCTACATCTGGAGACTGGGTAGGAATATGGCTAATTGGTATTGACTTCATTCCAGTTTCTTGTCTCATTTTTTCTAGAAATGCGGTTGTACTTTTGGAGGTGTGGCTGCTCGCTTTGTCCTGATGGAGTTCCACAATTTGAAAGTCAGTAGGATACAATTTTGGAATATCTCCTTTAAAAATAGGAGTCAGAACATTATTTTGATAATATATAGAGTTGAGTTTTGGATTTTTTCAACTTTTCTTATTTTTTATTTTCCGTTACAAGAAATGCCAGCGATAACCATAAATCATTTATAGAAATTTTTTTTCCTCCCTTTGAAACAAACTTTTGATTTTCTCGGGCCTCATTTTCAATAATAAATCGATCTTTTTTTTATTACAATCATTTAAATAAATCCATGTTTCGACAGTTGTAACGAGTTTTTTCATCTATTTCCTGCTAAACGACTTTCATATAAATATATGCATCTAGTCTTCCACTCAGCAACATGCCGAGGTAGCAGACGATAAACTGCACTTTTTTTGCTTTGATTAAATTCAAATCTTTATTAATTTATTTATTTATAGTTGAAGCTGATGCAGAACTTTTTCAATAGTTCTTTGAGGTTTTGGATTTCTTGTAAAACCATAGACTGCACTTTAGAAATATTAGAAGAAGTACGAACTTTTTTGGGATATATCCTCCCCCCTCCCCTCTAACATTAAAGCTTGACTATTTTTTCATTTTACATTAATAATATCACTTATTTTATATTTTGAAACTGGAAAACTATGCTTCTTGCATCGCTTTTTAATTATTGAATATGAATATTTCTCTTCAAAAAGGGTAAATATATAGCCTTCAAGCCAAAGCTTTCTGTCGTATGCCATTTCACAGCGCAAACTAAATTTTTATTTGTTAATGGTTTTCACTTTTTAGGTAGTAGTAGTGTTGCCATATGTTGTGTTTTTTTCCGGTTCGCTGTTATTTTTTTAAAAATTTAAAATCAAAGTCTTTATAAACATGTGTAAACACCCTCTGTATTCATAATACCCTAACATTACAAAATAACTAATGTAAGTTTAAAATATAAATATAATTAGCAGGTTTAATTATTAAAAGTATAAAAGAAGATTTACATTGTTCTACCGCTGGGTGTTGGTGGTGGTAGAGAGGGAGATCTAGTCGAAAGAGTAATGGTAGTAAAAGGCTGGAGGCGGCATTTTTCAATTCTCACCTAGGGTGACAAAACACCTAGAAATGGCTGTACATAACGTCATGCTGTATGTTCGTACACATAGCATAATGATTTAAAATGATGATAATAAAACAGACATTTTACAAATTATAAGGAAACATTTATTAAAAAATTTACTTTTTGAAAACCTTATGCTTCCATATGCTACACCCTCCACCTTAAATTAATTGCAGGTAGTGGATTTCAGTCAGTCATGCTTGGTCCATACAGTTTAACAAATAACAAGTCATCCACAGTAAGAAGTAATAGCCAAAGTCTTGTCTGTCTTTTAATTAAATTAAAATGTAACTAAAGCCTCTTTCACATTCAGCTGTACTCAAAGGAAGAATCATCATAAAATGCAATACTTTGCTTAAATTTCAAAACAATGATGATAGGGATTTTGTAAATCTGCCAAGTAGGCTGGCATGACAATTCATACATATATCGTGATGTTATACATGTTAAATATAATTTATTTGAGGGGACCGTAGTGAAAAATTGGAGATGGCCCGCTTTTAATGTCACGCTATGCCCAAGGTTAAAAATTAGGAGCAGAAAGTTAAGGCAATATCACCTAACAAATTTTCTTCAGTTGCCAAACAGTTTTACCTGGGTGTTTGCACATATGATTAAAAAACAATTAAAAAAATCATGTTGAGATAAACTCTAATTGAACGTTTTTATGAAGGTGCCTTTTAATTAAACTAATGTTATTTCATATTTTCTACCTAGCAGCAAGGCTGTAGTCAGAAGCATCCTGGCATTACCCGAAAAGATTAAATTAAAATTTATGGAAAACGTAGGGAGCATTTACGAGGAATTTTGTGCTAAAATACAATTTCATAGACCCGCCTCCTCAAATGCGACAGAAAATAATGGAGTATGTGGAGAGGGGGAATGTTACAATTACGTTATTTACATTATTATAAGATAAAATAACAATGTTTTTACGAATAAATTTATTTTATTTGACAAAGAAATTTTCATCCAATTTTTATTTTCTGGGATGGGGGGGGGGCTGTTTCATTCACACACACACCACAAACTTTTCAGGATTTCAAGTTGAAACGAAAATGGGAGATACGCTTTCAAGGGGAGAGCAGATTGGCGGGATTCTACAGATTAAGATTACAATTTAAAAAAAAAAATGTTGCCTTTTAAAATTCCGTGCTGTGGACTCTTACCCATATATAAATCTGAGCTTCTGTCCACCACCCAAATGTTAAGAAAAATGACGGAAATTGTAGGGGTGGGTACTTACTAGTAATTTTCTGTTATATACCTTTTATAAAGGGATTCCTTTTGTACTCTATGAACTTTAAACTTTGTGAAATAAACAGGAGAAAAACTTAATGTATATGGCTTAAGTCAAGCACACATACATATTATACAACATAACCTTGTTGAAATAGTTGCAATCATTTAAAATTATGCAGCATACCATAAACCAAACTTATCTTCTCAGGAGACAGCTTTTTATTTTTCTAACTGTAAATATAAGTTTTACTTTAAGTTGAATTCTGCATTGTTATTTCGTAAGCTTTAGTCCTGGATTTAACTTTGATTGAGAGGCTGTTTTTCTCTAGATGCATTTTCACGATCCCATTAGTTAGTGCTGTGTGTGATAAGCTTTTAGCTATTTCATTTAAAATACATTACAGAACAATTTCATTTTTTGTAGGCTATGTTTACCAGTGGTCTAAAAGAATCAGAAATGTCTATTATCAATATACAGGGTGTTTGTCCAATGAGCATGGCAATTATTATACATTTTGCATATACAGGACAAGTGAAAATAGAAGAAAGTAATGTGTGTAATTTATTACCAGCTGCAACGATGTTTCAGGTATATAAAGAAGTGTAACCATAGTATTTTCCTAAAATAGTGAATACTTTAATCAGCATAAAATAAATGTGGCACTATGTAAAATGTTAAGAACAACTTTATTGAGTATAGTTTTTAATGTTTGGTTGAGAACATCAACACGTTTCACATAGACACTACTGTTCTTTATCAGGGAGTGACTGAAGTGAGCGAAGGATGTTGCCTTTTCAAGCTACTATTGATTGTCAATGGCAGCACCTCCAAACAACGAAAAATAGTGGGTAATGCATGAAAAATAGAAAAGAGGGGGTATTAATTAGGGATGTGATGAATAGTGATTTGGCTGAATACTGAATATTCTTCAGCCAAATATCAACTTTTAAATTTCATTAAAAATGTAAACAAATTATATTTGTCACATTTTAAATCGAGAAACAAATTGAATCCTATTTTTAATCCTTTAAAATTATACTTTTATTGTTCATATGCTATACTTTGTGTAAAGAACAAGGTGCCAGTATTAAAAAAAAAGTCAATGTAATGAATGAATGCAGATAGTTTCAAACCATGCTGAAAATCACCAAAAATCCTCAAATTCTTTTTGGAATTGCTTTTCTGAGATCATGAAATCATCAGTGCCAAACAAAAACAATCAATTAGAAAATTCATCTCATACACTGCTCCACCTAATTATAGGTTCACCATAAATAGATGTTATGTCTTGACTTTAAGGAGTAGTTCAGTATACTTATTTGCAGATCGGTAACGACTGATCTAAAGAACCCTGTAATGATGCAAATAAGTCTGTATGCGCATAACGTCAAGTTGAACACTATGCATCTGGGGCTCCTCATATATATAGGTCCACTTTGATTCTCTTACTATAATAGCATTCGGTTTAGTTGAACTTCAGTTAATTGTCAATTTTCAGTTATGCTACATGGTAAGCAGTTGTCTGAACACGAGAAGGGCATGATTGTGGCGTATCAAAAGTGGAGAAAAGGTGTCCGTGAAATTTCAAGGCATATTGACAGATCTCATAATGTAGTTGGAATTTTTTTACGAAATATAGATGCCCACAGGAAAGTAAATCATCCGGGACCTCCTCTGAAACTTTCTTCGAGAGATAAACCAAAAATTGTAGGAGAGGCATCAAATTCAATGGTTTCAAACAGTGATATACAGAGAAGATGCAACGTCTCCTCGGAAACAATCAGGCATGTTATAAAGTCGATTCCGTCCATTGTACGTGCAAAACTGAAAACTGCACCACTTCTGAAACCCATTCATAAAACTCGGAGATTGGAGTTCGCACAAAAAAAAAAAAAAAAGCACAGATTGGAGCAAAGTGAGTTTCCTAGATGTTTTACAAAAAATTATTTAACCTTGTTTTCTCCCGTCCTTGCCTTTACATGTTAAACCTTTTTGTCTTAGGTTGTGTTAAGTGATGAAAAAAATTCTCACTAGATGGTCCAGACGTCTTTATCTCCTATTGGCATGATCTAAGAAAAGAACTGAAATACTTTTCAATGAGGAATTTTGGAGGCGGCAGTTGTATGGTTTGGTATGCTTTCAGTGCTCATGGAAAGGCTTCTTTATCGTCAAAAATGGACAGCGATGAATTTCAGAATGTCCTTAAAAGAAATCTTTTGTGTTATTTGAAAAAATTTTGCCGGAGCAAGACAATGCGTCTATTCATGTCAGCATCAGCACAAAGCAGTGGTTACATAGCCATAACGTGGAAGTAATTGATTGGTCGGCATACTCTCTGGACTGTATTCCCATGGAAAACATTTGGGGGGCTCCTTGTTCGGCAAGTTTATTCAGATAAATTATGACACCACTGAGAAATTACAATTGACGATTCTTGCCGCATAGAAGAATTTGAAGCCTAATATCCTTAAAAATCTTGCAACAAGCATAAAAAATAGAATTTTTGGCCTTATTCAGAAAAATGGAGTTCCAATTGTTAATTTAATTTTTCCATTAACGATTTCCTATCTGAATTTTTTATTTTGAAATGGACCTAAATAATTAAAATAATATGTAAATAAATAACCCAATAAATAAAACCTAAACCTAATAAATATACTTAAGTAATTGAATTTATGTGTAAGACCACATGTTTATGTTTCATTTCATTTTCTAATTTTACTTATAAAATATATTTTTCCCTTCATTTACAAATTTTCTCTTGTTTATCTAAGGACATACAATATCAATTTTTATAAACAACGTCCCCAAAACTTAGTTATTAAGAAAAAACAAAGTGGACTTATAATCATGTGGAGCAGTGTACTAGCAGTGAACACCTTTCTTCAACAGACACTTTTAGAAAAGATGTAATGTCCACTAAACTGGTGGAAGAATTGAAAAAACTTTCCCAGACTTGCACACTTGACTAAATAATACCTTTCTGCCCCTCCAAATATAGTATTCAGTGACCGTTTGTTTTTAGAAGCAGGCAATATATATGAAACAAAACGCAATAGAAAATTCTTTCTGAAAATGCTGAAAAACTACTATTTTTGCATCACAGTTTCAGGTTGTTTAATGTATAATATTTCTGTAACTCGTTTAAAAATGTTTCACAAAATAAAATAATCTTGATGTTTATGATAATTACCTTTGATAAAATTACCTTGATGTTGCTTAAATATTCGAAGCAGCCTGATTCTGTGAGTACTCTATTGAAGAATGTTGAGACAGTCATAAACTGAATAAATTTTGTTTGAGTTTTACAGTGCAAGAACAGCAAGGGTTATGCTGGAGTGTACAGTTTTCCAAGGAATCTAAACATCTTAAGGCCTAGAGAATCAACTTCCTTACTACGAGGAGCAATTAGTCGGTATGCATCGTTTTTTTTTTTTAATCGAACCTGGGATAATTGCATGCTATGCAAATGCATTACCATTGCAGGGCCTTCGATAAATAATTTATTTCAATAATTATATGACAAGAATCATATACTTGTATATATCATTAATTAAAATCAATTTTATATTTTTTTAAAAATAACTACAGTCAAAGTTTAGGACATTTTGTAATTTATTTTAAGATGTTTTTCAATGTTTTAAAAAATACCTTCCAATTTTTAAAAAAAAATATTTTGCAGTTTTTAAAAGTATTTCAATCACTCATTAAAAAAAACTGTGTATTTCTAAAGTTGATTAAACGAACAATAGAGTATATATTTTATATAAATCGAACACTACGCAGATTAAATCAAACAACAATGTCAATCAATCAACGTTTATTGGCGTAGTGTCACTACGCCAATAAACGTTGATTGTTTGACAATAGAGTATATTTTGCAGAAACTTAATTCTTGATTTTTAACTAGATTTTTTTGCACTCTGGTTTTATAATAGCTATTCAGCTTATGATTGGGTGAATATAAAATCAGTATTTGGTACAACCGGATATTCGACACATGAGCAGAATACCGAATATTTGTTGCATCCCTAGTATTAATGTGAATGGTTTAATAGAGCCTTCTATGTGTTACTGAGGCTAGTAGTCATTTTATCGTCATTAATAATGTTGTTTGATTGTTCGTGAATATGAACCGTTTCTAAAAAATCTAACTCAGAAGGTGCTTTAGGTTGATAAATAATAGACTTCGGAAATTTAAAATTATGAATATTCTCCCAGCAATAGAGTGTGATGGAAGGTTTTTGAAATTCATTTTTTTTTCAACCTACTTTTTATGTTTATTAACCGGAATTTAAGGGAAAGTTTTGTCCTGCCCATGTATGAACAATAACATTCATAAAATATTTTATACACATCCAAGGGTTGAAGAATAGGGGTATCATCTTTGATCTTTGAAAAACAAATTTTATTCAAAGTGGAGAACATAAGGGGAATTACGTTCTCCCCCCTTTCAATAATATTTGTTTTTCAGAGGATAGTACAGACAGGAAAATAGTCTTTGATTATTTGCTTGTTCTCTAGTGCTAGGATGTATACAAAATATTTTGTGAACGTAATTATTTGAAGGGGCTTCCATCAACAACCAATTGTAACTTGAAAGAGAAACACTATGTACACTAGGAGATTGCTTTAGTCAATTTTTGATAAAGAACAGCAGCATTTGTCTAAAACACATCAAAATGCTTAACCAAATATAAAAAACTATGCTTTTTATTGCTGCTACTAATGTTTAATTTGAATCAGTCTGTCGGTTTTACGAATTTGCTTATTTATTCTTGTCAATATACAAATAATGTGAAACTTGATAAATTATTACTTATAATGAAGTTATGTATTCACAATTGTATGCAAAGAATTGTGTTTAACTGAAATAAGAACAAAAAATATAAATGTTAAGAATCAAAACCCAATTTGTGGATACACTAATGAAATGAATTATTGGATGAATGTTCACACAGTGCAAAATTTCAAATTGAGTGGCGTGTGTGTGTGTGTGTATATATATGTATGTATGTATGTATGTATGTATGTATGTATGTATGTATGTATGTATGTATGTATGTATGTGTGTGTGTGTGTGTGTGAATTAAATACAATATAGTCAGTCACCAATAGAAAAATGAAAAAGTACAACTACAATGCTTGTAACTCTTTAAAATCTATTTTAATACAATAACCTAAGGCCATTAGCTTAAAGAATAACTGATTTGTGAGTTTTGTATTTCTGTAAGTGGTTATCACAAGTTACTGGGTATGTTTTTATTGTGTATTAGGTTTTTCGTTTGCTTACTAACATAGTCTATTTACATAAGTGCAGATTATTTTCAGAAATAATGATCATTGCATGGAAGTTAGATAATAATGGCTGGTTTTCCATCATTGCACCCTCCTCTTAGCATTTACTTGTATTTAAGCCTAGTTGTCTAGTTAATACTCAGTCATTGTAATTCTAGTGGTAGAATAATTTATGGTTTCTTAGCTTATCACGTTTGTTTGTTTTTTAGTATATTTAATATATTTTCTATCTTTGTGTTAGGGTCTAGTTCAGGGTTGGCCAACCTTTTTGAGCATTGGGGCCCCACATATGTATTTTTCATAGATCTCGCAGGCCAGTGGAAAAAAAACCAAAAAAAAACCACCAACTACCCTAATTACAAAAATTCTCTCCTCAGAGTTTCTTCCGGTTATTTATTTGTTCACTTACGATATGGGAAGGAGTCACACATGCGGTTTTTCTCGTTTTATAAAAAAAAAAATTCTTTTCATTCCAAATAGTTGTTGGTGGGCCGGATTAACACTGTCGGCAAGCCAGATTGTGGCCCGTGGTCCGTATGTTGGACAACTCTGGTCTAGTTCATCTTTTATTTTAAAACTGTACATATGGCTTTACCTTGTTTGGTGTGGAATGATCCTTACTGTTATAAAAATGTAACCAACCAACAGTATCTTGACTAATACCTTTGATTTTCCAGCATGCTTTGTAAAGTGCAAATAAATGACTGAAATAGCTTCAGATGAACAAAGAGATTATAGTTTTGATGCATTGGCTAAGCAAATCCTTTTACTATGAGCTCCTATATATTCACAGAAGATCCCAACAAAATTTTGACACTTCTGTAGTGCAGTGGCCTGAAGCAGTAAAAGACATTTGTTGCCTTCTTGGGAAAGGCTACTTAAATAATAGTCCCTTATTAAGATGACAATTTTTTTTGTCATTTTATTAACAATAGAGGTATCACTGAAAGTAGACGTGCTCGTTTTTACCCTCCAACTTTTGATCATGTCTAATGTCAATAACTTGTGTCTTGACAATTGTTCATTTTGGAATTCTCAGACTTTTCATACTCAATAAGTGTCACATACGGTTGATATGCATATTTTTTTGTTCCCCCTAGTTCTTTTAGTATTTAAATATGATTGTTCACACACAGACTGTAACTATTTTGAAATCTCACTTGTTATCTTGCTAAATCATCTAATTTTTTGTACGGACGATTTGTTATAAATAGACAATATTTTATACATAGCAGACAGTAAACCTATGTGTCTTTATATGACATGCAATATCATTGCATAATTATAGGTCCACCCACAAAAATAACTTTTTCTTCATAAGAATATGCAAATAATCTCCCAAAAAATTTCAGTGGTTTCGTATTAGGATATGTAATAATAACACAGCGAAATATGCTAAAAAGAATTTTTTTCAAAAAATGTAGCATTTTTTAGTATTGAGGCATTGCAAAAAAAAGATAGGTCCACCTTAGATTTTTTTTAAAAAATACGGCGTGATTATTTCTCATTTATGCAAATTTGCATTATGACGTGTGCTTTCGACGTCACTGAGCTGTAGAATGTGTTTTTAACTGTTACTTTTAGTATAGTACCGATTTCATGAACAGAAAAAGAAATAGGTCACAAAAATTAGGTAACCAAAAGGAAAAATGCCAAATTAAAGCTTTAAAGGAATATGAAAAGAGAAATAGTGAAATGCTTGAAACGATCACATTATGTGGTAACAATTTTATTCGATTAAAGAATGCTTACGGTACAAAAAAATCCCCCGGGAGGTCTGCTAAACTGACCTCTCGCCAAACAAGGATAATTGTTAAGGAGGTTCAATCTGGTTTAACTTCATTGGGTGCTTTAGCACGTCGAAAGGACATTCCAATATCAACGTCAATGCTGTTTAGGACCCTGAAGACAGTGCACTGTTTAAGATGCAAAAAAAAAAAGAGCTACCCCAAATCTTTACTCCAAATTTCCCTATCTGAAAAAACACAAAGAGACTGAAATTTGCTCAACAAGTGATGACTTGGAAAGAAGACTGGAGAAAAGTAATATTCAGCGATGAAAAGAAATTAAATTTGGATGGGCCAGATGGCTGGCAATTTTATTGGCACGACTTGCGCAAAGAAGAAGAACGAATCTTTTCGAAGCGACAAGATGGAGGTGGTTCTGTTATGATCTGGGCAGGCTTTGAATGGCAAGGAAAAACAGATATTACATTCTTAAGTATTCGTATGAATGCTATAGATTATCAAAACCTACTTGATGAGCACTTGCTACCATTTTCAGCAGAAATCGGAGGGCCATGCTTCATGCTTTAACACGATAATGCCCCAATCCATACAGCTAATTCAACCTCTGAGTGGTTTATAGAAAACGGTGTCCACATTATTGACTGGCGACCTTACAGTCCAGATTTAAACCCCACAGGCAATCTATGGTGAACACTTGCAAGAGCTGTATGCAGGTGAGAAACAATACGATACTACTAATGAACTGAAAGAAGCAATTCTGTCTGAGTGGCATGCTATCAACGTGCATTACTTGCAGAATGTTATTAATTCTATGCAAAAAGAATTTATGAATTGATTCTAAAGAAGGGAGGAAAAATCTACTACTAATAAATTTTTATGAATAAGTTTCATATGGTGGACTTATCTTTTTGCAACACCTGTTTTTAATTATTGTGACTTTATTCTTGTAAGTACATTTGCAATCCTTTTTATTTTAATTTGTTGCTACAAGAGCCTTGCAACTTGTAATAAATGTAAATTAAAAACATGAAACAGTAGTTCAATAGAACTTCTGTTTTTGTTCGGATGGACCTATCATTATGCAACATACTGTACTACTCCTTGGTTTAGTATGCCAGCCATATTGAGAAATTTTGTGAAGGAAAATTTAGTGAGAATTTTTGCAAGCATCTCCTCTACTCTAAAAATCTTTCAGAATATCTAATATGGTTTCATCTTTGCTTGCAGCTTTTTCTTTCTTTATCCTTTTAATTGTATAGCTACTTTAAGTATTTTGAGTTTTTTCTTTATGCTATTTCCAGTTATAGTATGGAAGACTAGGTTTTAATTTTGATGCAGTTATATAGTTTTTATTTTTAAATATTTATTGATAAGTTTCTGGCATTTCAAGTATTATGACATATTTTATATGTCATTAATTGATGACTACTTCCTGTGTTAAATCTGTTTAGTATGTTGCATTTTTATTCATTTATTGTATATCTCTTTCACATTTTTCTTCTGTTACAATACTTCTATATCATTTTGTGTTTGTGGCTCCATAAAAAATGATTTCATGATAGGAGTTTCAGCTTCCCAAATTCAATAAGCTGGTCACTGGAATAATTTCCAGTTGATATATAAGCTTAGATTATTTTCAATTGAATGACATATTGTCGCTTGATCTTGCATGGCCATATTTAATGGTCCAGCTTTCATGGCATTGGGACAGATAAACCAGATGTTGTTGGTTTGAGTCCAGATGTATTTTAAATCTTCATAGTAAAGTACACTTTTATTTTATTCATTAAAAATTTAATGTTATTTTCATTTTCTCTATTTTTGTCGATGTCTACATTTCACTTCCACTAGATTTTCACTTTTACTTTTGATTTCGTTGGTATAATACCCCTTCTGTTCTAAAATTCTTCGAATTTTTGAAACTTCATTTCAGTGTCATCCGTTATACATAACTGTAGTCAATAGCCGATAGCAGCATAGACTAATCTTGCAGTTCTTATCTCCTTTACCTTGTTTAATGCAGCATCATCATAGTTGTCCTTTGGCTATTAAATGCAGAGGTGTTTTCTTTCATGAGGCGTTGACTAATAAGTTGATTGCAACAACCCAACACTTTGTAACTGGGGATATGTTTTCATGTATTAGAGTATTAGTCATGGTCACTATACTGATGAAGCATATTTATGAGTATTTGACCCACCTATTTTAGCATTTAAGCTCATGATTCAATTATCAAAAATTAATTCATAAATAAATAGCTGTATCAACTATGTAATTAGCTCAAAAAATTGCTGAACTTTAGCGCCATTATGTATCTAGATACATTATTTTAGTGCATTGTTAAGCTGTTTTGTCTTTGTCGTAATTGCATGTATCAGGAATAAACAGTTTTAGTAAATCTGAATTGATCTTTTTTAGGTAAATCATATAATTGATGCCTGTTGTTCATTCATCGAAAATCAGTTGGACCCCTCGAACTGTATTGGAATAGCAGACTTCGCTCTGCAACATGGCTGCAGTAGTTTATCTCAAAGAGCTAATCAGTTTATTGACCAACATTTTTCGCAGGTTTAGTCTCTATTTCTTTTTCTGGCTTACATATTTTTTATTAATTCATGTTCATTATGCTGTAGTACTTTAAATGTTTACAGCCATTGCCTTTGATTTCATAGTGTTTGTTTCAATAATTAAAATTCACGAAAAAAGTAACATTATTGTAAAATTTGTATATAAATTACTGCTAATATATTAATAATGAAATTCACTGGTTAATAAAATCAGGTGCTTAACCCTCTGACTGCTTATCCCGCGATTTCCATGGGCAACATGAAAGTAACAAAATTTTTCATCCCGCGATTTTCGCGGGTATGCAATTTTTCCATCTGTTTAAAAGAGCATCCCAATTTTCCCCCCTGTTTAACCATCGATAATTCATTTTCTACAATATTTAGACTTGGAGTCGTGTTTTGGTCAGCCGATGGCATTATTATCACTAAGTTTTCGTATTTGCATAGAGTTCACCAACTGATGACACTGGAAAATGTTTATTGTCAAAAAAGGAGCAAGATTTGGCCTAAAGTTTTTTTGTCCTTTGTGAGGCAGAAACTGGATATATTTCTGATATACGCAGGTGAAAGAACAGTGTATAATCCAAAATATAGCTATTATTCAGTTTCTACCAAATTTGTTTTGCATTTGATGGATCGACTCCTGGGGAAAAAGTTACTCTGTCACAATGGATAACTATTACATGTCTCCACAATTGGCAGACGTTTTAGTTTCAGGAAAAATGGACATTTATGGAACAGTGAATATAATTAGAAAAGATAATCTTCCTCCCAATTTTTCAAATGTGAAAATCTCCAAAGGTGAACTTCTTGCATATCAAAGGGGTAAAGTTGTGGTCCTGAAATGGTAGGACAAAAAAGATTGTTTGTCTTATGAGTACTGTTCATGATATAAGTTCTTGTTTGGTGAAATGCAAATCAGGTAAAACTGTAATGAAACCAGTTGTTGTTTGTGATTACAATAACACAATGGGCGGTATTGATTTATGTGACTAAGAAATGGCATATTATCCCACTCTGAGGAAGCAACAAGAAAAGTATTATATAACATTTTTCCAACAATTCTTGGATCAATCTCTGTGGAATGCTTATGTACTTTATAGAAAAGACAACCCATTGCAAAAATTAAAGCTTCTGGACATTCGTGCGCAAATGATTGAGCAAAGTATCCAAAAGTATTCAGATGATGATACATGTGGTACACCTGGAAGACCTAGTTCTACTCTCAACCCTTTGAGATTGACAGCTCGTAACTTTGCAAGCCACATACCCCCTAATCCCATAAAAAAAAAAAGCCTTTCAGACAGTATGCTGTTTGTTACTCCAAAAAACTGCAACTGGCAAAAAAAAAAAAAATCACAAGAAACACAAATTTGGTACAAAAATGTGAAGTGGGACTTTGCCTGGAACCTTGTTTGAAATTTACCACACTTAATTTCTAGTGTAATTTGTGTAAATATTGAATATTTTCACTAGTATACATGCTTTATATTTGTATTCTATAAAGTAAACCGTAATTTAATCAAAATTCATTTTCAGAATTTTTGTCTTTATATGATTACTCTTAAATTTGATTTTTATGAAAGCCTGTTCTTATGCACGAAATTTATATTAAAAAAATCTTGTTTACAAAAATGTGCTACATATTTTAACTCTCAAATACATATAGATTTGAAATATGTAATAAAAAAATATGCAATTTTTGAAGCGACTTTGATAAAAAAAAAAAAAAATTGAGCAGTCAGAGAGTTAATATAATTAAATTCCCAGGAATAAATTAATATTAATGCAATATCCTTGTAAAATTGCTGGTTAATAAAGTAACACTGCTGCTTGTGAAAATCAGAAAATTTCAGTGACAACTTCTAATATCATAGAAACTGAGCAGAGGATCAGGATCAAAAGTATATCGTTTATTTCTTCGAATTCCATTGTGACTATTTGACTAAGGATTGTATTGTAAATGACCCCAAGCCCACAGGAAAGAGACTTGTATGTGGGTTCATCTTCATATCTTTTGTCTACCCATTTAGTAAAAATAGGGTGGAGTGATAAAGATCATTATGAAAAACATGGAGGAGACACAGAAAGTTAGTCAATTTTGTTCGTTTGTGAACACTATTAAAAGATTAATTAAGGATGCTGACAAACAAACTATAATAGAATAATTTTTTTAAGATGACTTGATTCCAGTGTATAATTTTGCTGTTGTAATTAAGGAATTATAAATCAAACCACAATCTAATATATTTCATAATTAGCTAAGAAAGATAAAAACAATTATACTGTACATTTGAAAATTAACACTTTTAATCACCTTGATTTTACTAAAGGTGGTGTAATTACTTAATCTGTAATAAATTGATAATAAATAAATATTCTTTAATTATTAATAATAAAAATAGTTATATTCTATTTAGTATTATAATAGAAATAAAATACAGGGTACCAGGGAGGAAATTACATAAAAAGGTTAAACACTGGTAAAATAGCAATGAAAAAGATCACTCAAGCTTTCGGACGCATCAGCAGCAGTCCTTCATCAGGAGTAATGACGATGTTATGTTTCTGTCTCTTTTTTATACTTGAAATTTCTGGAAAACCCTTCATCAGAGTAGTCCCGCAGAATGGGAAAACCCAATGAGAACCAATGGGAGGCCTCCAATAGAATCATGGAAGAACCCCAATAGGGACCAATGAGAAACCCACACTGCGGGTTACCTAATTTGGGGATGTCTCATACATTTCAGAGTAAGAGTTGTTTATAAGTTTCTGGAAGTGGTTGTGATGTATTAATGGCTTTCCCGTGTAGTTTGTAAGTTTCCCAAGATTCTAAGAAGAGTCTACTATTCTTGTTTGTGATGTGACGGTGTAGTATTTTTGTTGAGTCCCAGTGAAGGGGAATAGAATGTTTGGATATTTGCCTCTTTAAGGATGCGAGAGATTGTTTCGGAAATGCCGTGAATATATGGAATAGATATGCGGGTGTGAGATGTATTGTTTAAAGATGTACTATTGGGTCTACAGTTTCTGAGAATGAATCGTTTAGGGTATCCATTATTTTTAAGTGCCGTGTGTATGTGTTTTGTTTCTGTGTTTGAAAGTGTTTCATTACTGCAGTGAGAATTCGCTCTAAGACTTAATGTTTTAACAACGGAAGCTTTGTGGCATGTTGGATGATGCGATTTAAAATCGAGATATCTGTCTGTATGTGTGGGTTTACGGTAAACTGAGGTGAAGATTGAGTTATCGTGAGATCTGTGTACAAGAACGTCTAGGAAAGGGAGTTTATTGTTCTGTTCTGTTTCGTATGTGAATTTTATATGTGAGTTTAAGTTATTAAGGTAATGGAAGAAGCTTTGGAGTGTATTAGTTTTAAGTACAACAAACGTGTCGTCGACGTATCTTTTCCAGAATTTAATGTTAAAATTCGGTGAAGATAAAGCAGTTTCCTCAAATGACTCCATAACCAAGTTAGCTACAACACTTGAGACCGGAGATCCCATGGCAGTGCCAAAAACTTGTCTATAGATAGAACCATTTGAGGAGAACACAGCAGAGTCCAGACAAAATTTCAACAATGTGCAGATGTCGTGAGGTGTTAGTGAAGTGCGTTCATGTAGTGTTGTGTCATTTTGGAGGCGTGTAAGTGCGGTGTCGATTGCAAGTGATGTGGGAATGCAAGTGAAGAGAGAAATTACATCGAATGAGACCATGAGGTCGTCGTCGTCAAGTTGTAGGTTATTTAAAGAGGTGCAGAAGGATTGGCTAGTAGAAACAGTGTAGTCGTTATTACCGATTATAGGAGAGAGTAGACGTGCAATATATTTTGATAGGTTATATGTAGGAGAGCTGCAAAAACTAACTATAGTTTTAAGAGGAATATTTTGTTTATGAATTTTAGGTAATCCGTAGAAGGATGGTAAGCGGCCGGAAGTGCATTTTAAAGAGTCGTAGAGATTAAATGTAAGTTTTTTAGATTTATAGAGTTTTAGAAGGAGAGAGTTCATTTTGGATTGAATTGTTTGTGTAGGGTCTTTTGTGATGTGGGTGTATGTATTTGTATCAGATAAGAGTGTAGAGACTTTATGTAAGTAGTCTGGACGATTTAAGACGACTGTAGTACGGCCTTTATCAGCTGGCAGTATGACAAGGTCCTTATCGTTCCGTAGCTCCCGGAGGGCAACCCTTTGCATAGGCGTTAGGTTGTCCTCAGGAAGTTTTGGACGCCGAAGGAGTCCTGCCACTCTGCAGCGGATATCAGCTGCAACACGTTCGTCAGTGTGAGTATTTTGTAGAGCATTTTCTATGGAAGCGAGAATCTGTGGTGTAGGAATTTTAAGTGGAGCAGGTGAGAAATTTAGGCCGAGTGATAGTACGAATTGCTGTTGTGGTGTGAGATTTTTATTTGAAAGATTTAGTATCCAGTTTTTTGTAAGAAGTTTTGACTGTTTTGAAATAGAAGGTCTAAGGTTGTTAAGTTTACGTGAATGAGTAAGACGAATATGTTCTTGGATTTTAGATTCTTGTGAGCGAGTAGCGGATTTAACTAGGAGCATGGTAAGAAAATCAAGTTTAGTATTTAGAAGGGAAGTAAGAAAGGATATTTTATTTTGAAGCTGAGCGAGTACGCGGGGACAGAGAGAAATTCTAGTGGAAAGAAATTTAAGACTTATGTTATGTGCGATGCGATGTCCAAGAGATGAATTTACAAGAGGTTTAACTTTAAGTGTGAAAGGGATAAGAAATTCCTTTTTACAGGTGTGATTAAAGTGAAGATGTTCTTTAAAACGGATAACTTTAATGTGTGTTTTGATGTATTTATGGACAATTTGAAGAGTTTCCTGACCACAGTGTAAACAAATAAAATTAAACATGGTGAAGTTAAGAGTGAGTAAGTTTAAGTGCGAGTGAAGTTTAAGCGCGAGTGAAGTTTAAGCGCGAGTGAAGTTAAGTGCGAGTGAAGTTAAGTGCGAATGAAGTTAAGTATGAGTGAAGTTAAGTGTGAGTGAAATTTAAGAGTGAGTGAAATTTAAAAGTGAGTGAAATTTAAGTGTGAGTGAAGTTAAGTGCACGTATAAGTGAATGCATGAAAGTAGTTTTCCAAAGTGCTTTTAGGCCAGGTGACATTTGCTTCCAACAAGTGTAATAGCAACCTTGCCTTCGAACTTTTTAGGGTTCAGCATAAAGATCGACACCGCGAATACTATGGAAGGAGTACAATGCACAGTACCGTTTGGAATAAATGAATACTTACTAAGGATCTCCAGCTGGATGATGCGTTACCACAGTCCAGAAACATGAACGCAAATACCTGAAAGAGAAAAGATGAAGTGGAACTTCACCCATGGTTAGTACAATAGAAATAAAATACAGGGTACCAGGGAGGAAATTACACATAAAAAGATTAAACACTGGTAAAATAGCAATGAAAAAGATTACTCAAGCTTTCGGACGCGTCAGCAGCAGTTCTTCATCAGGAGTAATGACGATGTTATGTTTTTGTCTCTTTTTATACTTGAAATTTCTGGAAAAACCCTTCATCAGAGTAGTCCCGCAGAATGGAAAAACCCAGTGGGAACAAATGCGAGGCCTCCAATAGGAATCATGGAAAAACCCAATGGGAACCAATGATACCTTAACTGCAGGCCACCTAATGTTGGGGAAATCCCATAGATTTCAGATTAAGAGTTGTTTGTAAGTTTCTGGAAGTGGTTGGGATGTATTAATAGCTTTCCCATGTACAGGGTGATTATAATTAAAGTTCAACATTCAAAAAGCTGTAGAAAAAAGAACCACTGCTCAGAATGACCTGAAATTTGAACTGAATATACTCGAAGGAGGAGGAAATGGTATGGAATTAGAAAAAAAATAGTTCTAAATTTTAGCAATAGATGGCGCTTTAAGCGTCATAACGTAAATGGGTGTAGCTACAAGTGACATTTGAATCGCAATACGATAGCTATGGCGTGCGTTACATGTTAAACCAACTGTACTTTTCAACATGCATGACTGTATCTTTTTTTTTACTGAAAAAAAAAACTTCCAAGTCATTCAACAGTTGTGGCACTGTTAGTGGAAAGCCCATCCACCGTGACAGGGTCGTACCACATCGGATAGGAAAAATCTGTTTTTAATTGTCCTGAGGCCAAAATCCGCATAAAAAGCAACAATGAAATCATTTTTTAAACGTCCTGAGGCCAAAAACCGCATAAAAAGCAACAATGAAATCGGTTTTTAATTATCGGCAGACTTGCACGAGACATGTTCAATATGCTGTCCACCGTTTTCTCCCACAAGTTGAAACCGATAAACAGCATGTTCCACAACAGATCGGAATACCTCAGGGGTCACGTTGTGAATATGTTGTGCAATTCGTGCCTTCAATTCAGCTAATTTTTCAATCGGACTACTGAACACAACACTTTTTAGGTAACCCCACATCCAGAAGTCACAAGGATTAAGATCAGGCGATCTTGATGCCCAGGCTGTTGGAAAATGATGGCTGATAATTCTATCATTTTCAAAATGCCTCTTCAGCAGCTGCTTCACTGGCTTTGCAATGTGCGGAGGAGCACCATCTTGCATAGAAATGCTACCTGCACATGCATGCTGTTGAAGTGTTGGAATGATGTAGTTGCGCAAAAGACTCTCATAGCGTTTACCATTGACGGTACAGGTAACAGGACCCGCACGACCCATCTCCTCGAAAAAAAATGGCCCTACGATAAACGATGGTGTCAACCCGCACCACACAGTTACCTTTGTAAAATGAAGAGGTTCTAGTTCATGTTAGAACAGGTTTTCCATTACCTATATTCTGCAATTCTGAGTATTGACATGTCCTTGGAGATGGAAATGGGCTTCGTCGATCCACGAAATGTTCCATGGCCATTCATTGTCCAATTCCATGTGAGCAAGAAATTCTAGAGCAAAAGTGTGTCTTACTGGCAGGTCAGCAAGAAGCAACTCCTGAACATGGGTAATTTTGTATGGATAGCAATGCAGGATGTTTCGTACAATTTTATGCATCATGCTCACAGATATGTCCAAAGTTCAAGCAATTCCCCGTGCACTGCACGTTCGCACACCGCTGCTCGTCTTTTCCTGGAATGCTGTGAGCACATCTTCTACTGATGTCGAAGCAATTGGTTTCCCCCTTTGCCAGATTCCACTTCAAAAGAACCTGTCTCTCGAACTTCTTAATCATTTTCTCCAGACCCTTGGCAGACATCGGACCACAACCTTTTTTCATACCCTTTACTGTCCTGAACTTCGTTAGAGCTACTGGCGCACAGTCACCGTTCTTATAAAAGAGCTTCACAATCAGAGCGCGATCCTTCTTTGAGAGAGTCATGACGTGCTTCTCAGACGCTATATGAG
Organism: Dysdera silvatica; assembly: GCA_006491805.2. NCBI lineage: Eukaryota > Metazoa > Arthropoda > Arachnida > Araneae > Dysderidae > Dysdera > Dysdera silvatica. The sequence continues at coordinate 241,934,627 of QLNU02015360.1, forward strand.
GAAAAAGCCATGTACCCAGCGTTTTTATTACAAATGTAATGTATCATGCATATGACATGTCTTTTATTTTGCATATTACGATGCTTAAAGCGCCATCTATTGCTAAAATTTTGAACTATTTTTTCTTATGCGTACTATTTCCCCTTCTTCGAGTATATTCAGTTCAAATTTCAGGTCATTCTGAGTAGTGGTTCTTTCTTTACGACTTTTTAAAAGTTGAACTTTAATTATAATCGTCCTGTAGTTTGTAAGTTTCTCAAGATTCTAAGCAGGGACTACTATTCTTGTTTGTGATGTGCCATTGTAGTATTTTTGCTGAGTCCCAGTCGGGTTAACAAGAAGACAAGAACACAAACAAGCACTCGCGAAAGGAGACATAGCCTCACGTCTGGCAGAACACGCTTTACAACACGGACACGAACCCGACTGGGACTCAACAAAAATACTACACCGGCACATCACAAACAAGAATAGTAGACTCTTCTTAGAATCTTGGGAAACTTACAAACTACATGGGAAAGCCATTAATACATCACAACCACTTCCAGAAACTTACAAACAACTCTTACTCTGAAATGTATGGGACTTCCCCAACATTAGGTGCCCCGCAATATAGGTTTCTCATTGGTTCCCATTAAAGCTTTTCCATGATTTTTATTGGAGGCCTCCCATTGGGTTTTTCCATTCTGCGGGACTACTCTGATGACGGTTTTTTTCCAGAAATTTCAAGTATAAAAAGAGACAGAAACATAACATCGTCATTACTCCTGATGAAGGACTGCTGCTGACGCGTCCGAAAGCTTGGGTGATCTTTTTCATTGCTATTTTACCAGTGTTTAATTTTTTTCTATTTAGTTATTATTAGTTTCATTCTATTCAGTTATTATTAGTTTCATTCTATTCAGTTATTATTAGTTTCATTCTATTTAGTTATTATTAGTTTCATTCTATTCAGTTATCATTAGTTTCATTCTATTCAGTTATTATTAGTTCCATTCTATTTAGTTATTAGTTTTTTTCTATTTTAGCTATTATTAGTTTTAGCTGTAGGGCCTGTTCAGCTATTGTCTTACAAGAGGTTTGTAAATAGCAGGGGGGTATGGTTTATCAAAACTGTGATTCGTGTGGCTAGTAGAAGTAATGAAGTTTAGAGATATCATCAATTATGGAAAATTTGTGAAGATCTTGAGATGTTGAAAGAAAATATATTAATGTATTTTTACATAACAAGTGACTTGAAATTGAAACTATTTCACACTGCAATTTTTTCAAAGCCCTGTGGTAATGCAGTGGTAACACATTCACCTAGCTTGCGGTTATCCCTGGTTTGACTCCTAATGGTGCTTAAAAAATCACAAAACACACCTACCAACTAACTGCTCACTGTAACCCTGTGGTTGGTTCTTTAGGCCCTAAGAGGTTTGGATTCCTCGGAAAACTGTAGGTCCTGGCATGATTTGTGCAGAATGTTTATGAGATACCAATATACTATCATAGATTGCCAGATCCCCAGGCTTTTATCCCCAATAGAAAATGTCTGCGACATAATGGAACATCCGTCACAGGCTTGAACACAATAAAATATTTTCATGTCTTATGTACTCTTGTCTTGTCCACAAGTTTCGGACAAATCACACACCCCCTTCATGGTGTTGCAATTTCAATTTTATTCAGCATATATTCATTTTCATCCAGAACAGGGCTTCATAACCGCATATCTAATGGTTATGGTAATGGTTTAATGGATCAAAGTCAGAAAAGTCCACATAATTTTCATTTATAATCGTTACTGTTGTAGTATTAATTTATTTTCATTATAAAACCATGTGTACAACCTCACCTCGATCGGCGCTGAATGACCCATGCTGTCCTTATGCCATAAAAGTACAACCAACCATTTATAATCATTATCAACTACAGTGGTACCTTGAGATACGAGTTTAATTCATTCCATGACCAAGCTTTTAAGTCAAAATGTTCATATTTTATTATTTTTGTTTCCACGCTTTCATCATTTTCATCCACAGGGTGTTTCAGTAGAAGCCTGTCCAGGGAACTTTGTTTCTTCCTCCCTTTTAGAATATTTCTGAACTGAGTTAGTCAAGTGTCATTAAATATCGCCGCCTCATGGCCAGTTGCAACGTTTTCAAAGTGTTTCTTTTCAATAAAATCCAAAACTTTTTCCCACATTTCCAACATTCCTTTATCTTACTTGAAGATATAACCTCCTCTGCTTCTGCGGTTGTACCAATCTCTTGCAGAACCTGCATATGTTGCTGCAAGACTCAGGAATCTGAGCAGAGTGGTAATTGTTACGTTACTGAAGCAGGATCATAACTCGAAGCAAAAAATCGACCTAGTGTCAGCTCGTGTCTCAAGGTACCACTGTAAATGCATTTTTCATTTTAAAGATATCAGCATTGCAAATTTAATGAAAAAAAATTTTGTTTTTGATAAAATATCTTATTCTGGTGCAGAATGATCTTTGCTGTCCTTCCCACTGTAAAACTCGCACAAACAAATATCATATTGCAATTGCAATTAAGTTTATTGCATAAGAGCAGTTTCCCACATTTAAACTGAATCATTCTGTTTCTTTTTTTTCTTTTACTAATCATAGGATTCATGATGAATATGTTTTAAATTCAGTTTGTTTTAATTATATGGTTCAATATAAAGAACGAAAATTTATTTACCACATTGCATGTAATTGTGTTTTCATGCTTGCTCTTCATTTATTTTATATTAAATACTGCTCTCTAACATTTCGATCCCACATCAAATATCTGTGGGATAAATGTTTCAAGGCCCTTAATGTCAAGGTTCTGTCTCATACATCATGGGGAACAGACCGATGCTCAGTGCTGAAGTTATATAAAGCAGTAATCCCTTCTAAATTAGATTATGAGTGTCCCATCTGCTGCTCAGCATGCCAGTCATTACTTAAACAACATGACCCTATACATCATGAGAGTTCACGACTATGCACTGGATCCTTTCGCACCTCTCCGGTCACTAGTTTATATGCTGAAGCCATGGAACCTCCATTAATTTTACCTCACCAACAATTGTCTCAAATATTACTTTAAAATTGTAACACTCAAAAACACTCCTGCATAGCCATCACTTCAGCAATCTCGTTTCATTTCACTTTTCAGTGCCCATCCTTCATGTATTCCAACCTTTGGTATCAGCTGGGTCCAATCATGCCTTTGTGAGGCCCTAGGCCAGGCACATATTTAGGGCCACTGTCTTCATGAAGATTTGGAAATGTCCTCAGTAGTGAGCTAAGCCCAGTTCGGAGCAACATTGCAAAATTGGTCCCATCATAAGTTGGATAGGTAAATAGTAACAAATGCACAATCAGCAAATCGTACACATACAATACTGTTGCCAGAACAAGCTACAAAATAGCTAAATCTAGCCATATTAATACTTTACCTACCGGAAGCCTATTAATAGGCTATATATATATAGTTTTGAGTAGTAGGTAAAGTGTTAAGGCAAAATTTTCCCAATTCAAAGAGTTCTGCTGCTAGGATATACTGTGATAATAAATTTTGTGGAATATTTTAGCTAAGGGTAACAAAAATGAGCAAAACCACACTCAACCATCACACATGTCCTAATGCAGAAAGACTTTCAAAATAAAATTTTCTGTATTTTTTATAGTGACCTTTGAAAATTAAGCCATCTTTAGTAGGCACTAAAAATGGGATAAATATTCGGTTAGTATTTGGCCTGTATTACTATTAAGTATGGATAAAGTTACGCTATTAGCAATTTATTTAGATTTATAATGTCATATGCTGTGTGGTTATCAGCATTATGACTATTTTCAGATACTATGAGTGTATAACCAAAAAAGTACTTTTAATTGATGATTGAGGCATACACTAATAGCTTTTTATATTAACAATAAATTACAAAAATTACATCTTATTAAATTTAAAAACCTCCATGAAAATTGTAAGGCATATAAATAATAAAGGTTTAATTTTGAAGAATTAAAAATTAGGTTTTAATCGATTTAAACATGACAAAAATTTATTCAACATGAAGAAAAATGAAAGTAAAGGCTACTAATGTGCAAATATTTTAATAATTGCTGAACATCATTCCTCCCAGGTTTGATATTGGCAGTGACATCTATTTGGACTTATCCGTCTATTCAAAAAACAGTACCCCAGACTTTACCTACCAGCAAGCATTTGCTGATCTATCTAGTGGGTATGAAAGCTACTCTCTCATTTACACGGATGGATCAAAAGCAGATGAATATGTTGGTGTAGCATTTGTCTGTGGAAGTTTTATACAGAGTCAACAACTCCCAAAATCCTACTCAATTTTCACTGTAGAAATCCATGCCATAGGACTAGCACTACGATACATTTTGGATAGTTCATTAACTCCAACCATCATCTGTACAGATTAACTCAGCATTCTGCAAAGCTCAACTTCACTCAATACATCACACCATTCTGGAATCCACAGAGTTCACAAACAACTCATGGATATAACAAATTCATGGTATATTGTGAAATTCTGTTGTGTTCCAGGCCATGTTAGTATTTCTGATAATAAACAGGCTGACATTGCTGTGAAAACAGCAACTGCAAAACCTGAGTGTATTTCCATTCCATTTGGAGATTTTAACACTCATGTCTTATCCCATCTGTACAAAAAATGGCAGTTGGAATGGGACAAGCAATTTTTTAATAAACTATATATTATCAAACCAAAAATTTAAATGTGGCTGTCTGGCTACGGGAGTTATCGTCAAAAAGAGTAAAAAAATGTATTAAACAATTATTTTGTTAATGTTGCAAATTTTGAATTGTACAGAATTTAACTAAATGAATTAGATTTCTATACACACATGGGAACAATAAATAACGATACTATGTTTATTGAAAAAATAAATGAAAATGGATTGCTAAAGACACTACAAACGTTAAATATTAAAAAGGGTGCTGGCACCAATGATATGAAACCAATGTTGGTACCGAAACATGCAAAACTTTTCATTACACCTTTACTAATTATATTCAGTGATATTATAGATCAAGAAAGAATTCCAAATGAAATGAAAATTAATAATAAGGGAGAGAGTGGTTGCGCCTGTACTTTAGTAGGTAGAGCACCTGACTGGCAATCAGGAGGTCGTGAGTTCGGGTCCCACCAGGTGCCGGAAAATCGTTCTTTTCTTTACGAGTAATTTAACATCTTTTGTTGCCACATCATCAGCTAATATTAAAAAAAAAAGAATGTTGCTTTAGTGAAATGAAAATTGCCAAGGTCATTTCCATATATATATAAAAAAAAAAGGTGATAGGGAAAATAAGGCAAATTATCGACCAGTATCAGTGTTGTCGGTGTTTTGTAAAATATTCGAATGGTTAATATTTAACAGATTAATTTGTTTTGTAAGTAGGTTTAAAATACTTAGTGAATTGCAATTCGGATTCGTTAAAGGTAAATCGGCTGTACATGCATTACTAAATATAGTAGCAGAGATCCAGCATTCACTCAACAATGGAAACATAGATCTTGGTATATTCTTTGATTTGAGTAAAGGTTTCGACATCATAAATAGAAATGTTTTATTAAAAAATTAGCACATTATACTACAAGAGGCAAGACATTTAATATACTGAAAGACTATTTATTGAACAGAAAGCGATACGTGAATATAAACAATAGTAACTGCGATTATTTGGATAATATTTATAGAGTACCTCAAGGGTCCATACTGGGTCCTTTTCCATTTTTAATATATATTAACAACATAGTGAACGTCTCTGAAAAAGGCAAATTAATGATTAATGCTGACGATACTAGTGGTTTTTTTTCAGGGTAATAATATTTGGAACCTAATAACTGGACATGATGAACTGCAGAAGTATAAATTATGGTTTCAAAATAATCACATGAAAATTACCGAAACAAAGACAAAAATTGTTATATTTCAAATAAAAAATAAGAACATCACCATTCTGGACAACACAATTGATTTTTATATCAACGAAAAAAGAAAAAAAAAATAGAATATGTTAGAGAGATTTTTCGGGAGTCACATTAACATAAGACCTTAGTTGGAATCAACCTGTAAATAAAATAGAAAAAAAAATTGTTCAGGAAGAGGAATGATCAAGAGACTATTGGGTAATTGTCCAAAGGAAGTATTATTACAACTTTATTACCCGTTTATACATGGCCACCTATTACATTGTAACGGCATATTGGGAAATTGAGATAAACCAAACTTGAACACAATAAGATCTTTACAAATAAAATTCATAAAGATTACAGAATCTGGAAGTAATAGTAATTGGACATATCATTGTTTATTAAACATGGTATATTACCAATTGGATTATATGGGAAAAGTATCAAATACAGAGGTATAGCTTTATGGAATAATCGACATGATGACATTAAGAACACAAATAGCATTAAATGATTTAAGAAGAAATTATTTATTCATTTGGTAAATGGAATTTAGAGCCTTTGTTTGTTTTTGTTGTTTATCTGTTAAATAGTGTTTAGAATTTTTGCGGCAATACTGGGTCCTTGGCCTGTTAAATAATGTTTTTACCGGGGATCCGTCAAAGGGTGGTATTTTATGTATATCTGTATGTGTGGTTTATAGTTTGTACACGTAACTAGTTCATTGTAATATAGAAGCATGTACTTGCAGATTGTATCTATTGTCTCCTGTGATAAATAAAAAATCTATTATTATTATATATATTATAAAGAGGTCACTTTGGTTAGACTTTGCATTGGCCACACACACTTCTTCCATCAACCTCTGTTAAAGGAAAAAGACGGCCCGATGTGTGCCACATGTGGTGAACCATTAAATGTGTTATATGTTTTAACCATTTGCATAAATTTTAACCAACAACGTTCATTAGCTTTTAACCAAAATAATTTTACCCTTTGTGACATTTTATGTGATTCTTTTAATCATGAAATCATTTTTAATTTTTTATCTGATATTGCCTTTTCTCAATCTCATCTTATTTTATTACATCATTTTGTTTCATTGTATGTCTAATCTATGTTTAACAGTATCATTTTAATTTATTTTGATATTAAAACCATGTGTACTGGTTCACCTTGCTTGGTGCAGAATGACCATTGTTGTCCTTGTGCCAAAAAAATACAACCAACTAACCTTAATTTAAATATTTATATTTCAGGTTTCACAAAATGAAGAATTTCTAGCCTTGTCTCCTTGTCAGTTGGTGTTACTAATAAAAAGGGATGAACTCAATGTTCGTAGTGAATCTGAAGTTTTCAATGCTGTGTTGCGCTGGGTAAAACATGATGAAAAAAGACGTTGCCCAAAAATGTCTGATATCCTTAATGCAGTAAGGTGTCATTTTTTGACTCCACGATTCTTAAAAGAACAAATTCAAGAATGTGAAGTAGTAAAGAATTTACCTCAGTGCTGTGATTATTTAACTCATATTATACAGGTATCATGATTGAAACTTTTCATATTTTCATACACAAATACCGTTTTTATAATATTACAGTTTTTAAATGATGAAATATGATAGCATTTTTTATTCTTAGAAATCGTTTGCTTTTAGGATCTAACAGTTCGGAGGAAATATAACTGTCACCAAAGGACCCCAAAAGTTCCTTGTGTGATATATACTACAGGTGGATATCTACAACATTCTTTAAGTAACATGGAATGTTACAATGCTCAAGAATCACAATGGTTTACATTAGCCGACTTACCAACACCCCGTAGTGGATTAGGAGGTGCATTTATTGAGGGTAAATTTTATGCAGTTGGCGGAAGAAATAATTGTGTAGATGGTAATCAAGATTCTAATGCTGTAGATTGCTATGATCCTATCACAAACAAATGGAAACCATGTTGTCCCATGACAGTTGCAAGAAATAGAGTTGGTGTTGGTGTTTTGGATGGTCTCCTGTATGCAGTTGGTGGTTCCCAAGGTGCCTTGCATCATAAGACTGTAGAAAAGTAATTGCCATTTATACAATTTTGACACAGAAACATACTGTAATTAACCCATGTATGCATATTTTAATAATAGTATTAAAGCATGCATACATGGGTAATTAATGGGCATTAATATTAAATAACTTTTTCTTAAGCATTATTATGTTGATTAGCTTCGTAACAAAGCAATGGTATGACTTTAGGAAATTTGTGTAGTATAATATTTAAAAGCTTTAAATAATTTATTTCACCTTGAAATACAATTTTCATTATCATACAGGGCACCTACTGGTATGGAAAACCTGGAGAAATGGGAAGTTTTCTGACTGGAAAAGAGTAATGGAGGCAGGGGGGGATTTCAGTGCAAAGATCTAAGTTAGGGGCAATTTGAAATTCATTGTTATAATAAATAGCTTATTAAAATAATTTTCCTGAACTGTGCTTTTCATACTACATTGCCTACTGAAAAATTTGATAAAACTTGGACTTTTGACTAAACTTCTTCCAAAAGTTATCATTTTGCACCAAAACTAATATAATTTATATAAAATTATTAAGCCCGTATATTTCTCAGGAGAAAATGTTTGCCAAATATATAACTAAAACTTGAAAAACAAAAAGTGTTTTTAGCTAAATTATCCAATCTGTAAGAGATTTTGATCATACAAATCTCTTTTCCTTTATGTATAGTTGTACACACTTATTAACTGAGATAAAATATGAAGTATTAGCTTTGCGATTATATAGTTAAACTCTTTTATAATGAACTTGAAAAGGGCCAAATGGAAATGTTGTAAATATTTAATTAATGCAAGTTTTTAGTGTAAAGAAATGCATTTTTAATAGATTTTTTGTGTTTGTAAATTCACTGTAATTGAGTTATAAATGGTCTAGTTTGTAAGCAGGATTTATAATCCTGGAACTCGTTTTGGTTATGTAAATTTTAATGCATTGTGTGTTGTTTACTGTAATTAGCGACTGGAAATCGATTAAGATTTGGTCTGGAAAACCTGGAAAAGTCAGGGAAGTTTGAAACAGAATGTGAGTAGACACCATAATCATATTTTTCATGAACAATGCCGTTTTCGCATTGTTAATTATTTATATTAAAATTGACACTTTCTATATAAGGAATTTTCAGAGAATTTGAAACCATCCCTCTCAAAAAACAGGGAAAAACAAGATTTTTTAATCAAATATGTGAAAAGTCAAGGAAAATATTCTGTTTTGAATAGGTAGATCTCCCGCTAACAGGAAGCAATTTTCCCTCTCAACTAGGTTTGTGCAACCAGGTCTCCACAATTAGGAAAATTTGACGGAAAAGTGGAGGGAATTTTTTCTTCCTGTATGTGTGATCATATGTGTCTAAAGGATATGTCTACTATTTACAAGGCTGTAGCGACTGTAATTTTTGAAGCACTGAGAAGAAACTTGAGATTTAGCTCTAAAAAATGGTCCCGTATATATACAGGTAAAAATTAACTATACTCTCATAGTTAGAGTGCCCAAAGTTTGGAAATTTCTAATGGCAACACTTTTGCTTTTTTAATCTCATGACCAGTCTGTGCAAATACCATAAAAACTATTAAGCTGAAAAGTGAAAAATAACACTTTCAAATGATCAATACAATGCAAATGAGAGATTAAAGGTGTTTTTTGTAAATTCTCATTAAATTTGGAAGTGTTATTTCCTAGTTAGTTTTTATACTATAACAGTTTAACGGTTTTTGTAGTTCCTGTACACGCTGATCACAAATGAAAAAATTAATGTTGCTGTCGGAAATTTCCAAAATTCATGCACTCTAACCATAACCATAAGAGCACAGGTACTTTTTTGTCTATATATAACCGGAGGTCATATTTCTTAAAGTCTAAATCTCAGATTTTAATTCATTGTTTCAGAAATTGCCATTGCTAAAGTCGCAAAAGTCACAGAAGTTTCTTTTAGCCCATCCTGTACATGGATACACATACACTGTAGAATCCCCGAATTAGTCACCCATAGGACCCTGAAAAAAAAAATTGCCCTACAGTGGCGTAGTAGTAACATGTTCCTCTATTGTCCTGTTAATCTAGATCAGATTCCAACAGTAATTGTGTTTTACAGCCAAACTGGCTCATTTGTGGAAATGGGGATTTCGCCAAATATGGCTTATTTGTCGTCCTTTACCACCCCTTTCAGTTTGTTCCATTAGTTTTGAATCACCGTGTATGTGTGTGAATACACACACACACAAACACTCGCATTGTGTTTAGAGGACAGTGAGAAGAAGCGGAGTACTGACAAAACCTTTTTATAAATTTGGATGGAGTGGGTGGTGTGTTGCTGTTGCAGCGAAAAGAAAACAAAAGGACAAAGCATAATTAAAGTATAAAATCTGTGTGTTTCAATTATTGACAATATGTGTATTATATTTATTTACAATTATTTTTCACTCCATTTAAGTATTTTCAATGATTGTGTAACTTTTTTTTTTGGTACATTGTCTAATAATTCCCGTTTGTGCCTCCCCCCCCCCTAGTTATTTTCCTATATATGATTATAATGCACCATATGACTATATATAAAAAAATAATGTCGCTCAGCCTTATTTTGTTATGACTACAGTTATTTCAACATTAGTGTAAAGTTTAAAATCATGACTTTTTGAAAGCCAACTGCTTCCTTTGTCAAGTGATGGCAGAATTTCTGCCTTCATTTGACAAAGGGGACAGTTGGCTCTCGAAAAGCCATGCAGCAAGAGATGCTATCCCCATTTAAATCCGGGATGGGGACGGCATCTTTTTTTCCCCTAAACAAAAAAGCTCTAGTTTGAACTTATTATACATGGGTGTCAAAAATGATTGTATAAATCCCCATGAAACTCACAAAAAGAGCTCCGGTGGCTTTATGTATTGACCATTATTGGCAGTTGTGTTATCCCTGAGAAGCATAATAATATCTTACATCCTTATATGTAGAGAAAAAGACCGTTGTTCTTGTCCTTGTTCGTCTAGCGGGCAAGACACTCCAGGCTCAACGGAAGGACCCTAGTTCGAATCTGGGATGGAGACACCATCTCTTTTTCTCCTAAACAAAAAAGCTCTAGTTTGAGCTTATTTATATGTGCGTGTCAAAGAAATATTGTATAAATTGTATTGTTTTGTTTATTTTTTTTAGTATGCTACTTTGAAACTTTATTACTCCAACGCCTTTACTTATTTAATATTTATTTATTAGTAACAAAATTAATTTTTATTTGTTTGACTCAGTTAAATTTATTTAGTAATATTATACCTGAGAATACTATTTGCTCTACACAGTTTGTTTCAATTTCAATTTGTATTCAATTTCAGTTTGTTCAATTTCAATTTGCGTATATTTTATATCTGGATTCATATTTTTATTTGCTAATAACATTATTTTAGTTTTTTAAATTACTCCTGATGGACTGCTGCTGACACGTCCGAAAGCTTGGGTGATCTTTTTCGTTTTCGATTTTACCAGTGTTTAACCTGTTATATGTAAAGTATTTTAGTTTTTCTTGCATGAATTTTCATATTTTCTTTAAGTTGGAAAAAATACCTACTTCTCATACCCCTGTTTTAGTTTTCGTATATTTCTCAACAGGGCCATTTCTATAAATTTTCCCTCCCTAAATTCATTTTGATTGTCATTTAATGTGAAATTTATGAATTTTATTATCCTTTTATATACATTCATTTTTCAAATAGTTTGACAAATACTCATAAAAAAAAAAAGACTCTGGAATGGGTTCGACTCCTGTCAGGTGCATAAAAATTCTTTTCTTTGCAAGTATTTAATAATCTAATACAGTGGTTCTCGAACATTTTGACCCGTGGAGCTCTTTTTAAGAAAAATTTAACCGTGGAGCCCTACTCTTTTTCACGTTTAATACACGCTCTTTAGGTGGGGCCTATATGTAAGTTTCTATACCATGCGCATGATATTAAGATAATTATGTAGTAATCGTAATGTGATAAATAGTTTTCCAAAAATTAAGGTCATCCATTTACTGTTTTACTGAACAAGTGAATTAATTTTTCTGAAAGTGTTCTGTCATTTTCAATTTCCATTTCATTCCATTTTCAATTCATTTTTTTGCTATGGAGCCCTTGGGACTCTGTGGAGTACAGTTTGAGAATCTCTGATCTAATGCAACTACATTATTGGTTATGATGAGAGAATTACTCTAATTAAATATTAATTCTCTCCTCGCTTTTTGGATATTTGGTTTCTTTGACATATCGCCTTGATTTAAAAAACAGTCAAAGCACTGCACTATGCTTTGCAAACTTGTCCATAGAAAAAGCTTTATATATGCTCGCAGATGTGGAGAGTGATCGCCATGTGGAACTTAATGGGTAGAGCTCTTAACTGGAAATTGAGGAGATGTGAGTTGAACTCCCACCAGATGCAGAAAAATCATTCTTTTCTTTGTGAGTATTTAATCATCTGAAATTACTGTTTTCAAAATTTTCTAAAAAAAAGGTTGAAAATCTAGAACCCGAATTAAAAGGTCTGAATTTAAGATGTTATTCAACTTTGATATGTACATGTCTATATAGGGTCAACCAACAGTTTGTAAAAACTTCAGAAATTAATTTAAACAAAAATCACATTGAAATACGGTTTGCATAGTAAGTGTTACTTGGAAGTGGATTCTAATTTTTGACAGAATAAAATTTGTAGTTCAAAACTCTCCAATAGGTGGCACTTTAGTCATTTTAAAGACAATAGAAATTACTATTGCGTGTTCGATTTGTGTATTTCACTAACAAGTGTTCAACATGTCCACCACCATAAGGTATGACACAATTCAGATGAGTGTCAATGCTCATGACTGCGGAGTTCAGCATATCAGGATCAATGAAATTCACTTCATGCTGAGTGGCATTTTTTGGTTCTCACAATACTGAAGGGCCTGACTGATAAAGTCAAGACTTTGAATATCCTATAATCAGAAATCAACTACTGTCAAATCTGGAGACAAAGGAGGTCACAGGATCTTACAATGCCTACTGATATGTCTGTCTTCACCGAAGGCATCGATCAGAAATGCCTTTACTGGAATCAAAATGTGAACTTGTACTTCATCCTGTATAAATGTTACTGTAGACATTACTTTTCATCATCGCAAAAATGGTCAAGACTTGCTCAACGTTTATGCACATGTAATACACAACAAAAGTGGCTATTTTGTAATACACACAGTAGTCGTTTTCATTATCTTTTTGATATTTAAAGTGCCACTTATCAGTGAGTTTTCAATTGCAATATTTGTTCTATCAAAAATATGCCATATCCAGACAATATTTATTGTGCAACTTCACTTCAATGCACTGATTTTTTTGTTGCGAATTTTTAAAATTTTTACAGACCTTCAGTTCACTCTGTATATGTGTGTGTGTATCTATCTATCTATCTATCTATCTATCTATCTATCTATCTATCTATCTATCTATCTATCTATCTATCTATCTGTCTGTATATATATAAACATAGTGAAAGTAATCAGTTTTCATTGGTATTAAAAGGAGTTCCTAGTTAAATATATTTAGAACGTTTGTTTTGGAAATATATTAAGAATAAAAATTCTTAGGTATGATCCAGTTGAAGATTCTTGGTTTCCAGTTGAAAACATGATAACTGCAAGAATTGGAGTTGGGGTTGCTGTTGTTAAACGTTTACTTTATGCAGTTGGTGGATACGATGGTCATTGTCGACTCAATACTGTTGAGTGTTATAATCCTGAAAAGGATTCCTGGACTTCAGTTGCAAGTATGAATACAACAAGAAGTGGTGCTGGTATAGCTATTTATATATATTTAATTTTATCTATTTTCCTTTTTCTGTGACTAGTTAAATTTAATACATTTGTTTAATTTACGAGTAGATAAAACTGAAGCCAATATTGTGTAATAAAACACCAGTTATAAAAAATAAAGAGGGTGGGCATGATTTAAGACAGGGGTGGGAAACCTGCGGCCTTAGGGCTGTATGTGGCTTTTGGAGTTCTTAAATGCGGCCTTTGGAGCCCTTGTGTGTGGCCGTTTGGATGAATCCAAATTTTGAAAACCAAATCCTTTTATTTTTATTAATATGATTTTGTCCATCTTATTTTTTATTTACTTTGTTTTTATCATCATCTTAAGTGAACACATTTAAAATACAAAAGATAGAAGTATTAATGAAATAATTCTGTCAAACTGACCGCCACAATTAAACATTGGTAAACCAGAATGGCTACTTTTTATATGTCCAACATCTGCCATTTATATTGGTTCCTTTCTTAAGGCCGGAGTACATTAGAAAGCAAGGATAAACATATTTACCGAAAGCATTGAACGAGTATCTACTAAAATACAATAAGTACAGTTGGCCATTTCGGTTAAACGGAGTTCGATTAATCGGGGTTCTAGTAATATATATTTAATCAGTGGTGTGGGAAAGGGGGGCTCAAGCCCCCCATTGAGTCACAAAATATATTGTTCCTTTTAATGCCAAATCACGTGATTTGTTAAAAAATACTTGAGCTCTCTCTAAATTTTTAATTGCTACGCCCCTCTATCAAATTGAAATTTCTTGAATACAACCTTCCTCGACTAAAACTAATGTAATGCGACCTTCCAACATGAAGAGGTTCCCCACCCTTGATTTATGATAATCCGAAATAAATTTTCAGTATAAAGGTGTAAAAAAATAAAGTATATAACTGTATATAGTATGCATAACTTGTAAAATTTTGTCACTGGTCTAACATAAGAAAATATTCCACAACAGTATGAGAACTACTGTTCCCTTTATCAGGTAAAGCTTTGAGAAAGTATAAATGTCCTGTATTCTAGTTCTGGGTTTTCTAAGAGCAGTCCCACACCTGGGTTTTGCTTGATAAAGGGAACAGTAGTTCTTGAAATGTTGTGGAATCCTTTCATATATGTTGGAACGGCAATGAAATTTTACTAGTTGTTGTAAATCCCGGCCAGCCATATTCTTTAACATTTGTGTCCAAAAATACATATTATTTACTTTTAAAACTACTATGTTGATAGTGAAAAATGTCACGAAATATATGTATATGTTAATTAAGATATTAACTACTTTGGAAGTGCTCTGGACTAAGCGATACCAACTTGTATGGATTTCAACTCCACTTTACGGTTTTGTGGTTGATACCAAGAAAACTACAGAACGCCTCATTCAAGATCCTCATGTGCAATTTTCTACCGACCCCTCAAAAATTCATATTTTTTATAGTTTTTTTTTTCTTTGGTAAAAGAAAATACACACTTTGCAAATAGCCTGCACCTTCCATGTTTGGACATGACACTTCTGACTTGTCCTCTTGTTTATTTTTTACATCTAGCTTTGTGTGTGAAAATTGCTTTGAATTTGGACTAAAACAATGAATTGAAATCTAGCCTTGATTGTGAAACAGCTGAGAAAAAAAATTCGTCAGACAAAACTTTATTGGCAAGTGTATCGCGATATTTGTAGTAAGGAATGGCCGTTTTGCGAAGCATCAAAAGTTTTTAAATTTTTACGTGGATCCTCAGTTTTACCATGTTTTGAATAATTTTTTACTCACAGCATTTTATTAAAATTTTAGAAACATTTTCTTGTAATATTTTAAAAAATAGGGCACGATGTGTGCCAAGATTTTGCTACGTATATTTTGGAATATTTCCCCCTTCTGCTTTTTTTATCCACACATGCAGAGGCTTTTGGATTAATGCAATAGTAAATTTACCTATTCAATATATTTAATTAACGTAATCTATAATCCTATTCCATGTAAAAATGCTACCTGGTGCCTGTTTCTAAAATTTTAAAAGAAAATTAAAAAACTATTTTAACGTTAATTAATGAGCGGTGATTTTTTTCGATGCACGATTTTATCCTTGATACGCCACCTACCAGCAAAATTGTGAACTTTGTAAATGTGCTGTAATTAACGACTGTTGGTGATTTTTTAGTATTTTCCCAATAAAATAGAGAAATTTTGCCCTGATAAACCGTATACTGGCATGGTACCAAATTAGCAGTCATTAGTTATATTTTGCACCAATAACCGGGTTCATACAGTCTTTAAAGGTCCTTAAAAGTCATTAATTTTTTAGGAAACAATTTTTGGTCCTTAAAAGTCCTTATTTTTGCCCAAAATCTGCTAAAAGTCCTTAACTTCGTTCTTTTATTTCTCAACATTTTTCTGTAACATATTTTAGTTTCAATTTTTGTTACTGACATTCTTCACACAGTGTGAATCAACATAAAGAACGAGCATGAAATTTACACCATGTGGATTCTATGCCTTTTGTGAACAATAGGAACATGCATAGAGGAGAACTCCCTCTGGGAATATTCATAGATAACTTCCCCTAGAAACTTGCTTGAGCATTTCTTCAGAACTAGAATGACCAGTACATCTCATCCCTCCCTCACCGAAATAAAAAAAAAATACTGTCAAACTGCTCACTGCAGTTTGGGGCTGGTTCTCTAGGCCTTAGGAGGTTTGGAATCCAGGTTGCAAAAAGATTAATTTCTGACACTTCATGATACAGATTCTGTGTAGAATTGTATTTTTTCTAGCTTATGAGAACCTAAAAAGAAAAGAAAACTGACCATGTAATCACAGACTGGATTTGGAACGATATTATTTTGCCTTCTTACATGTTTTATTTTTGTAAACTCTAGCATTCCTATCCCTTTTTAGCTCACTTGGCTATTTTTAATTTCTAGTAAACTTGGTTTCATGTAAATATATGGTTCATATTAAGCTGAAAATCTGGCCTTTACGTCATCATCAAATCTTAAAACATAAAAAATTTGAATTAACCAGCTTCTATACAATCTTTCCTGTACTGTAATTTGTTTTTTAGCATTTGTTAAAAAAATTGTATCGTGTTATTTCCGATGAGATTTAATGTATAAATGTAATTTTTGTGCACTTAATACACTGAGTAAAATTGAAATCATAACACCAAGAAGAGAACATGCTCTTTGTCTGAAACTTAGGGATAAAGCTATTTTAGTAGTAAATAAGATGTAATGATATTATTCACATGATATCACTCTGTGGCCATTTGTCCATTCTCATTCAAAGTTTGTTAACTGGTTATATTCCTTGCAAGCACGGATTTTAGGCATTATGAACAACTTAATCATCCTTTAGGAACAAGCTTCTGTTAAAAATTGGTTTAAAGTAGTCGATTCATAGAAATGCATGTGAAGTCTACATTATAACACGCTAGGTTTTGCCTTTTGTCGGCTATAGTATCTGCGGGATTGCTATAAAACATTAATTATTTGCATATGTCACAATGGCATTCTTATATGTAAATTTTCAGGCAGCTCAAACAAGTAGTCCTACAAGTTCCAACTTCATTTTTACTCACAAGGAAAGTACCTAACACTATTCTCACAGATTTGCTTAAAATTTATAAAATAAGTTCAGACCAATGTCTGAAGACGTCTGTTTGATTTTCATTCATAAATTTGTAAATGTGAAATTATTTACGTTTTATGTTCTGGCAAAATTGTTATTGTTGTTTCCATTATTAATGGCTAAAATATCTCCTTGTCAACTTCATTGTCGAAAAGGTGTGCATATACGGTTTCCTGTGCTGTGTTAATCAGCTTTCTTTCAATATTTGTGTGCAACAATGCCTCATGGAAGGTGTGGTTTAATTGCACAGCCCCATTATCACTTTGATGAATTGTGCGCTAATCAATCACAATTCTTATATATGTCTTGAGTTCTCATATTTTTGCACCATGTAACACACTACTTTCTTGTTCAGCATATACACACACACCTTTTTTAAAGGAAAACCAAGTAAATTTTATAACTGTGGCAAAACAGCATGGGGAAACTGCATATGCTTGCAGTTTTTACTATAAAGTCGATCAGGTGGTGTTTTGGTTGTTAATATGAAAAAACAATGAAATTTCACTGGAACGTAAAACATGAATAATTTTGCATCTGCAAATTTGCAAATGAAAACTTGGCAGGACTACAATTCAGATATTGGTCTGAATTTATGGATTTATTTCATCTATTTCAAACAAATCGGTGAGATTGTTGTCAAGTGCTGTCCTTGTCAGTGTATATGGTAGTGCTATATTTTAAGCAATTTTTTAGTGCCTTACAGTAGGGTGTAGCGAAAAAGGGTGAAATTTTAAAAAAGTTATATAATGAAATAGCAATAGATGTGAAAAGTTGTCTATTGACCAGTAAAATACTGGTGAATTTTTTTTGCAATTTTCATACTTTATCTTCATTCCCTGCAAGAGCCTTCAATTTTTGCAATTTTTACAGTAAATTTCAAAATTATGATATGTTATTGTCTCATGTTATTTTTCTCATTACATGAGAATTCTGTTGATCCAGCCTCCTTATATGTAATGAAAAATGACAGAAAAATTGGGAGGGTTATTGAAAATTTTCTCATAAAAAAAATAGTAAAATTCAGTTGATCTTTTCCCCTCAAATATGATGGAAAATCGCAGAAAATGCTCCTGTTCATCATTATGAGATAAAATAACAATATTTTTTGTCAATGAATTTATTTTATTCAATAAAGTAAACAATTTCAAATATTTGGGAAAGGTCACGGAATGTTTCAGAATTTCAAATTGATAAGTGGGCTGTTCTGGGGGGGCAGATCAACAGAACTCTACGGTAATAGCTTTGATGCTACATTAGTTTTAATAACCGATATGACTGACATTCATTTACAAAGATGTTGAAAGATGGCGACAGTAGTTCCACGGAACAGGACCTTAGTCCACTATGACGTCAGGCCACATGTCATTTGTGATATTAGTTCACACTCGCTGCCACCCACTCATTTTCATTTATCGCCTTTGGAGTGTGTATCTTCGTTCTATCCAAATTAGAATGTCACATACGAGAAAGCAAGTTAACTGTTCTATTATTGGTAATCCAAGAGAACTCATTAGTATCGTTCTGCCGATGCGAGAAGACATATTGCGTCATTCAAATGGATTAGGCTACAAAAAGAAAATGCAGGACAATATAAACCGAAAGTCTGGAAAATTTATGAAGAGATTGCTGCTAAACTTGAAGAAATTTGGAATAAAGCTTCAATCCCAGTTCTTCATCGTGTCAAAATAATTTCCTTGATAAAGAGAGAGCATGAGAAACACCTGAATCTTCTGAAGTCTTGCCACATTTGCAAGGACACTGTTAATTTTCAATATAAAATTCAAGCCTTCAAAAAAGATGCAAAATCACTTTTTGACATTTCTGCATGCAAGTACAATGACTATAAACACTGGCATTGTGAAAAATCCCGGAAAGTTCCCATAAAAGAGAAGTCTTTCATAACTGACCAGAAATCTGCCAAAATAGTGGCTATTGGTTCCGTAGATCTTCGAACCACCAAGCAACTCAAGAAAAAAGCTTCAAGAAAGATGAGAGATCTAACTTTAGAAGAAGCACGAATTGGCAAATTACAAAAAAGCAAACCCGCAACCTACAGCGAATCATTAGACACTTCTGGCGCATACGTTTTAGTTTAAGGAGATGCAGTCGAAGAAGACACAGTTGTAGTAGACATTAACGAAGTTATTTCCCTAGCAGAAAGATCTGATAGATCTGAACCATTGCCGTCAACATTGTCCATGTCCCAAAGAAGACTCAAGCTTGCAACATTTGCAAGAACATGTGACAGATACAGAGTTGCGGACAGATTTGCTGTGGCCCTGACATCTGCATTACTGCACGATTTAAGCAGCAGAAGCAAAGCTGAAGAAGATTTATCGATTATCGTAGACCGATGTAAAAAGTTCCAAGAGAACGAAGCAAATTGCGACGAAATCTTCAAAAACAAGTGCTCGGAGAAGAAATTACTCTTCAAGATCTTTACTTTGATGGCAGAAAGGACAAAACTTTGGTCATGGAGAAGATTTAAGATGGCAGTTCCCATCGCAGGTGTGAAGTGGAAGAGCACATATCGATCATTCAAGAACCTGGTAGCGTGTATCTCGAGCATGTTTCTCCAGCATCTAGCACATCACAAAATATCAAGAAAGCTCTGTGGGATTTTCTGACTACTAAAAACATTGACATATCAAAACTTCTAGCGGTGGTGTGTGACGGTACCATTGTTAATACGGGAAGAGCTGGAGGTATTATTTGTGACCTAGAGAAGGAGCTTGGACAACCCCAGCAGTGGGTAATATGTCAACTACACTCTAACGAACTTCTGCTACGGTTTATGTTAGAGCGTCTGGATGGAACAACAACGGGTCCTCAAGGATTCTCAGGACCTATCGGCAAAAGTTTAATCAACTGTGAATATTTACCAGTCGTTGATTTTTAATCAATTGAAGAAAATTTTCCAATCGTCGCAAAAAGGCCATCGAAAGTCTTAGTACAAACCAAAAATATCTCTGGGATGTATGCAAAGCTGTTTTATTGGAGGATGAAGCTTCGCCGAATCTGGAGGCATGAAGTCCTGTAAAATTATCCCATGCAAGATGGCTTACTACCATTAACCGAGTGCTTCGATTTTGCATCAGCACTACTGATCCATCTGCAAATTTGAAGGAGCTGACACCTTTCATCATGAAAGTGTATACTCCGATGTGGTTTTACTTCAAATGCCTATGTTGTACTTTAACCTTCTCAAGGTACCTAAGCTATGGAACTGAAGCTCATTGTAGATTCTACAATTCAGCGTAATGGTTTCTTCGCACATCCGTTGAATGTACTTATTGTAGCCATGCTCACCAATAAATGAAAACGTATTTGTGAGTTAGGTATGTGCCGAATTCTTCCTGCGAGGTCAACAAAGTAAAAAAACCACTTGTACGCAAATTCAAAATTCCAAAAATAAACTTCGGTGCTCAAGTCTATGTTGACCTTATCAAATAGCAAAAATGTGAAGTTTCAGAGCCACCCCTGACACTTCATCTATCGGAAGAAGATTTATTGGAATGCATAAAGGAAAGTTCGCCTTTTCTTCCACTCATTTCTCACTTCCCATGTCATATCTAATCAGTGGAGAGGTGCATTAAAATAGTCACTGAAGCTTCTTCAGAAGTATGTGGTATTTTAGCTCGAGATGGATTTATTAGAGCAAGGATTCTGGACAGGTCAATCATACCCACTTTCAAAACGAAATCACAATACAAACCTACGATTTAAGAAGATAGTGCCCAAAGGTAGGGTGGTTGGGACGGGCATGGGCAGAACTCGTTATGCAGCCACCTCCTCTTGGTGAGTTCTGGGTGGTTCATGGAACCAGTAAAAGCTGCATTTTAAAAATAATTTCATAAATGACAGAATTAATAATTTTTAAAAAGAAGTTTTGAAATTGAAATTTTTAGTTTTACCCTGAAATTTTACAATTTTGAAAGCTCTTGCGGGGAATGAAGATGATGTATGAAATTTTTTTAAAAATCCCCAGTACTACACTAGTCAATAGACAACTTTTGACACCTAGTGCTATTTAATAGGACAACTTTTATTTTTTCGCTCCACCTTACCTTACAGTCTTCATTTTATTTCTGAAGGACTGGTAAGGATTTGGTATGCATGCTAAGTCTTCAGCTATATTTCAGATTGCCCATCATGCAATCTGGATGTAACTAACAAGTAATTAGTTAAATAGTGATGTAGTGATATCATGTATAGCTTGTGTAAATTTTAAGTTAAGGAAGTTATTTCATTTTAACAAATTTCTGACCTATTCTATTACTGTGTGAAATAGGATTTATTCATAGTTTTTGGATAAATCTTGTAATTTTAGCAGTTATATTTTTAATTCATTTTTTTATAGTATATTATATTTTATGAATTTTTAGGTGTTGTAGCTCTTGATAGTTTTATATATGCTGTTGGAGGTTATGATGGAACTCTTCAACTGAAATCTGTGGAAAAGTACAATACTGAAAGTAATGAGTGGGAATTTGTTTCTGCCATGTCTTCACCCAGAAGTGCATTATGTGTTGCTGTTCTGGAGGGAAAGATTTATGCTTTGGGTAACTTGGATTATTTCTGAAGTAGTGTAAAAAATAAATCAGTTGATATTTAAAAAACAACTGATAGTAAAATTTCAATTTTCAGTGCTTACTAGAGATGTTTGAAGAGTTACTGAAAATGGTTAGTGTACTAAAGGGAGTCGTATATACAGTTGGGACTTATTGAAAAAAGTTGACCCAGTGACTCCCACTAGATATAGCTCATTTTGGCTTTTACTAATTAAAGTGAATGTTTAATAAATTATTAATTATGAACCAAGTAAATTTTGTAACTGTGGCAAAACAACATGAAAAACTGCATGTGCCTGCAGTTTTCACTATAAAGTCGACCAAGTGGTGTTTTGGTTGTTAACATGGAAAAACAATGAAATTTCACTAGAACGTAAAACATGAATAATTTTGCATCTGCAAATTTGCAAATGAAAACTTGGCAGGATTACAAGTCAGATATTGGTCTGAATTTATGAATGAGTGTTGTCAAGGACAGAATGTCCTGTGCTATCCTTATGGCACAAAAATTTAGCTACCTAATAATTAAAAACATTCGTTAGTATTGAAATTAATGTTTAGTAATAAATCTTTATGTATTATTAGAATGAAAAACATTTCCCAAGTAAGTTTTTAGATAACTGATAGAAAAATTTAGAATATTGTAATCGTATCTTGGAGCAGTTCTGGATATAAAGTCGAAAAAGTTTGCAACACTGTCCAGTCCTATTCATGA
>QLNU02015360.1:241964607-241982346 GCA_006491805.2 Dysdera silvatica
TCTTAGTAATTCCTTGAAATTTCCATGATTTATGGAGTCGCTGCTTTCATCATGTCCCCGGAATGCCTTTTCTTGTTTGCTCAAATATATTACTGCATCAATCACTGATTGTAGAAACAATCTGTTCAAATGAATGTTTTCATTGAACTGCACTTTAAAAAGACTAGCATTCTCCCTCGGGGCATTGGCAATCATGTTCTGATTTTTGAAAAAAGCTTTTTAGCATTAATTCACACTTCAGATGTTCAGAAGAAATATCGTACTTATGGAGTGCTCGTGTTATGTTTAATAAGTCGGCGAATCCGTCTTTATTCCGAACAGAATGTTTATTACTAAAAAGCAAGCACTGCCAGCAGAATAATCTTTTTAAGGTTAGACTACTGCATAGCCATTTATACTGAGTAAACCAACACTCTTTAAAAATAATATTGTATGACTTGCCGCTCTTCATAATTTCTTTTTTAGCAATAGTCATCAATAAATCCGTTGGACGTGCTTGACATAATACATGTCTTTGTCTTTCTACTGGCTAAACGGAGTTTCCAATAAATTAAACACAATATTAATTCAATTCATTTCGCTGAAAAATCTAAAACAAAATGGTCAACAAAATCACTCCACCACTTCATGTATATTTGGCAGTTTCAATACCACTGGCTAGATTTTTGGCACTAAAGCTCTCTATTAGTTTTCCGTTTTCGCTGCTCGCAACGGGAAGCGAGGGATAGCTACTTTTTGGTTTCAACCGGCAACCCTATAGAGGATCCGGGAATCATGTTTCTAGACTTTTTCTGTCTTCGGGCCGAGAGTCCAAATACTTTTCGGCTTCTAATGGTGTTAGTTAGCAGTGTTGTCATGGCAACTGCCTTGATTACAGAATATGTTGGGATGTTTTTCGCCAAAAACTTCCCTGCTTAGCTACCGCCATCTACAGTCGTAAATATTGTTAGATATTTCCCGTGTACTGAATAACGATCACTGCGAAATAATTTTTTTTTTATATTTGCAATTATTTTAGCAATTTATAAATCGTAAAAATAAAATAATAATAAGAAAATGAATTTTACGTAAAAATATCGAAATGTACATATATGTGTGTATATATATATATATATATGAAATACTGAAAAAAGACTAATATGAGAAATGAATTTGATAAAAAATGTTGGGGAAGTGGCACTTCCCTTCCTTCCCCTGAAAAACTGCCACTAGTTATAACAGAGACCGTCATCCTGCAATGGATTGAAAATGGTTGTTGGTAGTGGTGATAACATATATAATCTCTTTTCTGGAATCTGATTTATTAAAGGAACAAGTTCTCGTGATTTCCATATTTCATTTGTCAGCCCCATTAATTTTTTTTTATTTTTTTTTACAATTGTGGATGAAAACAGTAATTATTAAGTTTTGTTTATTGTGATATTTTTTTCAATTTTTTCATACACTTATAAATTTGTATAAAAAGCATATTCTAATATTTAATACTCTGTCACTTAATATTTTATTAGGTGGTTATGATGGCAGCAATTTTTTAGCAACAGTGGAAGTTTATGATCCTGAGAAAGACATATGGGAAGAAGCACCAAAGATGTCTTGTGGTCGTAGTGGTCATGCATCTGCTGTTTGGAGAGCTCCATGTCTGGCTCATGGAATTTCATGAGATTTGGTACTATCGTCTCCATTGTAGTATACATAATATTGTGCCATTAGAACATTGTGATCACATGTACAGCTTAAATTTATACATTTCTTTTTAAATTTGCAATTACTTTAAAATAATTTTATAAATTCACGTAAGAAAAAATTTGCTCTAATTTTATATTATAACCATATTTCAAAAGATTTGATTTCATATTTCCAATCCTCTTCTGTATAGCAAAACTTTTGTTGAGGAAAATTATTCTTATATTAATAAAATGGTGCAATATCGATTCCTTTCTACAAATTTTGCAATTATTAGTCATTGCTAACATCTTTTAGCTTTTTCTCTTTTAAGTTATTGTATAAAACACAGTTGATTATAAGCGTGTACAGGCATTTCATAAATATGAACCTTCATTACTTATTATTTTGTATTATGGGTATTTTGACCTCCAACTTTTAGAAATGGAAAGCAAATCACTCGTAAATGTACTGTAAATGTAGCAAAGCTTTTGACTTGTTAATGATTATTTTCATTAAACTAAATAACTTTGTTTCAAAATAACCATACCATATTGAATTCACTTGTATCTCATCTTCTGACAAGGTTTGAACGCCAAATGTCATTTTAAAATTTGAACATACCTTGTTAACATAATCAAATGGTACATTAAGTCATGGATTCCCAACCTTTTTCTGTTCATACCCCTAGGGAATATTTCGTTAGTGTCTGCGCCCCTTTTAAAAAGTAATATATTTGAAGATAAAGAAATCAAATTTTTGAACCACATACAATGCTGTAAGTGAACCAGTTAAACATGAAAAGTAAGCTTTTAATTCTGTATATAATATCAAAACATAAATTAAGCAGTTTAGATTTTAATTCATTTAGGAAAAAAGTGTGAACAGTAAACTAAGTGATGACTTTTCACTCAAAGACACAAGCCACTCTTTGTCGCACCCCCTGAAAATCCATGGCACACCCCAGGTTAGGAAACCCTGCACTGTATAATTGGTCTCACCTCAAATTATAGTCTGTGTAATTATTACAAAAAATCAATAACTGGTCATTTTAGACAACCACATTTTTCACCTAATGACTCATGCAATTAGAAAATGGAAAAGAATTTAATTAAATATATTTAATGGACAATGAATTGCCAATGTATGCATATTCAGAATTTTTGATAAATTCAAATAAAATTTACTTTTAACATTAGAGGTAATAAGATTATGTTCTTAGCAAAATCTTTAAATAGTAAACATTCTCTCTTTTAGTATAGGAAGCAGCTTTACCATTGCATGAAATGCTATTGATTAGAAAATGACTGCAAGTATTAAAACTATAGTGACTGAAGTCAGTTTTTTGTAGTTAAAATTCTTTATAATTTCAAACATGTCTTTGTTTAGTGCAGAATGGCCTTTGCTATCCTTGTGCCATAAAAATTCCGGTTAATGAATTTTCATAGTTAAAAGTAACACTTTTACATATAATTGAAAGTATCATTCTCAACCTAAATATGAACGTTTAAAGTTTTTCAAGAAAAGAGGTTTGTGTACTTTTATAATTGAACCTACAGACTCCATTACACGATAATTTTTTATGCTTCGATTCAAATCTTCATTCACATCACTTTTCATGTAAACTGACCATGTAAATGATAAAAGCAGAGATGCCAACCTGAGAAAGTAGTCATCAATAAAAAGTCAAGAATTTTCCTTAAAAAAGTAAACAATTTTCAGTTGTTTTCATTAAGATTGCACTCTTTCATTTCCTGCAATTTTTTTTATAAGTAAAGCATCTGCATTGTTATAGAGCAAAAACGAGTATGTACCTTCCCACCCCTACATTTTTTATTACCCCTCCCCACAATTTTGAAACCACTTTCCTATTCTTCAGAAGCTAAAATTGTTGAAATACGCAAATTAGCTTCTGTCAATAAAACTTGCCCACTTTTAACTGCAGGTGTATTATTTCTTTGGATGAAAATTTATAGGTGCAAAATATTGCTAATGGCTTCTAAGTTCCTACCCCACTAGTGGGTAGTGTATCAGGGCGAAATTACTCTATTTTGATGAAAAAGTGCTAAAAGATTACCAACGGTCTTTAGTTACAGCACAGTTGAAAGTTCACAATTTTGCCGGTAGGCAGTGCATCGGAAAAAAAAAAAAAAACCATCACTCGTTAATTAACGTTAAAATCGTTTTTTAAGTCAAATCTTTTTTTTTCTTTTTTTAACTTCTAGAAACAGGCATCGGGTAGTGATTTTTCATGGAATAGAATTATAAATTACGTAAATTAATTAAATTTATTTAACAGGTAAATTTACTTTTAAATTAATCTACAAGCCTCTGCATGTGTAGATAACGAAAGCAGACGGGGGAATATTCTGAAATATATATACAAGTATGTCGCAAATTCTCGGTGAAAATCGCACGCTATTTTTTAAAGTATGATGAGGAAATTTAATAAATGCTGCGAAAGTAAAAAGTTATTCAAAATATGGTAAAACTGCGAGTTCACATAAAAATTTAAAAACTTTCGATGCTTCATAAAATGGCACCTTACTGCAAATATCACATACACTTGCCAATAAAGTTTTGTCTGCCGATTTTTTTTTTTCTAAGATGTTTCACAATCCAGCTGCGTTTCAGTTTGTTGTTTTAATCCAAATAAAAAGCAATTTTCGCACATAAAGCTAGACATAAAAAATGACAGAGAAACAATGGAATAAGTCAGAAGTATCGCGTTCTAACATGGAAGGCACAAGCCATCTATAAAGTGCATTTTTTTTAAACCAAAAAACCATAAAAAACATGCATTTTTAAGGGAACGGTAGAAAATTGCACACGAGGATCTTGAATGAGGTTTTCCATAGTTTTCTTGGTATCGACCGTAATACAGTAAGGTGGAGTTAAAATCCGTACAAACTACGGAAAATCCGTAAAAGTTGGCATCTCTGGATAAAGGTAAAGGACTGTCGAGATTTGAGGAACAAAGTAAATGCAGCGGGTCTAGCTATAGGAACGACCATCGCAAAGAGGTTTCTCTAGTTAGACTTTGTATCGGGCACACACGATTCTCCCAGCAACATCTCTTAAAGGGAGAAGATGCCCCGATGTGTGCCACATACAGTGAACCACTAAATGTTTTACATATTTTAACAATCTGCATAAATTTTAACCAGCAATGTACATCAGCTTTTAACCAAAATAATTTTACCCTTCATGACATTTTATGTGACTCTTTTAATCACAAAATTATTTTTAATTTTTTTTATCTAATATTGGCTTTTTAATCTCATCTGACTTTATTACATTGTTTCGTTTCTTTGTATGTTCAGTGTTCTTAACATTGTAATTTTAATTTTTGATATTAAAATCATATGTACGGTCTCACCTTGCTTGGCGCAGAATCACCATTGTTGTCCTTGCGCCATAAAAATACAACCAACCGACTGTGAGCCCAGTGGGTCTGTTTTTTACATAAAATTCTATATTTTCATCTCAAGTCCACATTAGTCTGCTTTATTTTTATTTTTTTCATTTAGTCCTTTTTTTTTATTATTTTTTTTTTTCACGTTTAAGTGACACTTGTTCTTAAAATTAATTAGTTAAATTTGAATAATCCACGATATTCATATATTTATAAAGGCAGTGCTGGAAGCAATCGTGGTGTGATAAAATTCACATTGCTGAATGTTGATTGGTCAGAGGTGAAGTTGCGGGACATAATTCACATAGTTCTGTATTCAGTTGTGGTATCATTCTAGAGCAGGGCTTCTCAAACTTTTTTTTCCACATCATTGTGAAAGGGTATCCTTTCATCCTGACTGAGTGTGTTGGCATACACCCTGAGAAGAACAGACCGTAACTAAGGGGTGGCGTGGAAGGCGCAGGCAAGAAAGGGTGTAAAATCGGCTGAAATAATTCATAGGGGTAGAATATGTCCATGGCTGTGGGTGGGGATGCAATCCTTAGGGTTCTGTCAGGAGTGCAAGATCATCTAGCTACAGTACTGGAGAAGAATATTATATAAAATGTACAGATGCCATAGAATAAATAACAGGCAAGTAGTATTGCTTTATAATTTTAGTCAATACATAGTTCTACATTTAATGAGATGGATGAGCTTGGCTCTTTCCAATAAGTAAATCAATTTTGGGAACCCTTTCAGAGAGATACACAGACATGTCATTTTCAATTGACAGTTTTGGTGGCATTTGGTTTTGATCGTACACATTGTTGAAAAACCTTGTTCACAAGGATGAATAGATTGGAACAGCAAAAGAGAGTATGGAAGGAGTGAGGCAAGAGAAACAAATTTAGACAGCAAATTTCCTCTTTCTGTTTTGGAAAAAGGACAGAAGGGCTATGAACTTCAAATCATAAAAAGGAGCAAAGTGCTAACTCGTTCGCGTACCCCCAAGGGTACACATATACCCCAGTGTGAGAACCCCTGTTCTAGAGTCTAAACAAGGCAAGACTAGGATTTATAGGCCCTAGGAAGTTTAGCATATCCACCCCCCCACCACCCCATCAAACCAGTTTTTAAAAGCCAACATATTGTTAACTCTTTTTTTTTTAATATATATGCCTTCTTTTTATACACACAATATATATAGTACTAGGATTTTGATTGAATATTTTAAAATATATCTTCCTTCAGATATATAGAAAATCTTAGATATGTTTCTTATACATGTATTTAGATTTTTTTTTTTTTTTTATGAAAGGGGGAAATTTCTTTTCACTTAGGGTCACTGGGTCTGTTGTGTTCTAGGCCCCGACTCCAGCATTCCAAAGTCTACACTATTTGATTCCATGTTCTTATTTTTATAGGTTGTTTTGAAGCCATACTTCTGGATGTACTGTCTCAACTCAACACCCATATTTCAGAGTTTATTAACTCGTATAAAATGGCTGTATGTAATACATTCATTCTTTTCCATATGCACCAGTTTTGCATCACTGTCAGTATGATACATATTTTATTGATGCGTAAAATTTGCACATTTATTTTAGGAATCTTTCTTTCTTAATAGAGGAAAAAATATGCCTCATCATTTAGAATCACCTATTTATTTTTGAAACCCAGCTATAACTCCATTTTTAATCTGTTTGC
The DNA here is from genome assembly GCA_006491805.2 of Dysdera silvatica. Lineage (NCBI taxonomy): Eukaryota > Metazoa > Arthropoda > Arachnida > Araneae > Dysderidae > Dysdera > Dysdera silvatica. Next base: position 241,971,374 of record QLNU02015360.1, read on the forward strand.
ATTCTTTTTGTGAAGGTTTATTTTTCATTGACTGTATTTCATTATAATGGCCAATATACCAACAAACAAATTTGTTCTTATTTCTCATTGCTATGATAATTTCGTGACTACAAACTACGGCAGATACACTTTTAAAAGCTGTTTTTTGCCTGAGGAGTAGGAGAGTTATAAGATTGAAGCAATTTTTAAATAAATTGATACATTAAAATTGAAAGTTTTTGATATTTCAGCTTTTATTTTCCAGAATATTTGTGAATACATAGTATTCTAATTTTTTGGTTTTACTAGAGATAATATAGAGCTGTGCATATTTTATTGATACACAATTTTTAAATTTGGCAAGCATAATATAAGAATTTTAGGAACGAAAAGTTTTTAAATTGTTAATTTATTATTTCATGCTTTTGTGATGAAATGAAATATATATATTTTGTAAAGTTAGAATATTGAGGGTCGAGTTTCACAGCGATTAGATTTCTGCAGCGCTATCAATCTCTTTACAACCTCTGAATAAATAATTCTTCCATATATGTCCCTTATTAACAACGCTATTGTATCAATAACAAAATTATTCCGTTTAATATGTATCAAAATTTAATAAAGTTTAATTTTATTATTGCACTTTTTTTCCCTCCAGTCGACACACTTTCAATGTTTTGGCAAAGATGTTCATATTTGTTTCTAGAATACTCCAGTTTTAATAAAGGAACCAATATAGGTTTTATAACCATGTCTCTCTTGAGTTCTCATCTCACGTGGCATAATATCTTGCTGGGAGTATAGGTTTCACAAATTTAACAAGTGGGTCAGTAATTCCTGCTATGTATCATTAAATTTGTTTGTTTGTATAATAACACAATATAAGCTAAATGGAAGTGCATTGTGGTTTCTATTGGCCAAAAAAATAAAAACAAAAAAAAATAATAAAATAAATGATGTCAAACTACTTCCAGAATAGCAAAAAATATCATTGAATAATTATAATAGTTTATCATTTAAATTGCAAAAATATATTCTTTGTGATGTTTTTTATCACCAATATGGTAGTTTAGTAGTATACAATTAAACCTATTTTGGACAAATGTGCTTTCTTTGCACCTTTACACTGAAAATTGGGTTTTTGGATTATCAGAAATTAGGTCCGTCCCTTATTTCGGATAAATGAGGTTCTTCTACTATATTATGATTTGGAGGTCATGGAATGTAAGATATGCAACTATTTACTTTCATTCAGATATCTATTCAATTCTATATTGGCTCTGTTTGAATTATCTCCTATAATAAAATCTTTCTCACCTTTATTTTTTTTTAAATTCATATCAAATTTTATTTGCTTATTGACCAATGGTATTCATCAGCACTTAATGTGATAAGATTTCAATATTTGTTAAACCATTTGTTTCAAATTTGAAATTAATAAAACAAAGCTTTACTGGTGAACTTTTTTTATAGCCATCATGTATACTATTTTGTGTTGTCAGATGTGTTATATAATATTACTCATGATTTGTTTGAAGATTTTTTTTTAATTTATGTATGTGACATTTCTATATCAAATATAAAATTTAGATAACTAGAATTTTTGTCATCTATTTTTGTCTTGGTCATGTTTTCTTTGTATACTGCATTTGTATGATTTATAAATATGTAAATGTATTTATCATACATGACCTTCAATAAAAACCACATTGTATTTTTATGTATCTTTAATTATTTAAACTATTTACATAATTATGAGCTTTTGGTATGTTGTACTTACATAAGTTACGTAATACATGTCACAAGTTACAAAAATGTTGAACATAATTCAAAGTTTCTTGAATCTAATTATCATTTATCTGTGATTGATAAAAGTACATCATAAAAAAATTATTTCCTTTAGGCAAGTAGTAGCTAATTCAGCTTTTGAAAATAATTAACCCTTTCAAGTTTCTCGGTCTTTTACTTTGTTTTGCCTGCATTTTAATGATACAGCCAATAATAATAATACTCCAGTAGTTATTTATCATAATCTGAGATTTGGTTCCCTAGGCAACAGAGGTTTAGATAGCTCAGTGAACTCTAAATCCTGATGCAACGTGACCTTAACTTTAAAAATGATTTTTATAAACCTTTTTTTTTTTTTTGGTATAGCAATATTAACGCTAATGTTATGGCATGGTTAGATGGTGAAATGTTCACAAAGTAAATAAATATTTTCTATGTCCGGTGGGCATGATCCCATGACCTTCTACAATTTAGGCAGGAGCTTTGCCATCTGAGCTATGGAGGACGAACATTCAATCCCTTACAAACGTATTTAAAGCGTTTTTTCTGAAACCGGTTATTTCGCGGAATAGGGCAGTACATGATATATGTGACTTACATAAATATATCTGCTGCAACAGGCTTTTCAGTGAATTTAGTACTAATCGCTTCGTAATTTGGTTTAAAAAGCAGTTCGTGTGCAGCCTCATTCCACAAAATATATTCCTAAGGGATTAAATATTCATCATCTGTAGCTCAGAAGGTAGAGCTCCTGCCTGGATTGTAGAAGGTCGTGGGATCGTGCCCCACCGAACACAAAAAACATTTCTTTTCTTTGCGAACGTTTCACCATCTAACCATGCCATAACATCGGCGTTAATATTACTACGCCTAAAAAACGTTGATAAAAATTGTTTCTTAATTTAATCTGCGTAGTGTTTGACTTGTATAAATAAAAAAAATTACCTTAACTATCCGTGTGCCTGTCTAACAGAGCGGTTGCAAGTTTAGATTTTCCCGACATAAGATTACTTAGTTTAACTACTGCTGTTGGTAATAAAGATGTTTTCACAGATTCTCCTTTATATATAAAGGAGACGTGGGAAAGTTCATTTTCGCCCTTCATCTGATTTGGTTGAGAAGACAGAAATTTACCGTTCAACCCCTTAGATGATGGTATCTCACCTTGTTTTTCTTCGAAACTTCCATTTCTAACAACGTTGCTGTGTTTTTCGAGTAGACGAAGGAAGTCGACTTCACCTCTGTTTGCCCCATAACCCATTTCTGGGCTGAGTTTTAATGATAATCTTCAGAATCTTGTGACTTGTTGTATTCAGTCATATGGACTAATGAATGATGTTTTCTATTGCAGTGAAAGCACCATCCTTGCAAACTACACTTTCTGCTCATGTGATTTGCTTTTAAACAATTAAAACATAAGTTGTACCTTTCAACAAAGCCAAGCCTTTTCATAATTGGCATATTTTTAAATTCCGGACATTTATATATGTTGACTGTTGCAAATGTTATAATATTCATTGTTAGAATTGGCGCTAATGTCAAAACTTATGGCTTTAAATTGTGCTATAGGTGTACCTTTTGATTGTAGTAGAACACCGGTGCTATTCATGTTTTCAAGTTTTCGGCATCGTTTTTGTAAGAATTCGAACAATGTGTCTAGCTTTGGTAATTCTGTGGAAGTTAAAGGCATCTCGTATAGTTTCCTTGTTTCTCTATTTTTTTTAGTATTATATTTCCTAAAATTGTTTCTGATAGCGTATTGGTCTCCAAGTCCATTAATTTTAAGGATCTCAGGCTCTTATTTAACTGGTCTACTAATTGTCTTAACTCTCTAGAAGATTCGTGGTTTATTTTCTCCGCATAGAAAATTTCATTTATAATAGTGTTCACTATTAAACGTTTATTCTCATACCTCGATTTAAGTGCGTTCCATAATGATTCTAAAATGTCCTCCCTGGTTTCGGTACATTTTGCAGCTCCTATTAACACTCCCTTTATATAATACAGCTTTTGATGTTTGTTTAACTTGCTTGTAATCGTTTTAATCGCCTACGTGCATTCCCTATCCCAGTAATATAATAAATAGTATAATTATCCCAGTAATATTAATAAAATGCATTAAAATATTAACAAATTTTAAGCCATTATAGTCTCCTCTCAGGAACCCTGCAAAGAGCTTAGTTACTGCCCTGATTACTAATATAAATATTTTATGTTCGTCAGAGAGCAGTGAAATCTGGTTCAGCCAGCGGTACTGCCTTTTACCATATTTTTCCCAACCACCACAACATCGTATTCGCCCATGACCTTCAAAATATATTTTTTCACTGTAAAAAATTCCAACTTCATGATAAATGAAGGGTGTTATTCCAAGACCATGGCAAATTCTCTCCTTGACCCCCCTCCCCTAAAATGAAAACCTGTGTCCATCCCAGGTCCCGATAGATATAATGTATCATATTTATCCCTGTCTATTATGATTAAAATTTTTTTTTTTGATTAATGATATTCTTCCAGGTCCCATGAATTTTTTATTGGCAGATTTCACGAGTATGGCTGCCACAAACTGTTCTTCAGAACGATCTTTTTATTGCCTTAAGAGAATTAAAAACTACTTGCGATCAGTTATGTGTGAAGATAGATTAAATTCATCAGCAAATTTGAGTATTGAGTCTGATATAACAAAATCAATATTCAGGGCTGCCCTGAAAATATTTATCAAGAGTAAGCGGTGCTGTCTTAAAGAGTATTGTAATTGCGGAGTTACTGGATTTGCCAACGTCACCGTGCTGCACTGACTGGCATTTGACTGGTCATCCGTCGTTTATCCAATTCCAAAATGGCAGTTGCCACTTTCATCAGTTTTTCATTCCTCTCCTGGTCGTACGCAGGATATTATTTTGAGGCTTGGGGGGTTCAGGGGCTTCTCTCATTCCATTCAAGTTTGTTTTATAATAAATGACTAACCAAAAAAAAACTTTCTCGAGACCTTGAGAGTACGCTTGCTGTACTCGGTATTTTTCAAAATTTCTTGAGAGTACGCAGTGCACACAGCGTGTACCCTCTGAGAACAGCCCTGTCAATATCATACGACGGTATAATCAGGCATTTTGCCTAGAAGAAAACTAGATGACATGCTTTCCATGAAAATACTCGTACCAGGGTTTAATCGGCTTTTATTTTTCGCTAAAATTAAAATTTATTTCAATAAAATTGAATTTGATTTATTATATACCAAAAAGAAATAATACTGCAATATAAGTTAATATTGTTTATTGTTACGTTTTACTTTATGAGTTTGTTTTTCAACATTTTTACTGTTAATATAAACTTTTGTAGCGTATATTGAATGTAACAATTTTTATGTTCCTACCACTGGTTTTTTTTTTCTTTTTTGAGGGAAATGGATGGGTAGGAAGGGGCAGCAAAATGGTAAATCCGTCCATGTGAACATATCTTCAGGGAAAATCACGAACCAGATTAACATTCGCTGCAAGTATTACATGAGAATGTGATGAATCTGGGTAGTAGACTTCTTCTGGAATCATGGGAAACCTACGGTTTGAGAAGTCATGCAATAAACGTCACAAAACCAATACTAGAACCTTACAGGATTTTTGACAAACCTCGAGTTGAGGCTGATCATCTGACGTCATTGGGTGTGGAGGTTCCCCTGGTTGGGATTTTCCCAGCCGGACCAATCCTGCACCAGATGGCGTCAGATATGGATTCCCAACATGCGGGTATATAAGCTTAGGACTTTCACGAACTCTTCGTTCTGCCTTCACTTGACAAAGGGAGCAGTTGGCTCCCGAAAAATCGTGTTTTTAAACCTTACGCCAGTGTCGAAATAACTTTTTGTTATGGAATCTCCTGGTGAAGCTCTGTATTGTTTCATTATCAATTCTGGTAAACGTATTTTTTCGAAACATAGTAAGGTATTTTTCAAATGGTATAATTTTACATATAAAAAAAATATAAATACATTTTACATATAAATAGCATTGTTCGATGTGAACTATTGCACTAAAGTAAATTTTCTGAATAATTTGCTTTTGAATCGTGCCGATTTTTTTATATTGATATTGGAGGCGGTACTCCAGGCTCCCTCCCCCCATAGGTTAGGATTGACCTAATGACCATTTTGTAGATCGTTAGTTTGTTTTTCTTATGGAGAACTGGGTTCAGTGAAGAAACCGAATTTTGTGTTTTTTGTAGTTTGAATAATATACTTGCTCCAATTTAGTTTTTGGTCCAAAGTAACTCTAAGGTACTTTCTTGTTTTCTTCATTAGATGATTTCATCAACCCAGTAAATAAGGGTTTCTTCTGGTTTATATTTTGTCGGACATTTACATTTGTTAGAAAAGAGTGTGGCTTCTGTTTTAGGGGGATGGATTTTAATATCCTATTCAATAGTCCACTTGTAAATTTTATTTAGATAGATTTGTAAACTGTTCATTGCTATTTTATGACATCGATGGGCTATTCCAACTGCAGTGTCTTCCGCAAATAAAGCTGTTAAGTGGTTATCCTCATTAATTTTTGGTATATTGTTAATGTATAAATTAAATAATGTTGGACTTATGATGCTTCCTTGTGGGACCGATGTTTTCATTGTTCTGATGCTGGAAATAGTTTTTCCAACTCTCACCTGTGATTTCCTGTCTTTAAAGTAAGAGTTGATTAAATAAATCAAATGCTTGGGAAGATTACACTTGATTAATTTAACAGGGCATCGTGCCAAATTTTATCGAATGCCTTCTCCACATCTAGAAGAACCAATGCAACATGTTTTTTTATTAGGGTTATTTCTAATAAAGTCAGTCACCTCAATCAATTGCTGCTCAGTGGAGTGTTTTCTTCTAAAGTCGTATTGGTGGTTTTCGAAGATATCATTTTCTTCAATGAATGCATTTAATCTGTTTTTGATTATTCTTTCCATCAGCTTTTAAATTATGGCGAGCAGACTGATGGGCCTATAATTTTGTGAATTAAAACGACACTGACGGCCTCTTTTCCTGGTTTCAAAACTGTGATGACTGCGGCAATTTTCCAGCATTTTGGAAAATGATTTAGAAGTAGGTACCCCATTATACTATATGATTAAAAGTCATTCAAGTGTTTTTGGCAGAAGTGTTTTAATTGCTTTATTGTTAATACCATCATGGCCTGGCGCTTTTCCATTTTGTAGGTTTTTAATAATTAGTTTAAATTCAGCAAGAGTGATATCAAGATCATAATCTTTGAACGGTTCCGGGAGAAATCTTTTTGTTTCTTTCTTGATTTCATGATATTGTTTCTCTTCCCTAATGTTATTTTTCTGAAATTGAAGTTCCAGTGAGTCAGCGAGAGTACTTCTACTTTTTCTCTGTTGACGTAAATAATTCCTTTGGTTCCTTGGAGTGGAGCTATTGGAATATTCTTGTTGCAAAGGTTCTTTTTTAACTTTCAAGTGAGTTGCTGTAGCATTAAAGTTTTTCATTGTTTCATTCCATTTATTTTTGTACTCTCTGATTACGTTTCCAGTTTTGTTTTTAATTAAATTATAATCCAGTTTATGTTCAGAGTTACATGGTTTGTTTGTTTTTTTGATACCATTTTTCCTTAATAAGTTCTTTAAGATGCTGCGGTGGTTTAAATAAATTTTTAGGAGGAGCTGTTTTCGATGCAAGTTCAAGCATTTCCTGTATAGTTTCAATAAAATATTTTACTTGTTTTTCTAAATCGTTTTATTGTTTGCAATTTTTGGTGTATCAGGGAGGATAAAAGAATTTAAGGATATTACAGTTTTGTTTCTCCTCATACTATTAAATACTTTAAAAATAATTTTAATTTGTATTCTTTGTTAGAATGTCCATTTTAATTAAACTTATGCATCGTGCCTATGTATTATGTTTACACTCTGCTAAAAACACCCATTTCTTTAAGCCGTTATGGATATATTGAAGTTTATCTACATCAAACATTTTTGCGACTCCCTTTAATTTAATTATAAGAGAATGTGAATAATCCTTTTTTTCTCTCTCTACAGCTTCAGGTTTTGCAATATAACATACACACCTTTGTAGTGATAGAGAGAAACTTTTCGAAATTTTAATATCTGCTTAGTATTCTTACATCTTTTTTGCTTTTCAGATTATCTGCTATTCGTTCTACTTATTACAGGGGATAATTTAGAGTTTACTTCATTTCATGGAAGTTTTTTATGTTGTTTATCGGGCTTGCACCTCCAGAAATTTTATCTAGCACCTCAGGTTGAAAACTATCGGTGGCAAGATATTATTTTTGATGTAATTTATTTAAGTCAAAAATAAGTGTAAAAAAATGTGAACATATAACACACTCACCATGTAATTCTTTATTAAACAAACAAACGGTAAATAGAAAGTTATTAAAAAAAGAGAAAAAGCAGTGTAAACAAACGGTGACTTACTCAAAATCTGAAAATCAATAGAAAGGGAATAATAATAGGGTCGATACAAGTAACAGGCTCCAAGCCCTTAGCAAAGTTTTAATTTGGGGGGGGGGGTTAAATTTTTTCACAAAATAATGATGAATAAAGACAAGTCATTTTTATCGTAACGAAGAAATATAAATACCTCATACAAAAAAAAATAAAAAAAAATACCAATTTTGCCTTCAGACATGATAAATTTTTGCTTGTAGTTTTGCCATCAAAATTTAATTTTTTATAATGTTCCCCATTTAAAGAAAATGGTTTCTATATTTTTTTCTACAAAATACCTTCAAATTAGTGATCTACAAAACAAGAGCTTGCAATAACAATTTTGATAAATATTTAAGGTTTGAGAGTTTTTTCCTACCGCTTTGCAAGTTTGATAAGTAAATACATATAAGTATTTTTGCGACCCTATTACAAATTTAGTTTCGAGGGGTACTGGACCCTAAGATTTTCCCTAACTGGATACGGACATGCCAGGTTCCTCAGTATCTCTGGATATATAAGCTCTGTTTTGTTGCAGCACAGCGCTAAAATGGCCACTCACCTTCCCTCATCATTTCAAGTATGTACCTTCAAAGTCTTTCGCTGGATATCTAGTTGCAAAGTATATAAAAAGTGTCCATAAATGGTGCAACATACAGGTACTTTAACACTAGGGATTTCTTATTAAGCACTCTAATATGAAAGATTTATTTATGTTAGTGTACAATGATCCAACTTGGACAGCAATTTGGAGAAATGGTACACAGGCGATGAATAAATAATATTTTTTTTTTTAAAAATTGAAAGGGGTGCTATAGTTCTACAGCTATTATAAACGAGCCTCCACTAGATTCAGCCTTCTTTAATCAACAGCCCTTGGCCACTGCATAAATTCGTTTATTGTTAAAGCCGATAAAAACCTTTCACCCAATATACTTCCATTCATTATTCTTTAGCTAAAAATACCCTGTATCTACAGGACGGAAAAATGAGCAATTTGTATTGTATATTAAAATCAAAATTTACACAAACGCAATTTATTGTGAGCTGGAACGACGTTTTTGCAGGAATTATTTTATGAATTTTTTGCAAAATTTTAAAATCTTTTTCTAAACTACTGCAATGTATTAATGTTATAGGAAAATAACATTTAGAACTATCATTCTGCAAAGGATTTAAAATATAATAAGCGATTCAACTTATTTTTATTTAACATGAAATAACATGACATGCGTGACAATTTTAAACATAAACTTGTAAGTCCACCTGAATACATCTAATTTTTTATAGGATTAATAAAAAACTATGACATTGTTATTCTGCTGTAAATGTGTTATAGTCTGATTAAAAACTACAATTAATCTTGGAATTTATAACATCCATGAGTATTAATTAAGACTGGTGCAACTATGATTTTTAAAATGTTAGTTCTCATATATCACACAGTATGAGCACCTTGCTCGAATTTAAAAGTATTTTTAATTTTTGTTGGTCCTAAGCATTTCATGCGATATTATTGTTGCTTTTCAATATCTGTTATTACACCTCTACATTCATCATCATATTGACTAGCTTTTGGATTACTGCTATACACTTTCGAGGGCTATTGGGAAGACAATACTTTATTCTAGAAATAGCTTTTCCTAATGCTTGTTTGCTTCCAAATGCTTTTTTAGGACAGCATTGTCTGTGCAATTTTCTTCTTCTTTAATCTATGTAGTCTATAGTTAACTTTTTCTTAACATATTACACGTTGCATCTCAGTTTCACTATTACGTTGTTTTTTCCGCTGCACTTTTTTCTGTTCAGTATCTTTTTGTTTATACACTTCATATTTATCAGCAATACTAAGCTTTCCCCATCTCTTCTGTCTTTCAGCGGCTGTTGTACCACATGTAAAATTAAGAAAGGAAATTTTAAATTGTAAAGTTTTTGGAAGATTAAGAATTTATGTAACTTCCAGAAAAATTATGCAACATGGCATACGTGAAATCATATGAAGACAAAGAAAACTTGCTGAAAGTAGTTTACTTCCTCGGAAAATTAATTTGCGTTGCCAATAACAGTATTTTGATGAAATTTGTATTAAATACTTTATCTTTCCACCATTAGACTTCTGATGGACAGGGCAAAGCGTGACAGACATGACAGTATATAAAAAATGTGATAGACATGACACTGTTTAATCTTCATTTTTTCAATTCGTAATCAATATCTTTTTTACCAGTTTGGGGTTAGATAACTTATTTTAAACTACAGAAAGAGAATAAGAAGTATTGTATACCATGTGTTATTTTTTATTTAAAATGAAAAACCCATCATTTTGTGACAGAGATAACAAGCAGATTAAGACTAAATAAAACTTATATTAAAAAACGAATCTATTTAAATTAAAAAATTTATTTTTCATGAATACAAGCTTTATAGATTTATTTGCAAAAAAGAAAAATATAACAAATTAAAACTAAACAATTTTCAGTGACATATCATTTATGTATTAAAACGAACTGTTTAGTAACAGTTAAAACGACTAGAAGTAAACATCTGCAGAAATATAACTGTTTGAGAAAAACTTTAAAGTTCATTATTTTTATGAAATTTAAATATCTGCTATTTAACAGAAATAGAAAAACACAAGCAGTATTCACATTTCAAAAATAACGTGTGGGTTGACCTTTTCATGAAATTGACCAATAACGAAAATTTCGCTTAAATTTGGTGTGAAAGATAAACCCCTGAACTTCATTAACAACTGACAG
>QLNU02015360.1:242000356-242025006 GCA_006491805.2 Dysdera silvatica
CTTTTTTAAAAAACTTAAAGTTTATAGTGCAAAATCAAGCCATCTTTGTTTCTTTGAAAATTTGTCAATCACTTTATTTACATCAATATGAATGTCTCTGTGGGTGTGTATTAATCCTAGTCCTGAAAGTCTTTCTCTGTCATCTGCGTTCTAAGTCAAGTTTAAAAGCGCGTCAACGACCGAAAAATTCGTTCTGCTGAAACACCACTTACTGGAAATTTGTTTGAAGGGCGAGAAGTTTGTAGATTCGTGTAAAAAGTCGGAATCGTATTTCTCTAAGACAGGGGTCTTCAACCTTTTTTATTTCAAGGGCCAGTTTTGCTTATTTTGTTGGCCAGTGGGCCGCACTATTGTACAAGCAATATTAAGACTGGACAAAGACGAATCGGGGGTGTCTCTTGTGTCGTCTCCCCATTAGTGTTTTTTGCCGTATTTTCTAGGCTCTCTATATTGGTTAATAAGGTGGATGCAAAACAAATTTTCAAGGAGGGCGCAAAGCTTGACACTTCACTTGTAAGTTTAGTTTTATTTTTTGCTTGAAAATAATTATTTTTTATGTGTAATATTCTCGGAGAGGGCGTGCGCCCCCTTCCTGGATCCGCCCTTGGGTCGGGGGTTATTTCACGCAATTTTTGCAGAATTAAAAAAAAAAAAAAGATGGAGGGCGCTACCTTGGGGAGAACTGATCACCAGATTTCTATTGTAAGTAAGTTGCAATTTAAAAAAAAAATCTTTCGTCTTTTGCGCTCTATGGAATTTAGCGCTCTGGCTGGGCAAGTGCCCAGCGTGCCCATTTATAAATCCCGCATTGTCAAGTCTATAAAATGTGGAATTTTTGAGGACCTTTACAATCTCAAACAGGAACACGACTTTGAATCTTCGATACCAGAAATCCTGCATAATACGGGACGTATGACAAGTCTGTCCCCCCCACCTCTACTTAACCGGAAAAAATCTGATTCCTATTGAATGTAAAATAGCTCTGGAATAATGCTTTGGCATATATGGTGCCTATTCTGCTGTTTTTGTTCTTCTGCAGCGCTTATTTAATCATTTTTACTTTCTTCTCAAAAGAGAATCTAAATACGCCACTGGTTGCGATATTGTTTGGGCTGGCGTAAACCTTATTCAGTAATTTGAAGTTTCCTAAAAAAAAGAACAAAAAAATCAGCAACTTCCGGGCAGTAGGGGATACAAAAAGAAAATGATTTGTTTTAAAGAAATTAATCTTTTCTAAATTTGGCCTTTAAATTTTTTGATTTTATGTATAGTTAAAAATAAAACCAGTAAGCCACAAAAGTATATTTTTAAGGATATCAGAAATCATCATTATTCTTTTTATTTTAGCTCTGACGTCAATTTGTTTGGCGAGAATTAAAGTTTGTTTGACTATGGCAAACCCCAGGTCGTCATGGAAACAAAGCCTCTTTTGTAACGGCACTCGTTTCTGGACAACTGCTTTTCGGGACAGCTGCATGGCTCCCCGAACACACAATCTCTCCTTTAAAAGTACCACTTTTCAACTATGGAGACCCTTGCAACACGTTACATAATTACCTTAGTCTCATTTAAAAGTATAAAGTCGATCAATTATTAAAATTATATCATTAACCCAGATGCGAGAAAAGAAGTGGGGAGGAGGATCAGGGAAAAAAAAAGAAGTAAAAGAATGAAAATATTAAAATTAACAACAAATGCAAAATAAATATGTTAAGCTTGAAAATTTTAGAGAGAGTAAAATTAAAATGGTACACAATTTAAAAGGACATACCATATATAAAATTTAGGAAAAAATGATGATACTCGTGTAAAAGTAAGAAGATAAACTTGCCAGCAAAAAATCCACAATGTTTAGAAAATTACTCTTAAGGACCGGAATGATTTACAGAACACTGTTCAAGGAGTAAAATAAAGTACACATTGGAGATACGAAAAAACGATTTGCAACCAGAAACATACGTACGTAGCCCCTCTTAAAGGGCACCTCTCAAATACGGTCACCCCCTTTTTGCGGTAAGATAAAAATTCTCCGGCAAAAACTGACTTACAGTAATATATTTTAAATCCCTGACTACCGCTTACCCTCAAATACGGACGTGGACACTGTTTTCATAATTCATTCCATTAGACTAGGATCCCTGTAAGGACAAAATAAGCTTGAACTTCGGCCTTTCACTAGAGGCATTTCTCACAACAAGAAACTAAGGATAAACAGGATAAGAGCTAAGGAGAATTTCCCCCTCCTTTTAACAAAGACGGTCAATTTACTGGCATTCGCTGATTCCGATGACTAAAATGATTAATAAAGACTTTGATAATAAATAAATCATATAGTGATACACTGCGCAACACTAATAAACAATTATCAACACAAAATTATCGCAGTTCAAATTTATTACTGCCGTTTACCGAGACTTCCACACAGGTCTTATAAGCATAACGACGAAAAAGCGGTGGATTTAATCCCGCAATTAAAAATAAATTTCAAAGGGGGAATGGCAAGTATAATCCGCCAAAAACAGCTGTTCATTTTTTTCCAAGACAAATAAATTTTAATATTTAAAACTTTGATGAAAATTTACTTGGTATATTCAAAAAATATTTGCGTTTTTTAACTTATAAATAAATAAATAATTTTATTCAACTGATATACAATGGTTGTTGATACATCTGTTACGATATCAATTTGACGATACATTTGACATTTGGTTAAAATTGAAGAATATTGAACAATAATGAACAATATAGAAATGGAGGGGAGCAGAAAGCAAAAGCTTGTTACGAGGCTCTCCACCAGTTAGATAACGTATTTCAAAAATGGTAGTTCTACCAGTTTAAGGTTCCTTCATGGGCATTATTATATAGGATCAATGAGTAGTAAAATAATTTTTAGTGTGTATATTTATCTAAATTCATTTTATAAAAAAAAGCATTGTTTATGTAGATGCATGGCCTCATTTAAGAAACTGCGATATACGGCAGGATGAAGCGTTGTGTTGACACAAGCGTATAATTTTGATAGATATGTCAGATAGAGTTTGAGTGCTAAAAAAAAAATTAAATTGTTTTAGTGGAATAATTTTCGTGTTCATTAGCTTACGTTTGTACTTTACAGAATCAGGACCAAGACGTCAGCTAACATTAGTATAAAAAGGGGAAACATCGCGGAGGTGAAACAGTGTTATTCATCCAGTCTATATCGCAAATTTGTCTGGGGAAAAAAACACATTGACAGCTAGTTAAAACATTTTGTGATTCGGTATAGCTATGTGTCTAGCGAAATTTTGAGCTGAGTGGGGAAAAAAAAAACCAGACAGCCACTTGTCCTATGTGCTTAAAAATGCAGAAGTTTCAAAATGAAGTATTTAAATGATTGAAATGTAATATTCTTGCTACTTCAGAATGAGCCCCCTATTTTACGGTCATCCCTCTTTTTTTTTTGTCAGGAGATTGTCCAATAATGAAATGTTTCACTTCAATATGGTATATTGGAAAGTGTATCATTTCTGATCTTCTGGAAGAGCATGCTTCGGAGGAAGAGAGTGCTTGATTCTAATTGTCATGATACAAAGTTCTTAATAAAAATGCTACTTTTCGCTAATAAAGAATTTTTCTAGCATCTTTTATACTCGGATTTATCTGATAAATTTTAATGTAACGCAATAAGAACAAGTACTTACTGTGTAATCTTACAAGTAATGTGTGGATATGTTTTCTAAAATATATGCAAGATAAATTTGATTTATATCAAACGTACTGTATAACCCTTCTCTTATGTAACAACCAAGGTTGGATTATCGCAACCATAAACAATGCAAATGTTTAGGGGCCCCCTTTTTTTAGAGGTCCAACACGCGGTGAAGATTCAACGCTTCTTTAAAATCGTTGTCAATCAGACTTTACCACTAAAGAAATAATTTAATCGCAGCCCAAATTTTCGAGACATTTTAGGCGAATTTTAGAATTTTTGTAGATACGTTGCACGTAAATGTGTTATCTTCACCGACTTTATTTTCAAAGTTTAAATAAAAGTTACATGTGCATGATAATTCCGATACCTACAGTTTTTAGCTCAAACTAGAGCCTTTTGTTATAGGTGAAAAAGAGTCATCGTCCCCTACCTCGAATCGAACTAGGATCTCTCCGTTGAGCCCGCAGTGACTTAACTACTAGGTCATCGAAGACAGGAACGAGCTCCTTTTCCCCTTATATAAGGTTGTAAAATATTATTACCCTTCTCAGGACTAACACAATTGTCAAATAATGGTCAACACACAAAGCCACCGGGACGAGTTTTTTGTGAGTTTTCGTGAATAATTTATTATATGTAATAATTTCGACACCCACGTTTTTTTAGCTCAAATTAGAGCTTTTTTGTTATAGAAGAAAAAGAGGCCTTGTCCCCGACCTAGGGTCCAACTGTGGTCTCTCCATTGAAAAACACAAAGAACTCGTCCCGGAAGCTTTGCATGTTGACCATTATTTGGCAATTGTGTTATCCCTGAGAAGGGTAATAATACAGGGTGGACACAAATTAGTTGGACAATTTCATAACTGAATAATTTGCGAAATATGAATTGTAAGGTATCAGATCAATGGCAGATGAGTAGTATTTTATCCTAAGTTTGTGAATTTCCTGAATCAACAGTTAATAAAATCCTGCAAAAACGTCTGAAGTTCGGACCTTACAAAGTGCAAATTGTTCACACTTTAAAGCCTATAAACTTGTCGAAGAGAGAAACTTTTTGCACCGTTACGTTACAGCACATAGACAGGGATCACGATTTCTTGTCGCAGTTAGTCTTCAGTGCGGTGGCACCTTTTCATTTGAGTGGCATAAGTGTGAATAAACATAAAATGTCAGGATTCGGAGATCAGAAAATCCTTATGCCATGAAAGGCATAATCCCAAGGTAAATATCTTTTGTGCTGTAGGTTGTTCTAATGTTTTTGGCCCATTCTTCTTGGCTGAAAAAACTTGTACGAGGATCGTATACCTTGACATGCTTCAGATTTACCGTATGCCAATCCTGAATGAAACAATTCAGGGAGGTTTCATTTTTCAACAAGATGGTGCACCCTGTCACTTCAACATACAGGTTACCTCTTACCTCAGTACTGAAGTCCCAGTTTGGATTGGTGGCGAATATGTTATTCCATGGTCACCACGATCATCAGAACTTTCACCCCTCGATTTAAATGTATGGGGTTATGTTAAAGTCCGCCGCTTCCGAAATCTATACCTGAATTGAAATCACAAATCAGTACTGCACTTGATTGGATCGACGTGAATATGATCACAAACATATGACAAGAACTGATTTACCAATGGGACATCTGCAGAGTAACGAAGGGCAGCCACATCGAGCATTTAAGGTAAATTTTGTGTGTTTCACTATCATATAATCATGTTTACTCGCATGTTTGGTTATATAACTACGCATAACAAACCATTCTTTTGTCCACCCTGTACCTTACAACATTGCATACGGAGAAAAGGAACTCGTTTCTGTTATCGATAGCCTAGTGGTGAAGGCGCTCTGGGTTCAAAGGAGAGACCGTAGTTGGACTCCACGTCTGGGACGATATCTCTTTTTCTTCTGTAAAAAAATTGTAGTTTGAGCTAAAGAATATGGGTGTTGGAATTATTACGTATAATAAATTACCAATGAAAAAAAAACCCGCCCCGGAGGCTTTATGCGTTGACCATTATTTGGCAATTATATTTGTCATAGGCGTACGCGAAAAGTTCATAAGGGGGTTATAGGCTCAGTGGCGGGGGTTAGAGAGCTAGAACATATATTTCTATATTAAATATACAAAATTTCATTGCAATGGGGGGTTACAATCCCCATCAATAACCCCTTGCTTACGCAAGTATTATTAGCCCAGAAAAGGGTAATGATTTCTTACAAAAATTGCATAACGGATTTACTGAACGATCGGATATAGCGAGCATTTTCGTTATTCCCGAGATTCTCGATATATACGGATCCTACCGAAATTACACAAATTTAATTTATACTAAAAGGGACCAGAAAAAATTTGTCTAAGGTCCCACAAAATCCTAATCCGATACTGAACTCTCCCCTAATAATTAAAAAAGCTCTTTCTCATTTGTCAAGGTTTAAAAATAAAGCATGTTTTTATACATTATCTGAATATATAACTCAAATTTTAAACAGTAGAAAAGCTATTCCGACACTAAGAAAAAAGGAACGTTCTTAATAATTTTTTTATGTTTCAAATCCCTTTTCCCTCTCCTAAGAAATTCCACTTCAAACCCCTGTCTTTTCTTTCATTTGCATAAATTAAAGCAAAATTTTCTAAAGCTTAGTCATCTGTAGGGTTACCAATTGCGGTTTCTACATTTATAGATTTGGTTATCGTTCTATGACGGATTGCAGAACGATGGAGCGGTGATAGACTCCATAATATCACCGATAGATTATAAGTTATATCAGAAGGGTTTTAGCACGTGCGTCAACTCACGTGGATCGTTACCCTGGAACCTTATCTCAATTGAGTCAGGGATACCAAGAATCAGATGAACTATTTAGACAGCATGTCTCTACGTTAAACAATTTATTTACAATCACATAGCAAAATAACTTAAATTGTTACGATTAAGAATTGACATTATTATTATAAGACATTATGAATGTACATCATGGGCAGCGTGACCATCTCGCTAAGAGTCCTACCGAAAGAATGTCTTTTATTGGTGTTCGCCTCATCGTCTCTACACTCGCAATGATCTTATTGGCTGTTCACCCTTTTCATACGCAAATGTTCATTGGTTACCCCTTTAACACTAATTGATGATTTGCTGTTCCACTCAAGGGTTCGTGGTGTCACACTCGGAGGGTCGTAATCATCATGTCCAGTAGGGGTACTTATAAGCAGGAAATGTCTGTCAAGGAGTTTGAAGAAATACAATTAAGTTATCCTTGCACCGTACCGTGTTGTACACTAAACTCAATCGTCGCCTGCAGCCAATGTCTTTTCCATCGTCGGGAACAGAGTGAACCGCTGATGAGTCGGTCCATCTGGATTCTGGATGGGAAAAGCGTATATGCGAGGAAACAAAATGGTGAACATTAAATCATGATTAAACCTTTTGGAAATGTGGGTTCATGTATCAATGATCATTGATTAATGAGTCCTAACATTAAAGCCCACTGAAGAAAATGATGTGTGTACTTCATTTTATAGCCATCATCTCAACAGGGTTTATAATGCAATGTGGTGCATCGTTCTGGTTGCACGCTGCTATGCGGGTTTAAATGTTCCGGTTTGCGTTTGTTTATTTTTGTGCTCCCATCCGGGTGTCAACTAGCTTTCCACTCCGCGCTCGTAGTGAAGCGTCAGGCTGTATGCTGAACCTGTCCGGAAAATGTACAGATCTTTCGCTCCTTCTAGGCAGAAGGGTTTGATTGTTGTCCGGTAACAGTTTTTTTGTACCGTCGGCGGCGTCTGTTGTCATGGGAATGTCGATGTCCTTTCTCTTTTCGTCTGTGGTTTCAGTTTTTGTGCCTTGTTCGTCTGCTATGTCCTCTGTTGACATATAACACGGCTTAAGGCGGTCGATTGAAACGTTTTCCTTCTTGCCTTTTACTAATAGTGTGAAATATTTAGGCGTTCTGGTGATTGCTTCGAAAGGTCCGTTGTACCTTTGCGCTAAAGGTTTTTGTACAGCGTTTTTCCTAATAAAGACGTGTGTGCATTCACTTAGGTTTTTATGCACGAAAATTTTCTGTTTCCCGTGGTGCGCCTGGGAAACTGGTCTAATATTTTCGAAATGTTGTTGCAGAGTTTTTACGTATTGGCCTGCATTAACATCCTCCCTGCCGCTAGTAAAGAATTCACGTGGTAGCATTAGATTTTTACCATACGTAAGTTGGATTGGAGACGCCCCCAAATCTGGCTTAATTACAGCTCGCAGACCAAGCATTACTGTGGAAAAGATTGCAGTCCAATTTTCGTTTTTGTAGGCGGGCAATGCTGATTTGAGTGAGCGGTGTGGTCGTTCAATTAAACCTTAGGATTGAGGTCTGTAGCTACACGTTCTCTTTTTCTGTATGCCTAAGAGATTTGCTAATGCCTTAAATAGCGTTTGGGAAATTACACTGTAGTCGATTTTATTTGGCGCCACAATAGTTTCAATTCTAGATAGGAATTCTGCCGCTTCGTTGTTGGTGCCCTTCGAGTGGATAATGTTTGTGGAGAATTGACTTATGAATTCCAATTGCCTCGCTTGTCGCGGGCTTTGCTTTTCGTTTTTTTGTTTGAAAACGTACACTAATGGTTTCTGGTCAATGATAATTGCGAATTGGCACCTTTCAAACATGTATCTGAACTGCTTAATTGCTTCATACATAGATGTCATTTCTCTGTCGTATGTGCTATATTTCAGCTGCGCAGGTGTTAATTTCTTTGAAAAGAATGCAAGCGGTTGCATTACACCTTCTACCACATAATTCTAGTTTGCCGCGGGGTGAGCTAGCATTGTTTGCTGTACGAACTGAGTTTTGTTGTTCTCGAATGCTTTTTCAGTTTCGGAGGTCCAAGGAACTTTTCGTTTCTTGAACGTTTCGTTTGGTGCCCTTGCGAAACACATTGAGTGGGGCCAATATTTGTGCTGCATTTTTACAGTGGAGTCTGTAAAAATTTATGAAGCCTATATATATATATCCTCAGTTGTTTGGTCGCATCGGGTTTGGCATAATTTTTTATAACTTTCACCCCTTCCCCCATTAGTATTGCGCAATTTTTGGAAATTAAGTAACCTAGAAATGGGATTCCCTTAACTCCAAATATGCATTTTTTTATGTTAATGGTCAGGCCATACTGGTCAAGCTTTTTTTAGTACTCCTCTAAAGTTTTGCTTGTGATGTTTTTCATCTTCTGAAAAATCAACAAGTCATCAATGAAAGGAAATACATTTTTCATGCTGAAAAATATCTCGTTTCGAAAACGTTAATAGGATTGTGCAGAATTTGATAAACCAAATGGTATCTGTAGATAGTTAAAATTGCCAAATGGCGTTGTAACACACTTTTTTCTACATGCTCAGGTAACACTGGAACTGCATAGAATGCTTTGACCAAGTCTAGTTTAGAAAATATAGTTTTGCTATGCAAATGATGCGAGATATTGTGTATATGGGGCAAACTGTAGCTATCGGGTATAGTTTGGGCGTTAACTGCTCTATAATCTCCGCATATGCTATATTGTTGTTTATCACTGTCCTTAAGTTTGGGTTTCGGAACTATATGCAAAGGGCTGGCCCAAGGATATTTTGAATGTTTGCAAATACCTTGTTCCATAACGTATTGGAATTCTTGTTGTGCAGCTCCCAACATTGCCGGGTTTAGTATTCTTGGCTTACATTTGACTGGGGGACCAGTAGTTTCAATATATTTATAAGTATCGTGCTTTACTTTTGCCGGATAAGGCGTTAGCTTTGTCAAATCCGGAAACTCTTAAGATGTGATAGTACACATTTCTCTCCGTTGTGCACTTAATGGACATCTGTACACAAGCTATTTTGTATCCCTTTGTAGTCAATGATGTCAGTGGGTCAATCAAAACCTGATCCTAAAATTGGCTGGTTTACTTGGCCACAATAAATTTCCGTTCAAATGATCCACGGAGATTAAGTTCTAATTCGAGTAGCTTCTCTCCATAGACTTTTATTGGGGTTCCGTTTGAAGCTTATACGTTGAAATTTGTAGGGATGCTGTTTTTATTTTCTTTATTGATTGGAAAGCATGATATGTCGCTTCCGGTATTAATTAAAAACGTGAATCCTGTAATATGGTCAAATATATTAGTCAGCGCCTACATTTACTACCGCGATTGCATTATCAGAAGTGTTAGGCGTACTTAGTTGTTTTAACCCTTTTATTCGGGTGCGTCGCTTTTCTCGAAAGCGCATGGTTTATTGCATTTACGCGCTTGTTGGCCGAAACGCCTGTGATAAAAACACACATTATCGCATGCGCGATTGTCTTGCTAGTTCAACGACCTGTGATTGTTATATCCCCGGGTCGACTTACTCCTGCCGCGCCTGTATGTGATTTGTTGTCTGTTTGCGTTTTTGCTACAGTTATTGGCGGATAATTTCTCTATTTTTTCGCCAAACTGCCTACCTGATTTTGCAGGTTCTTCAGTTGCGAACTATTTGCTATTTGAAATACCGCTGTGTTTTTATTAGCGGTAACTTCGCTAATTTTGTCAGCGACAGTTGCTAATTGCTGTAAATCATCTCCCACTCCTACTAGTATTGACTTCATCTGTGGCGTTAATTTCTCAAACCAGATTGCTTTTAGAAACTCGTTAGTGACTGTGTTTCCAGCAAGTTTTTTAATTTTTCATCTCACTGAGCAAAGTTGATTGTCTTTTGTCACCTAACCTTAACTCGTTTAATAAATTCCTAATTTTTGTGGCAGTAGAATTTTGAAACATTTCGATTACTTTTTGCTTCAACACTGTATATTGATATTCCACGTTTAGATTTGCGATAATCTCTGTCATTTGAGCCAATATTTCAGGGTTTAAAGTCGTTTTTAGGTAATTGAATTTTGTTTTTGCACTATGCAGCTGGTTTATTTGAAAAGCAGCTTCTAATTGGATGAAAAATACGTCTAAATTCGTTTTTTGAAATATATGCATTTTGACAGATAGTATCGCCATTTACGAGTTACTGCTTGTTGCATTATCAGAAATACCAGCATTGTTACCACAGTTATTATTCTGTACTTAATCTCCCCCCATTTTCTTTTTTTTTTTTTTAAGTAACAACAGGCAGGATGTTTGTGCTTTAGCCAAGTGAACACACAAAAACGCTTATTTTTATAGCCTAAATTTGCGGTAATTTTGAATTTATCAAATAACGGTATGGACACACATCGCCATTAAATAAAGTTGCTTACGTTGTGGATGCTTGCTTCGGATCAGGCTTTCGTCCACTGCCTGGCAGTTTTCTTTGCGAGAGAAGAGAGAGTTCATGGCGCGTTTGCGTTGTCTAACAGTTCTTAGTCAGAAACCATCAAAAGAAGTCAAAACCCATTAAAAATATCACTAATTTCGCAACTTTAAAGGTCCCAGGTCCCTTTAAAAGTATGCTATACCTTGTAACCAAAATTTAGTTCTTATCTTACTTCTTGAGTTCATAAAATCTGACTTTCTGGATCAGAGACATGAAAATTTTCAAATCACTAAAACTAAGATTGTTATTCATGAAAAACATAACAAAAACTCTGATTTGTTAAGCACAGCGGTTTATCCAAAATTCATGATTTAGGGGCAGGCCTGAACCCAGCGTTCGATTTTCGGGGTGGGTAATATGCGCTTGATACTTCGATGAACCTTTTGCCTTTCCAATGTTAAATTTTCATTTCAAGAAGGAGAGGTTTGAACCCCAGAACTCCCCTCCTGTACAGCCTTGTGGGCTGTATAGCTAATAGACTCTATACTAATAGCACTTAATATAGCCAATCTCCATTGTTAGCACCTAGTAACTGTTTTGTCTGCTAGTTTTACGTTCCAAATAAACGAAAAATTACTTCATTAATGGCAATTTAATTTAAAAACAAAATGCAGACGAATTAGCCTTGAAAAGAACTGTTTTCGTATGTATTTGGATCAATTATCTCAAATAAAAACCGAAGAAGACAAACACACCTCAAATAAATCAATCAATGACTCCGGCCGTTTCGACAGAAAGTGGAAGGCTGAAATGATGTCAGGATTTGTCATGTTGTGATTGTTTTCGGGCCATTTTTAGACGTCAAACTTATTTTTTTTTTAAAGTTAAGTACTGCACAAAAATTAGAAATACTTTAAATTTATTTATTTCTCGACTTACTGAATCGAATGAAAAAAAAAGTGCTGAAAAACCCTATTATGTCATACAAATAGACTAAAATGGGAAGGACAACATATTCTGTGAATCACACTCTACATTATATTAGTATGAAGAAGTATTCTCGCGGAATACAAAAGAAATTCTAATTCAAAAGATGGAAATAACTTCATTTAGTTGTAGAATTTTAAAACAGCTGTCAAAATAGATGCGAAATCGGATATACAATAATGGTCCTTTAATCTACAATCAGAATAAGATGTTATGTGAATTGCGTTATTCGTTCTGGTATCCGTATAAACGGTCCCTATAGACGTTTCGTTAGAGACTTTCTTTCCACTGCAGATGCTTTATGAATTTCGTTTGTAAATGGACAAGTGATGTAAAACAGAGCAACCAGACGATATTGATAATTTTCGGAATCAAAATGTTTCATGAATCGATATTATTTTCGGCGGAATCTTTAAATTTAGGGGAAGGCGTTCATCTCACTGTTGCCAATTCAATGACTTTTGCGTTAAATTTTCCCTATTCCTTATTTAATGTGTAAATTGTCGGTTTATTTTACTCCTAGCCCGATGCCCTTTTGTTAAATTTCCCCTATTCGCGTTTAACGCATAATAAGTTCTTACTAAAATATATACTTCCAACTTTTAGGTATTTATCACCAGACTGTTCGCAATAAACACAATTTTGAAACTTGTGATCTAATGATAAACCGTACTTATAAGAGGAGGATTCCAACAAAAATAATGCATAACTTCTGTCTATATATTTGATAGATTATGCTTTCAAAAACCTAATGTACAGATTGCGAAATACGTAAAATCACTACCTTGAAAGCATGGAGCCAGAAAAAGAACAGTATTTCTTTTACTGTTATTGCAATTCATAAGATATTTATAAATTTAGATTAGTATTCCTTTAAATCCCAGGGGCATTGACAAACGTAAAAAATATGATTTCTAACAATAATAACAGCTACAGCAAAAACTGAAATGACAGTAATTGAGAATGAACTTATTTCAAATCACAAGCACTTAAACCTGAAAATGTAAAAAAAAATTAAAAAAAAAAATTAAAGATTAAGGTTTTGAAACTTTATTTATAAAGCCGTTAAATGTCAAATAATAAAAGAAACAATTTCTGTTAGCTAAATGTCTTGAATTATTGACATTACGTTGTAGGATTTCTGCATTGTGATTTTTGCCAGACGATTATAAATCACTTCACTTCATTATGAGGTCTGAATTTGATTCCGAGGTCCTTAAAAAAGAATAACTGTTTCCGATCACATTACACGTTTAATAAATAATAATTTTGAAAATTAAAGTGAGCTCTTACATTCCAAAATCACAAATAATTTAATACCATTTATTTCTTCAGAACATACCACATTTGGTTAACAACCAGTATTATGAAAGCATACAAATTTTAAATAATGGAATAAATTTTATAGTTTCGAAGTTAAACAAACCGGATTAACAATTTTATTGATCAAGTATGGTTTGTATAATGCGCCAACCGATGTTAAACAGACGAGACTAAAAACTATTTTTCTTAAAACTCGTTCGGATAACATAGTTTGCTTTATTTATAGAAGATTTCTGAAATAATGAGATAATTTCTTTATAATAATATGTTAACGAATAACTAAATGACAAAATTTAACTACTGGTGAAAGCATTATTTTGTACAAATCTTTCTTATAAATTCTTCGTGAGTAAAATCGTCTGGCACACTTTAGTGTATTTTGAAACTTCTTTCAGTACCTTGAGTGTGCTTATGCTTGGTAACACTCAGTTCTAAAAAATATGGCGGACGAGCAGGTTTGTGTCAAATTTCTCCTCAAAATATTACTTTTATGTTAATTTTAAAGATTTTGAGTTTAAGAATTTTATATGTATTGCATGATTAAAATTAAAATCATTCACATGCTTTTTATGTTAAGATCGCATTATCGGAAGATCGTTTAATAACGTACATTAAAATTGTAAACAGTCCTGCGTGAGTTTCAAATTTGTCGTTTGCTAGGCTATTACTACTTGCTGCACTTTTCATTTTTTTTTTGTTTAAGCTTTCGACTTCGTAGCATTATTACTGTATTATGATCGAAGTATTTCAGATTCATTATCGATGACATTCTGGAAGTCGTTAAAATCAGTTAAAAATATTTAAAGCACATGTTTCTATTTACTTAGCATTTACATTGACGACTTTCATCAAACTGCAAAATTTAGGCAATCAACGCATTTTTATCAGCTCTAATTAGTTTACTTTTCGTTGTAGAAAGGACATTTGTAGAATTTTCAAAAAATTTAACAGTTTGAAGGAAATTCAATATCACTTCTGTCATTCTCAACTTTAGAATTTAGCCTACTGCCGTTGATAAATTCAAAAAATGTGAGCAATCACTTTAGGTTTCTTAGGAGAAACTTTTATATTGACACGTTTTTATAAAAAAGTTGAAATACATCGTTTGTCTGTAATGTCACTGTGAGGATTCCTATTTTCCTCCTTCCATTAAACTATTATTGTGACGTTCAGGAACCCTGTATTTGACAGTTTTACTGTTTTTATTGATTCTTTCACTTGTAACTACTTTATGCGCTATAATTAAAATTCAAACTGTACCTTTTCATATTATCCATTCTTGTTCACTGTACTCTCGATTTTCCATACACAAATCATAGGTGTAACTTGATGGTTGAATATAGCGTAAATCAGGGAGGGAGGCAAAAAACCAAACATTCAGTGGAAAAATTATGATTTTGCCTCTGTTCTAAAAAGAACTGGGTGGGCATGTGCCCTCCCCTTGCCCCCGCCAGATTTCTCCTATGGACAAATTATACAGTTTTTAGATTATACATGCTTAAAAATCAAACCTTGACAGTCAAACCCTGTAAATGCGAACATTCACAGTGATGAAAAAAATTGTTTAAAATGGTTTGTTTATACGTCCGGAAAGATCATACCACCTAGTTATTCATTTTGTGTGTGTAATAGATTCCGGAAACAGTTCATATTAAGTATAATATGTGTTTTTGTTAATGAAGTTGGTACTTCTTTATTATAGCGGCTCCCGAAACCATTTGGTGACTTTAGGATTACGTCACGATGCGCCTATGATATCATCAATGTGTATGTGAATCAGTAAAAGACTAAATCAATATTATATTGCAATTAGTATTTTTCATGCAATTAGTACACTTACCTGAATCACAGGGACTGAACTTGAGGTGGGGGAGACCCCCTGCTCGTCGCTTCGCGACTCCTTACTGTTCCGATCACATTCGATGTGCGTCGCCTGAATCAGTAAAAGACTGAATCAGTATTATGTTGTAATTAGTACTTTTCAAGCAATTAGTACACTTACCTGAATCACAGGGATCAAACTGGGAGGAGACACTCCCACTTGTCGCTTCGCGACTTCTGACCATTCCGTTCACATTCGATGTGCGCTGCCTGAATCAGTAGGTTATGGCCATTTCCGCGTACTTGTTTCATATGTAAAAGCCCTCTTTCTTGAAAAAATTATATGGCATCCACTTCGTTTTTTGGTAATTTAAAGATTATTTGCATATAAACAAAAAAACAAGGATTATTCAAAACGAAACAACGTGAATACGAGAATTGCAGCACAAAATACACACCATGTAACCAGCAGAAGACGCCCTTTCTTGTCGAGATTTCAACAGCATCTTGGCTACAATTTCGGGAGCCACTATAATAAGGAAGTACCACAAGGTTTAACTGTACGAAAAAAAAAAAAAAAAACTTTTATGTAGCAAATTTGAAAATTGCTGTCATATACACAATAAGGCCACACTGCATGGTTCGTCACATGACTTCATTCTCCTCTTAAATTCTTTTGAAAATTGCAGTAGATCAACTTGTGACGTCATTCTTATGTGTCTCTCCTATGCCATCGTCATACTCTCTCTCTAACGTCATACTTGCGCTTCCCGTTTGAGTTTTTAACGCCATTTTCACGTTTCTCAAAACTTTCGTTTTTTCATTGCAGCGAAATTATGTCGAAAATAATTTTGTAATTCATTTCTAGTCTTATTTTTAATTAAGAAGTTGCAGGTTTTTAGGGATTCAATTACGTTGTCATGATTTGTCGCTTTGTCTTGTCACTTTATTTCTGGCAGCCATGGTTGTTTACAAATGAACTACGTATTTGTATTATACCTTTCGGTTACTTAATTAGACATAATACCGAGACATTAATGAGGTTTTCTTTATTCTTTGTGATTAAAAACAATAACCACAGAGCTGGCGAGGCCCCTCCCCCCTTGATGCATCGTTTAGCGGTATCCTGTACCTTTTCGATTACTTACACACGACAGTGACATTCATAAGGTTTTTATTGCTTTTGATTAAAAACAATAACCACAGAGCTGCCGAGTGCTGGCAAGACCTCCCACCCCATTTGTTTTCAAGTATGGATTTTGTAAAAAGTAAATATTAACCCAAAAATCGTCAACATTTCCAACATAGCAGAAGGTGACTTAGCCCATTCCCATTTGGTTTTGTCAGCATTGCAAAAAAATTAGGAGAAAGAAGCCGTGACACGAACCATGCAGTGTCACTGATAATAAATAGGATGGAAGGTATCTAAAGAAGTAAAATTATAAATTGGCTTTCATCTTCATGAATCTTGGTTGCTACTTGCCAGATGGCATTAAAAATTTCGGCACTAGTACAAAAGTGTCCCACAGTACTTTTTAGTGAGAAGTGTTTCCAACACCCATGGCAACAGTGTACCGACTTGCCGCCATGTTGTTTATCTCACGTTACAAGGCTCCCTGCTTCCTTCCCTCGCCCTCCCCTTCTTTTCTTCCTTTCTCTTCCCCTTCCCCTCTCTTCCTCCTCCCTTTCCCCTTCTCTCCTCCTCCTTTCCTTCTCTCCTCCTCCTCTTCTCATTTTCCTCGATTCAGCGAACTTAGAAAAAAGCAGGTACTAACCTTCATTCCTTTGGCGAGGATGTTATTTTTATGGTACTTAGAAATGACGGAAATAATTTTCCCTCTTTTGCTACGCTGTCATCCATGTTAGGCCTAGCACACAATCTCATTTTTTCCTTGTAACCCGACCACGCTATGAAGCCTTCATCCAAAACCCATTACATCACACTTTTTTCCCCGTTCCAATTGCAATTCCACAAGAAAAAAAGGAAAACTTTTACACATAATTCTAATCGCCACAAAAAAACCAAAAAAATCGCAAAAAATACAGCCCAAACAAGGATGAAGCAGTGTATGATGTCAGTTGGGACGTCCCACTGTGTGACATCATAAGCCTGCCTACAGTGACTTTTCTACTCTTTTTTAGAGGAAAAAGCACTGTGGGACATCTTCTGTACTTCCACCAAAATTTTTTACTGACTTATAAAATTTTAGGCTACTCGCAACAATATGATTGACATCTTGGAGAACATGCAAATATTGCAATTTGTTTAAGTTCTGAGATTTCTCCCTCTCTAAATGGAAATAAAGAAAGCAGAAATTGCTTTCCTGGTTCATCACTTCCTATCATATTTAGACAATAGTACTAGTGCACTAGAGCCAAAATAATGTCAGAATATCGATAGTGGTGTTTAAAAAAAAAAAAAAAATGCGAAAGGCTAAATTTTATAGTGGGAATGAATCGAATTTCTTAATTATTGATAATTAATAAATTTAGAGCATTGACTATTATAGCAGATTATCAAGGCTGTAATAATTATGCCTAACCCCCAACTTGGAGTGAAAAACACCAGAGTTTATTGCCATATCTCATGAGTGTTACCTAGTAAATAAGCTCTAAAATGCAATCAAAAACATAAAATCATAACGTTTCTAGAATTTGTAGAATACTTAAAGCTAATGTATTTTCCATTGGCACCAATGGCATAAAAATATTGGGGGGGGGGGGGACAATATACCAGTAGAAGGCATTTTGTTTGAAATTGAGGAACCCTAACAAACAGTCCCTGGGGTAAGTACCGCGGTATGTAAGTATGCAGGTAACGGCCCTGTAGTATTTTTCATAACAATATTATGTTAAAACATTTTTTAATTTCATTTACAATAGTGACAAACAGTAAAAATATGGTATCAGGTAACATTCATGACAATGAACATTGTACATTTTATTTAAAATTACAAGTTCTTTTAATGTTATACATTCTTTTTTTTAAATGATATAGTCTGATAACAAATTTATTAATGAAATGTATAATTTTTGGAATAATATACACCTTTATACTTTATAGAAATATGGTCATGACATTGAAGCTCAAAGATTTACTTTCAAATTAAATATATCTAGTTGTATGAAAAATTAAGCTCAAATATCATTGTACCCTTAAAAATTAAATATTTCCAAGCATGTATCCAAAAATAAACAGTTGATGATTTTTAATTCTGAAAGTTTTTAAATGCTGTTTTGGCAAATTTCAAATTTTTTGAAAATGACCCATATATATACAAGAGGGGACCCAAAAGAAACCGGATTTTTGTGCTAGAAAATTTATTCATTAACGTTTTTACAAAATTCCTTCAGTCACCTTCAAAGTACTCTCCATTAGATGCGATGCACGTGTCAAGTCTTTTTTCCCATTGTTTGAAGCATGTCTGGAAGTCTTCAACTTTGATATCGTCCAGTGCCCTTTGCGAAGCTGTTTTTACCGCCTCCACATCATCATAACGCTTCCCTTTTAACGTTTTTTTCATTTACGGGAATAGGAAAAAGTCGCATGGGGCTAGGTCTGGCAAATATGGAGGGTGGGGAATGACAGACCATCCCTGAGGTGCCAAATAGTGGGTCACTCGTAAGGCCGTGTGTGCGGGGGCGTTGTCGTGATAAATGAACCAGTCATCTGATCCCCAAAGTTCTGGGCGTTTCCTCCGCACATCCTTTCGCAGACGTCTTAAAACTGCCAAATAAAACTGCTGGTTAACAGTCTGGCCTGGGGGTACAAATTCCCAATGTACAATTCCATGAACATCAAAAAAGACAATGAGCATCGTCTTCACATTCGACTTCACTTGCCTTGCTTTCTTTTGGTCTGGGAGAGTTGGGAGTCTTCCACTGACTTGACTCTTGCTTGGTTTCTGGGTCATACCCGTAACACCAACACTCATCACCTGTAATGACTTCGTTCAAAAAGTTTGGATCACTTGCAATCTCTGTTTTCAAGTCCTGGCACACATTCATGTGCATGGTTTTTTGCTCCTGTATGAGAAGGCGCGGAACAAATTTAGCAGAAACACGTCTCATGTGCAAATCCTCAGTCAAAATCCGATGGCACGAGTTCCAACTCACGCCTGTCTCTGTTGAAATTTGGTCGATCGTGAAACGATGATCCTCGTTGATTTTTTGGTGGATTTTTTCAATGTTTTCCTCATTTCATGATGTTGCAGGGCGTCCAGAACGAGGCTGGTCTTTAACACTCATCTCACCACGTTTAAATCGCCCATACCAGTCGAAAACTTGTGTGCGGCTCATAGCATCCTCCTTGAAAGCCTCTGTAAGCATTTGGTGAGTCTCCGTTGCCTATTTTTTAAGCAAGAAACAAAATTTCACACACACTCTTTGTTCTTTAAAAGTTGCCATTAATGACTTCGCAGGTGAAACACGCCAACAGTCAGAGAAACTCAACACTACGCTCACACGTTCACCTACACGCTGACGCTGTCTGCACAGTTGTTTCGTGAAAGGCTCTACTAACCTCATCTAGCGGGAGAACTCTGTATTACGTCTACGAATGGCAGTGCCCTCTCAGTCCTTTTTTTTTTTGGGGTCCACCCTCATATATATATAATAATAATGGCAAAATATGTATATGGTAACCAGCGATGGAATAAATTAGTAATGCATTTCAAATAACTCATAACAGATTTTCTGTTCCTCTTGGTGCTAATGTTAACAAGGTTTGGCTGTGTATGTTCCTGCAGTGTTATTTCTAAAAAAAGCTACACATTATTTCTTTCATTTTAAATTCTCTGCAGTTGAAGTATTGGTGTTTTTTAAATGTAATTGAAAAATATATTTTTTTGGGCTCTGAAATATTTTTCATTATGACAAAATTTCCAAACGTTTACCCAAGTCAAAGCTTTTGATGTACAGTCGTATCCATTTGTAACAAGCTTCTGGATTTAGCAGGGAAAATATGGATTTTGTTTGGCATAATGTTAAAGCCTAATACAATTTAATCACTTTGAGTCAGCAAGGCTTTTGTGTTTCACAGAATGAACGAGGAAAAGTGGCCTACCAGTTTGATGTCTAAAAGAAAACATTGCCCTGTTTATCAAATAAAAATTTGGTGAGAATTTCATTTGTGCTATTAAGAACAGATAGAAAAATGTCCCCATTCAAGAAGCAACTTTTACAATGTATTAACAATAGCCTACTATTTCAGATGTATCCTTCAATCAGTTTGGCATTAATGTATCAAAAACGGATTCCTTGTGTTTTGGTCTTCGTAGTGATTTGGACATTTTTGACAACCATGTGTGGGTGGCCCATATAGAGGGGCAGGGGTTCAGCCCTTCCCCATCTGTTTAAAAATTTGATTTGCTCCGTTCTTCTATGTGTTTGTTTTCATAAGTACAACAGTGTATTTTAGGTGATAGTTTCAACATAATATATAATGATAAATCAGTAATGTTTTTAGGAGCAGGAGAGGGGTGCGTTATGTATCTTGTGCACATGCATGGATTTGAAAGCACAAGCTGTGCATGTGTTGCAGTGATAAAACTGACTGCCCCCTCACCCCCATTGGTCTTTCCTGACTAATAGTTTCCAAAGAGCTTTAGAAATGGTTGGAATGTTCCCCTGTATTGGTAATTTCCGTAGAATTTTACTTCCGCTTTATGAAGTGAATCATTACAAGTCAGAGTCGGTTGAGGCCCTGCGGTGGCGCAGTGTGGTAACGCGTTCTCCTATTGCGCGGCTAATCCGGGTTCGACTCCCAGCAGTGCAAAAAGAACGCTTACTCAGAGATCTCATAAAGATCGCACTGCTCACTGTAGTCCGGGGTTTGGTTCCCTAGGCCTTAAGAGGTTCGGATTCCTCGGAAAACAGTAGGTCCCGGCGCAGCATGACCACTGTAGTCTTTGAGCCGTAAAACCAAAAAGAAAGCGAAAGCAGAGTCGGTTGATTTTGTGATTTCTCAGTTTTGCTGTTGAATTTGCTACTGTTCTATAGTTCTATTAAGTGTGCAGTATTATTTTTAATTTTGTTATTAAGTGTTGAACTGATTTGCAACTGTGGATACAGAACCATGAATTATTATTTTAATTCTGTAATTTAGCTCCCCCCCCCTTTACATTTTCCTTCTTTAAATGTTTGTTTAACCCCTTAAAATTTTTTTCAACCCCTCCCCTGAAAGTATTCATATGAGTGCCCATGAGACCAATGCTTTCTATAACTTATTTACTTTAATAAAATGCATGGATATGTTTGATATTTTAGAATTTACGTCATATGCTTAAATTTTTGAAAGCTGTGTGTATTAATAGTAGAGACTAAGTTAAATTTCTAATTTCTATTTTAGCACTTAGCTCGTCTGGAACATTTATGTAAACAACTATATGAATCAGCAAGTGCTGAAGAACGGACTTCGGCTGAAAAGGAACTAGTGAATTTTGTACATACTCCAGAATGTTTAAATAAGTGCCAGCTTCTTTTAGAACGGGCTGATGTAAGTTTTATATCCATTTAATTTGCACATACCCTATTGTAAATTCCAAAAATGTGAATGTAACACATTGCTCTTAAGACTAAATGTTCATTTATTATCTGATTGTTTTGCCAGTGATCTCTTGTGTTTGCATTGTACTGGGGGAGGGGATGGAATGAAGACCTTTGTGTCTGAGTTTCCAGAATCTGTGAAGTGTCCTATCATAAATCATTGCTTTTTTCTACTGTTGCTGTGAAATGTTTCTTAAATTTTGGTCCCACTGAGTATTTTAATCATTCCTTTACTTATTGCAGACCACTAAGGTGGGGAATAAATTCTGGATTACTTCCCCTGGGCAGGGCTAAAAATTAGGGGTAGAAAGTTAGGCATCGATGGCACCTAACGATTTTTCTTTAGTTGCCAAAATGCTCTACTTAGGTGCGATTTAAAAAAAATGCTGAAGTAAATTTTAAATGCCTGTATAAGGAGATACCTTTTAACGAGATGCATTATTTCATATTCTACCATTGAGCACCAGGGCAGAAGCGTCGACACCATCTTACCCCCCCTTCCCCCCAAAATGCGATTGAAATTCGCAGAAACATAGTTGGGGATGGGGGCGGTATGTTAGCCAGGGAATTTTATATGGAAAAAAGTTTTTGTCGATCCAGCTCCTTAAATGCGACAGAAAACCGCCGAGTATGTGAGTAAGGGGAGAGGGGTTATGATTACTGCAGATAAAATGATGTTTTTATGAATAAATTTGTTTTATGTGGTAGTGAAACTTTTATTATGTTTGTTGGTGGTGGTGATGGTAGGGGCTGTTTCACAGAACTTTTCAAAATTTCAAGTTGAGACAAAAATGGGCCATATGTTTTTGAGGGGAGGGGAGGGTGGATTGATGGAATTCTACAGATTTAGATTACGGTTAAGAAAAAAAAATGACGCTTTTTAAAATTTTGCACCCTGGGCATGTACTTATATATAAATCCTGGCTGCTGCTCTTTTCTCTCTCTCTCCCACACCTCCCAAATGCAATGAATTATCACGGAAATTGTAGGGGGATGGGTATTAGGAATTCTCAACTAAAAGGAATAAGAATTTCATCGATCCGTTCTTTCAAATGTAAAAGAAATTGCATAGTATTGGGGCAGGGTGTTCTGACTACCTTATGTACATGACTATAATATAACAATATTTATGAATAAATTTATATTACGATGACATTTTTTTCCTGATGTTTTGGGGGGGGGGGAGAAGTGTGGATGGATGCTTTTCTGGTGAGAACGAATTGATGGAAGTCATATAGTTCAATTAGGGAAAAAAAACTTCAGTCTTTTGAAATTTTACCCTACTAAAAATTTAGCACTTTGGTCATTTACCCAACATGCCTGTTTATAAATTTGGGTTTGATTGTACATGATCACAATTTAAAATATTCCGTGTAAGTGCACATTTCGCTGAAGAATCTTTACTACCAATTTCGCTTTGCGTAATATTTGTGATCAAAAATTGATAGTAAACTTGATTGAAAGTACGAAATGAGCATTAAGCCAAAGAATATCGCTGAGCAAATGCTTATGGACATAAAAGTCTGTGTTCAGATGCTAGTAGAGTGAATGTAGGATATCATAGTTGAACATGACACACAAGAATGCAGATCATGGGTTTTCCCACTAGTGAGCAAAAAATTATTGTGAACTTGCTGTGTTCATACTAGAAAAAAAATTAGGTGAGATTAATTCCATTTTAACTTCAAAATTAAGTGGGAGTTTAAAAATGCAAGTGCAAATTCAAGAATTTTTTAATTCTTTAAATTAACTTTAATTTAATTTCACAATCAAACTAAATAATCACATAATAAATGCACAATATGAGTCATCATATAAAACAAAATTAGCAACATAGTACAAAAAGGAGTTATCAATACGATTTAGTGATATCTTTGATTTTTGCTCTCATTAAATATTTTCACTGCTTCATCGAAATTGAAGGATTCGGAATCTACATTTTCATCTGAAATACGTATAAAATTGCTTAAGTTTTTAGCACCCAATCTATTGTGAAATTTATTTTTTATTCTGTTTTGAGTGCTAAAAGACCCTTCAACAGAAGCAGAACTTGTTGGAATAGCATAGGTGCCAATCCTTCTTATTTTTATTATCAATCTTTGGATTGGGAAACTATTTTTTTCTTGTAAATATCTGTTTTTCTTTGTGTGGATTCATTTAACTTTTTCCGCATGTGAATGTATTTAAACAATCATAAACACCAATGGTAAACAAGGGATAAAAACTAATCTGGTCTGCTCTTGACACATGCCTGGTGTGGAATTTTAGCTTTTGCCACGAGATAAGGGATTTTACTGGCAGTTGGGACTGCACACAGTTACTGTTGGGAGAAGAAAGAAGGAATATTAAAGATCAGATACCCCTTTCCTTAAGCATAGCACTCAGTTTAGGGAAGCCAAGTATTAATAGTTTAGGAAAGCTATGTGTTAGTTGTTGCCATTGCTGGTATTTCTTTGCTCTTGAAAGAAAGTTTTCTTTTTAAATATTTGAAAATAATATTAAGGGTGGTAACAATCAACCCCAACCAAACCCAACTGTTAAGTTAATAAAAGCAGGGATTCCATGTACACCAGTTTTGTGTGGTGGCAGGCAGGTGGGATAGGTTTTTCATTGGGGCTAAAATTTACCCATTTATTTTAGGAATTTCACTTTCTTAATCTGGGAACAAAAAAATATTCAACGTTTACAATCACTTATTTTTTTACACTTTTACACCTCCATAACTCTATATTCAATCTATGTGCATCCTCTTCCTGAACAGGTGTTTCTTCATTGGCTGTGTTTCATTATAATGGCCCATGTGCCAACAAACAAATAATTTCAGATACTT
Source organism: Dysdera silvatica (assembly GCA_006491805.2). Taxonomy (NCBI): domain Eukaryota; kingdom Metazoa; phylum Arthropoda; class Arachnida; order Araneae; family Dysderidae; genus Dysdera; species Dysdera silvatica. Next base: position 242,024,796 of record QLNU02015360.1, read on the forward strand.
GGAGAAATGGCTAGTTTTTAAAAGCTGTTATTTAATTTTTTGTGGGTGGGTAGATCAAGGCCATAGGTTGGATTTACTTTCGGGTGGGGACTCAAAATTTTTTTACAAAATAACACACAGATGTATCACCTTATCATAAGAGAAATATAAATCAGTGGTGTAGGAAAGGGAGGGCTGTGAGGCTTAAGCGTCCCCACTAGATATCAAAACA
>QLNU02015360.1:242056764-242074905 GCA_006491805.2 Dysdera silvatica
CTGTATTTGCGGAAAATAGTGGACAAATGATAACCATACTCTTTTGTTATTTCTATCTTTGTCTTATTGTTTGATTTCAAAGAATTTAAAATCGCCAACTTTTGATCAATATTTAAGTAGATATGTTGATTTCTTTTCATCTACCATGTTCACAATAAATATAAACTGAAAAGTGCAAAAGAAGAAAGCAAAAAACTTGCAAATAGACTAAGTATTTTGTAGACCAATAAAACACAAGACATGTAATTCACTGTGCCAGTTACAAAAACAAAATTTGATAGTGATTCCAAACACAGACATATTATGTACGTCGGTATATGCCATTTATTGTACGTGGAACTTGTCTGATGTAATGCATAAACATGTCTGATGTAATGCATAAGCTTGTCTTTACAGATTGTGTGCATTGTATGTCTCCTGTGATAAATAAAATCTATTTATTTGTTATTATTATTATTAGAAAGCGGGGGAACCGTAAACAAAGCCATAAATAAGCTGGTACGTGACACTTCGACAAAAGTTGACACAGGCCCATAGCTAGAGGCTTGTTACCTAGGGGGGGGACTCTGAAAATTCGTAAATGTTTTGATATATTTCATTAATATATTTAATAACACTAAATATAAGTAGACTAATATATTTAAAATTAATAAATAAATTTCTTAAAATAAATTTTGCATTAAGAAATAAATTTTAGTATACCTCTCTATAATTTCCCCAATCCTTATTATAAAGTATATGAAGACTCAAACCTATGTAAAAAAAATTACATACACAAGATCTACAGTAGAGAGCTATTTTGAATACATTTTTAACGTCAAAGAACAATTTCCATTGTCATGTACAATTTCGTACAAAACAAAAAATTTAAAATAAAATTCTACAATATTTGATTTTTGAGAAAAATTATCTTCCAAGGGGAGTTCAGCCCCCTATAGACATAGACTGGTTAAGGCTCTTGGTTGACAGCTATTTTTAATGGGGAAAGCCAATCCTTAAAAATAGGGTTGCTAGCTACTCATGTACTTCGGATGAAAACTTGTTCATAAAGTTTGTTTGCATATATCCGGTTTGGATTCTATAATAAAACATTCAGTTGACTTCAAAATATTTGCATGTATGCGGTTTTTGCATGCATAAAATCGCAATTAAGCTGGTTTAGATAACATTAAAAAGATAAGAGAAAATTTGAAGCTCGATATTTTTTCCATGAATCTGATTTTCGCGTATATGCAACTTGCATATACGCGGTTTTGACTGTATTTAAATTTCATTTCATTACGAGCCTTAGACTTAGGGAATAGCCCTTTAAGTAGGGATACCTTAATTTTAATAACTGTTTTTCAGAAATGTGGTTTTGCTGTATATTTGCTTGTAAGATGCTTATGTTATATGTGTGCATGTTGTTCTTACACATTAATAACATTATAAACATTTAAAATTTTTTGTTTCAATATTTAGAAATTGTCTGATACTAATAACTACCATGAATTTTGTCGACTGCTGGCTCGTTTAAAAACGAATTATCAACTTGGTGAGTTAGTGAAAGTTGAGAGTTACCCAGAAACGATTGCCTTAATTGCAAAGTTTACTGTAACCAGTTTACAGGTATGTAACAAATTCTTTATTTTTAAAACTTTATCAGATTCAAGAAATATAATTTTTGAAAACTCATAAGCATTTTTAAAAGTTCTATGAGCAAAAAGTTTTGTAAGAAAATTTACAGTATTTGATATATTGCTTATTAAAAAGTGTTTGCAATAACTGAGTATAAGCCTTGAAAATGTTGAAAAAAATGCAACGAAATTTTTATGAGCATTGTTAGCAAACTAACCATAAACTTGCAATATTGTTCAGATCAGTTATGGAGCCTACTAAGTGATTCTTACAGTTTAATTTTCAGTTTGAAAATGAAATGCGTTGCTGCAAAATTCGTATCTCCCATGCCCTTGTCACCTAACCAGAAGGAGTGTATACTAGCAGCATAGAGAAACTGCAAATAGGGACTTAACTTTCATCTCAATGGTCACCACAAGTGATGAAAGTTAGGGTTATGGCTAAGATGCCAAGACGAAGCAGCAATCACTATGACCAAGGATAAGAATGTGATAAAGAACCTGCTTGTTTTTTAAACATTAAATGGGTTGTGCACTGAGAATTCCTTTCTTTATATCAAATGGTGAATTTTGAATTCTATTGTGATGTTTTGAGCTGGTTGATGGAGAGTGGATGAATGGAGCAAATGACTGAAACTTACATAACCATAACTGACTTTTATTTTGCAACAATGCACCTGCTAATGTCTCACTGAGAATGTCACAGGTTTGGGTTGATAACATGCTGTTTATTCCACATTCTTCATAGTCCTTGCTTTTGGCCCTTTGCAACCTTGTCTTATTCCCAAATATGAAGCTTGAACTGAAAGAGCAGTGCTCTGACAGTGTCCTATGGTGATGTAGAGGTGATATGTTCATCTACCATTTCTTCAATCTGGGTTTGATTCTAATGATGGAGTAGATGCATGCTGCTTTATTTGCACACCATAGTTCAGGTTTGTTTCCAATCACAAATTGAATTGTGGCAATCTAGCTACAGGAGAAACTGTTGAAAAGAGATCACTCTGGCTAGACTTTGCATCAGCCATACACGCTTCTCCCATCATCTATTAAAGGGAAAAGATGCCCTCATGTGCACTACATGTGGTGAACCATTAAATGTTTTACACATTTTAACCATTTGTATAAATTTTAACCAGCAACGTTCATCGGCTTTTAACCAAAGTAATTTTACTCTTCGTGACATTTTATGATTCTTTTAATCATGAAATCATTTTTTTAATCTAATGCTGGCTTTTTAAATCTCATCTGAGATTATTGCATTGTTTTCCTTCATTGCATATTTAACACATTTTTTGTATTTTTATTTATTTTGTTCTTAAAACCATTTGTAGGGTTTCACCTTGTCTGGTGCAGAATGACCCTTGTTGCCTTGCACGATAAAAATACAACCAACCAATCAAGATTTGGTTTCCTAGGCAACATGTTGATTCTTTGAAAAACTGTAGGTCCCATTGCAACATGGCCTTAGCTGTTCTTATATTGTAAAACACAAACATTTTAACAGCGTGGAAGAAGTTCAAAATATACTACAAATGATTGGTTCTGAACCCGTGCCAAGGAAAGGACTTCCAGCAGATATTTGATGTGTGGCTGAAGCAGTTGGATTAATGCATGGGGCTGCAAGGAAACTGCTAGAAAGAAGATAGAGGGGCAGGGATACACACACACAATGCACACATATGCGCACACACACATACAGGGTGGACACAAATTGGTTGGGCAAAAAGAATGGTTCATTATGCATAGTTTTGCAACCGAACATGAGAGTACACATGATTATATGATAGGAAACATACAAAGTTTACACTTTTCACAAATGTTTGATGTGTCTGTCCTTCCTTACTCTACAAATGCCCCATTGGTAAATCAGTTCTTGCCGTATGATTTGACAAATTGCATCATATTAAACATACAATTGGTAACTGGCCCTCCTCATACCGTAAAAATCGGAAAGAGGAGGTTCTCCTTGCTAGACTTCGCATTGGGCATTCCCATCTCACCCATAGACATCTGTTGGAAGGAAAACCAGCACCAATTTGCCAAGTGTGCAATGAACCCATGAGTGTTTTACACATTTTAACTCAATGCCCCTATTATAGACTTGCCCGCACTCTTACTTTTAACTCTTCATCACTGTCTGACATTTTAAATGACCATGCTGACCATACGCACGTTTTTAAATTTTTAAAAAGTACTGGCTTTTACTACAGTCTTTGATTTTACCATGTTTGGCGCAGTATAGCCCAGATGCTCTTGCGCCATAAAAAAGCCAAACAATCAATCAATTCTTGCCGTATGTATGTAAGCATGTTCACATCGATCAAATCAAGTGCAGTGCTGATTTGTTATTTCAATTCAGGAATAGATGTCGGAAGTGGTGGACTGTAAACCTGATCTTCAACAAAACCCTATACAATGAAATCAAGGGGTAAAAGGTCTAGTAATCGTGGTTGCCATGATTGGTGTAAACATGCTCACAGCAAACATATGACAAGAACTTATTTACCTATGGGACATTTGCAACGTAACAAAGGGCAGCCACATTGAACATTTGTGAAAAGGGCAAACTTTGTTTGTTTCACTATCGTATAATCATTCATACTCTCATGTTTGGTTGTATCTCTACTCATAATAAACCATTCTATTTGCCCAACTAATTTGTGTTCACTCTGTGTGTATGTGTGTGTGTACCGGGTGGTCATAAAGTAACTTCCCTTATTTAAGAGACCCTAGGGGTGGAATTTTCGTGGCATTGAAGTAAAACTTTGAGATGTTGACATTTCAAGGTGTGCGCTCGAGAATTATATACATAAAAAAGATTAAACTACCACAGTTACAGTTAACAAATTTCGGAAATTTTGGCAACACCCTTTTTCTGTCAATATGTCAATATGATCAGCACTGTCAAAAACTCAAATGCTGTTGAAAGTTTACCTTTAATTGTAAAAGTGAGAGCAGCATGAAAGGAGGAGTGTGAATGACAAAATAGGAAAGGAAGACAACAAGACACCATATCATTTCATGTTTATTTAGCAGTGCACAATGTGGCCACCTTCACAGATGATAACACATTGCAAGGGGGATATTGTGGACATCACTAACACATGTAACAATGCACACGGAATCTGCAAAACCTCTCATTTTATGGCATCTTTTAAGTCACACTGCTAGGATTATCCCTGTATACTTCGGATTTCAAATATCCCCATAGCCAGAAATCCATTGGTATAAGGTTTGGAGACTGTGGTAACCATGGAAACGTAAAATGGCAGGATATGATTTTATTCTGAAGTGCTATGTTTGAGTCATCAACAGCTACGTTTAGACTTTGCGAATAACTTTCTCATACAGTATGACCGGTCCAATGCTGATTCGTCTAAAGGGACGATTGGTCCAACGCTGATTTGTTTAAAGGGATAATTAGTCCAACACAGACTGACACAACACCATTTAAAGGAAGGGGGTACATTGCTAAGTTAGTTTTTTTAAGTAAATGTATTACTACATGTGTATTTAAAAAGTTAATCTTTTTCTTTACTATATGAACCGGGTAGGAGAAGGGGAACATTTCTATGAATCAGAGGTGTTATGAAATAACTGAGGTTTGTAACCCCCCCCTTTATTTAAGTTTTTTATTTTTTGATCTTATGAAGTACGAATTAACTATTATTGACACAAGTACGAAACCGGGAAGCATGGCTCAGCATTTCACAATTAGGGGTGCTATCAAGGCTATAGGCAAGGGGAATCTAAGGGACTCCCAGAAATGGAAAACTCCATATGTGCCTATCATCTGGAAAACCTAGAATAGCTGGAAAAGTTAGGGAAGTTTTTTCTGACTGGAAAAGTCAGGAAATTTGAAATACAAAGGCCCAAGTCAGGAAAATTTTAAAGTCATTGTTATAATAAATAACTTATTAAAATAATTTTCCTGAACTGTGCTTTTCATACCACATTACCTACTGAAAAATTTGAAAAACTTGTACTTTTGACTAAACTTCTTCCAAAAGTTACCATTTTGCACCAAAACTAATATAATTTATATAAAATTATTAAGCCTATATATTTTTCAGAAGAAAATGTTTGCCAAATATATAACTAAAACTTGAAAAACAAAAAGTGTTTTTAGCTAAATTATTTAATCTGTAAGGGGTTTTGATCATACCAATCTCCTTTGCCTTATATATAGTCATACACATTTTAAATGAAATAGAAGATGAAGCATCAGCTTTGCGATTATATAGTTAAACTCTTTTATAATGAACTCGAAAAGGGCCGAATGGAAATGTTGCTGTAAATATTTAATTAGTGCAAGTTTTTAGTGTAAAGAAATACACTTTTTAATACAGCTTTTGAATTTGTAAATTCACTACAATTGAGTTATAACTGGCTTTGGGGTTTGCGTTAATCGATTTCATGGCCTTGAAACTTATTTTGATTGCGCATATTTGAGTGCCTTGTGTGTTGTTTACTGTAATTAGTAACTGGTAATCGATTAAGATTTGGTCTGGAACTGGAAAAGTCAGGGAAGTTTGAAATAGAATTTGGGTAGACACCCTGTAATAAATAGCTCATTAAAATAATTTTTCTGGACTGTTTTTTGTATCACTTCTATATAGTTATATTTTTTAAAACTTATACTTTTAACTAAACTTCTTCCAGAAATTACCCTTTTGCATCAAAACTAATATAATTTATATAAAATTATTAAGCCCATATATTTCTCAGGAGAAAATGTTTGCCAAATATATAACTAAAACTTGAAAAAAAGAAAGTATTTTTAGCTAATTGTCTAATCTGTAAAGGATTTTGATCATACTAATCCCCTTTCTCTTATATATGGTCATGCACACTTTAAATGGAATAGATGAAGTATCAGCTTTGTGATTATACAGTGCGTTTGGTATTTTAGTGGACACTTGATAACAGTGCACTATCGTGAGAAATAATGCCAAATTTGAAAATGAAAATAAAGATACTACAATAAAACAGTATTCTGCAAAGTGGAAGATTAATAATCTTTATTAAATCATTCATAAATGTAACAAAATCAAGATGAGGCTTTCAATCTTGTTTGAAAATTTAATGGACACTTACTGAAATTGGAGTGTTTTATGTACATTAATACATGATAGATGCTCCATTTTTGCATATAACTTTAAAGACACGTGAATCCATTGATTCTATCAATGTTTGTAAATACTTAGGATCGATTTGATACCAAGTTTCCACAATAGCGTCCTTTAAGGCATTAACCGACGTGAATTGCTTCCCATTTGCATATATTTGACGAACAATATAATCCTATACGTTTTCGATAGGATTTAAATCAGGACTACGTGTCGACCAAATCATACTTTTAAACTTTTTTGAATTTATCCATCTTTTGGTGGAGATAGATGCATGGCACGGTGCGTTGTCCTGTTGCAAAATCCAGTTTTCCCCACATATTTCTGAGGCATATGGGAGGGCATATTCTTTTAAAAATTCTTGATAGCAGGTGGAATTCATACGACTGCCGATGAAAGCTCCAGGCGTAGTACCGTTGTAGCCAAAGACACTACAAATGGTCATCAACCCTCCTCCTTGAACTCTACGAGAAAAGTATTGCGGCGCTTTCCGCAAATCGTGCCAATAATGTTGAAAAGCATCCGGACCATCTAAGTTGAATTTCTTTTCGTCCGTGAAAAGTACCTGCAACCATTTATCGTTCCACTCCATGTGTCGTCGAGCCTAGTTTAAGTGTTCCTGTTTGTGAACTTGGGTGAGAGATGGTTTGCCTTTTTTTTTCCGAAAAGATAAATTTTTGGAATTAGAGAGCACATTCCATACTATCCAACGTTTAACTAGGAGCTAACTAAGGTCGTTTTGGATTTTTGCAGCCAACTTTCTTGTGTTACTGGCCTCTCTAATAATGTTCCGCTTATCTCTTTTACTCAGTTTTAGCTTCGCTCCCCGTTTTTCGAGTGGATCCTTTTGGGGTTTCTTTTTGAAAAGGCCCCTATAGTACTCCTTGGACGCTGAATAAGCTGACAAATTTTGAAAATGGATTTTCCATTTCATTTAAAAGCCACAATTTCCTCTTTCTCGAAATCCGTAAGTATTTTCCTTTCTGACATGACTACAAACGCTGTTTTCGCAGACTCAAACCTGTTCACACGGGTATTTATACGAACCTACGCATCGAAAGAATACAATATGCAAATTTTTTAGCGCCTGCACTGCCATCTGTTAGTCAGGAATGATAGTGTCCCTTAAATTAACAAACAACATTTGTTACATAAATTTGCATTTTCCCCATTTATGTGACGATATATTGATATAAAATTTATTTTTCTACAAGACATTATGGTGTCTCGGCATTCTTCAAAAGCCAATTTGTAGTTTTTGTAATTTTTTAGCATTTACGTAAAAATATCAGGTGTCCACTAAAATACCAAACGCACTGTATAGTTAAACTCTTTTATAATGAACTCAAAAAGGGCCAAATGAAAGTGTTGTAAATATTTAATTAATGCATTTTTTCTAATACAGTTTTTGAATTTGTAAATTTACTGTAATTGAGTTATAAATGGCTTTGGGGTTTGTGTTAGTGGATTTCATGGTTTGCTTTTATTATGCAAATTTTAATGCATTGTGTGTTGCTTACTGTAATTGGTGACTGGAAATTGGTTAAGATTTGGTCTGGAAAAGTCAAGGAAGTTTGAAACGGAATTTGGGCAGACACCCTGCAAAGTTTTTTTTTGTCTGTAGTCGATCATGTTGAAAAAAATTTCTCGCTATGGCTATGCAGTTCGGTGGTGTTAAGCTAGTAGAATAAGGGTATGTTGTTAAATAAAAAGGAATGTTTACTTAATATAATGTCCCTCTAAGTGTGCTTCAGCACCTCTGTGGCCATGCCTATGGCCAAAGGGAGAAGGATAAAGCCACAAAGAGCTACTTCAGCAGGGGCCTTATCCTTCAAACTCTACACAACTAAGACAGTGAAAGACATTTACTTACCCACTTTTAAAGTGGTCCAAGCTAAAATGTACCCGAAAGCATGTAAACACAGCTTTGTTTGTAGAATATAGAATTTTACAATACAACTTTTAGTTTTCCAAAAGTCTGAAAAAGGTCTTTCTAATGAATAGTGTTGTAGGTTTAGGTCATTGTATAGGTAACAAATTAACGTTGTGCTCTATGGCGATGCTTCCGGGACTGAAGTCTCAGGCTGTTATATTGGAAAGGTCGTTAAGTTGAGGGCCGTTATATCGAGAGTATACCATGCTGAAATTTCGGGTGTAGGAGGAATCAATCCCTAAGATAATCCCTGTTTGCGATTCCCCCTTCTAAACCTGTCCTTCACTGCCGTTATACTGTTGTGTAAGCAAAAAATCCTCTATATCTAGTTGCTGACTATAAATAAGTAGTACTTAAGCTCCCCCTCCAAAAAAAAATTGACACAAAAATATGACAATTTATGAATTAAAATGATAATTCATGAATTAATATAAGTTGTGAATTAAAATAATTTGTGAATTAGCATAACAATTCAATTCATGAATTAAAATTACAGTTCATGAAATAATAAATAATCAAATATGTTGAATAATATAAATTTTGTTGAATGAATAATGATCCCACTGAAAAGATTGCATTTAGACTGATAGAACATAGCATTGAAGATAAGACAAACCACCTTTGGGCCAGTCGTCCCAAACCCCAGTGTGACAGTGATAACTGCTGGCCTGAATGCATACTGTGGACTAATGAAGTCCATTTCTCATCAACTGGGAATGTGAACTCTGTGTTCAGTAGGTGGAGGAAAATCTTCATGATTTGTTTTCTTAACCCTTACAGGAGACCAAAGTAACCATGTGGTTCGGCATAACAAGTGCTTTCATTATATTGACCCCTAGAAGAATTCTTTGAGGAGCTGATTCGAACAGCTTTATGGACATGTACTGTCACAGGTGCTTGCTAAGCAGAGTGATAATGAATTACATCATTCCACAGTTGCAACAGCCAAATGTTATTTCTGATATCGTATGGATGCAAGATGGCACTTCTTCACTTGTTTAAACCGGTGTCAAACGTTTGTTACACAGGGTGTCTACTCATCTGGAAAGTCAGGGAAATTTGAAATACAAAGGCCAAAGTCAGGGAAATTCGTAATTCATTGTTATAATAAATAACTTATTAAAATAATTTTCCTGAATTATTCTTTTCGTACCACATTGCCCACTGAAAATTTTGAAAAACTTGTACTTTTGACTAAACTTCTTACAAAAGTTACCACCAATTGCTTAATAAAAATGGACTTTCTCCACTTAAAACGTCACCAAATGGTGCTTCGTAGCCAACTCTTGCTACTTTGTGCACAGTGAATGGAAGCAGTTAAATGACTGTTGTGTCGTAACTGCGCATTTTAGGAAAAAAATTGTTAGGACAAAAAATGTTCAGTTTTAAGTCCTTTACCAATTGCACATGCTTACAAATTCCCAAATGCGTAAAGTGTGATAAAAAAAAAAAGCAATTTTCATGCTTTATCTCACTACAGAGCAATACAGATCAAGAAATGAAATTTTGCATTTTTTTTGTCTCTGCTGTATTATTAGGCCAATGACTTAAAATCTTTATCAAAAATTGTATTCAATTCATATAATTGCATACGCAGAAACGAAGATGGACGTAAAACATAAATTCTCTGTACAGACAAACTGGTTTCTTTGCGAACCGTGCGAGTTCCACCAATATTGTTTATTTAACGTCCTTTACCAACCCTCAAATTTTCTGAACGTTATTCTGAAACACCCTGTATGTATATGTATATATAAATAAATGTGAAGAATAAATTTTTTTAAACTAAGGTACTATTCTAAAGTACAGTATGGTCAAAAAAGTCGATATATCCATGATTTTACTAATAACTTTTTAATGAATGAAAGTATCAGGGATCACACTCCTGCACTAATTTAAAATTTCTGCACCAAGCTGCTTCAAAACTGTGGAACTGCACCATTTTGCACCAAACATTTCTTGTACCTGCGCCAAAACCAATTTTTGTACAGCGAATTCCATTCACATCTGACTTCCTTTTATTACTCCAATTTGCAGTCCTTCCGTAGTTAAGCACAGACTTAGTCTATAATTTCTTTTTGTATTTTTGGGTTGAATTGACCACCCACATGCTAATGAGTCTGGTCACATGTCGCGATGACATTTCCTGTTGTGCGAGGGTTCGTACAATGGGAAACGTCATTGTGACGGGAATTGTACGCATCACCGATCCTTATAAAAGTGCTTAATTTGCTGCGTTTTCTTTTCGGATGGGTCACCACTGCTGTGTCGTAGTGATTTTTATGGTCACCACTTCAGCGGTTGTTTCTTGGTGACCACTGAGGTGACGAGTTTACTAGCGCAGATAGTGTGTAGGTTGCTATATCCACGGACTCCATACGTGAAAGCAGGGACAGCATACACTAACAAAACTTAACAAGATTTTATTGGCTGGTTTAAAACATGAAAGTTATGCAGACGTTGTTCACAAGATCGATTGATAATAGGGACGGTGCTGGTTTCATCGATGGAAGTTTGCCTCAGCCGGCGGGTGCCAGCCGAGAAGCGGTATATCTTAGGTCTGTTCTCTATGTCGTGTGTGGGACAGCTAACATCAAGTTAGGAGTGTGTACTCTTCTCCAGTAGAATGCTGAGTGAGGCCAGAGTTCTGGGTAACTGGTTTTCTCTTAAGGAGAGTGACTTGTGGGAACTGGTTTGGCTACTTGCAGTTAGCTAGCTAGCGATGCGCGTTTAGTTATATTTGCTATCATTTCTAGCTCATGCCTGCTTTGCAATGTTGTTATTTATGTGGGGCTGCACGCCCCAAATTTTTTAGAAAACGATTTTTAATTCTTGAAAGTTTTTATGACCACTCAAAATTTGGGTGAAGTCCTTAATTTTATCCTTTCAGTCATCGATATTCTTCTGTAGCACGTTTTTGTTTTGTTTATTATTTCCGTTCTTCTCACAACAGGAATCAACATAACGAACGAATGTGAAATATAAATTATTCGGATCATAATATAGCTTTCACAAGCAAAATGCAGAAACAGGAATTCCTCCTGGAACCTTTCTAGACCATTCCTTTGGAGCAAGGATAAGTAGTACAATGACACTTTTCAAGTCCAGATAAAAGAATGCAAGGCACCCTATGCACAGCGATCTTTAGCATGCCCCCACCCCCCCTGCTCATTTCCACTCTGTGCATAAATTTTTACCCTCTGTTTTTTTTAAGAAGTATGGTATGTCCTACTTGGCTTTCAAAGTTAAGCCAGTCATTAAAGATAGAATCTTGCTACGGAAAATCACAGAGTATGGGTGGAAGTGGAATGTTAATGATTACGTTGTGTACATTATTATATGATAAAATAATGGTATTTTTATAAACAGGTTTATTTTATTTGAAAATTAAATCCCCCCCCCCCCTTAATGTTTAGGTGAAGAGGAACGTGGCTGTTTGGCCAATTTTTTAGAAATTTGAATTACGATGCATTTCAAATGAAGAGGGTGTTACCCAGGGAATGCAAATCGGCTGAATTCTGTGGTGATAGAGATTGCAATTAAAAAGGAAGTCCACCGTTTTTTAAAATTTGTCACCATGGTCACTTACCTTTTATATTTGCAAATCTAGGCATGTTCCCACCCTTCCCGCATGCTACCCATCCTTTCTGCATTAACAGTGGGGATGTTCCATTAGACTAAAAATAAAACAATTGCTGGTTGCCTATTTGTTTCAGATACTGCCAGATACGTTTTGAATTTAATCATCGATTCCCACGGAGAAACGTTGGAGAACAGGTCTTGAACGGGAGGAACGCAAGAGATGGTAGTGTTCCTTGGACACAATTCATCAAACTGGTTTTTTTTTTAAAAGAAACTGCTTATTTCCGGAAGTTAGTGAGCTGGGACTGCACAAAGTCCAGCCAAATTCCCTTCAAAATAACCCTATCCCCGAAAACTAATTTCACCTTTTCCAGTGACTTGGGGGTTGTGTGCACAGTTACACCATTTTGCTGGATACCCTTCTGATATTCAGTGTTATCCAACTGCTGGCAACATCTGTTGCACATGAAATGATCTATGTTCACCTGTAATTACAGGTATGTACTTTCACTTATTAAAAAGTTATCGACTTTTGGATCATACTGTAACTCATGAAATGAAAAATCTGAACACTGTTGAGGTTTTACATTGTATTTTTTACATTCAAAACGTTCCTTAAGTCCAGAGGTTTCCAACCTTTTCTATGATCCATATCCCTAACGAATTTAATAAAACAAAAGTAATATTTCATTTGAAGATAAAGACTAATTTCTAATTTTTGAACACATACAATACTTCTTATGAACAAATTGAATTTTACAAGATAAGCTTTTAACTCGGTGCATAAGATGCAAATATTAATTAAGCAATTAGGTTGTAATTTGTTTTACAATTACTTCTCATGGCACACTGGCAGTGGTTGAGTAATGACATTACACACCCTCAAGGATGCAAGTCACTCTTTGTTGCACCCTTAGAAATTCTATCAACCATCCTACATGGGAAACTTCTGCTTTAATTGATGATAAAAGAATGAAGTTTATTTTTTGTTAAATTCTTGTTTTCTTAAATTGCATGTTTAAACTTACAGTGATGGACATGATCATACTCAGTAAAATTTAATATAACTCATTGGTAATTAACATGGAAATGTGTGTGTATAATTTTAGATGTGGCAGTTCGCACCTAATAGTATTCACTATCTCTTGAGTTTGTGGCAACGTATGGTTGCCTCTGTTCCATATGTTAAAGCATCAGAACCCCATTTACTTGAAACATACTCGCCTGAAGTTTCAACTGCCTATATAACATCTAGGTTGGAATCTGTGACTGCTGTTATGAGGTTAGTTTGTTTTGAAATCTTAGTATTCAGCCCTCTGCCTGGTTTGTTAGAAAAATTTTCCTTGGAAATTTATCTCCAACTGGGTACCGGTGCCTAAACCTTCTACTAGTATTGAAAATGTATGTGTATTTTTAGATTTATCTACATTTAGGAACTTTATTATACTGAATAATTTTAAACCAAATCTGTTTGACCCTGAATGATTTTATTAAATTCTGCTGAAACTAATAGAATTGTTTGTGAAACGGATAATCATTTTGTAGGATACTATTACCTTTCACAGTCTTAGCACAATTTTCCAAACATTGGTCATCATATGAAGCCACTGGAGCAGGTTGTTTTTTATAATTTTCATGTGGGGGGGGGGGGGAATTATTGATGACCAGTATTTTCACACACATGTTCTAAGCACAACCTAGAGCTTTTGTAAAGAAGAAAAAGAGAAACCATCTCAGCCCAGAGTTACCCTCCGTATGTCCATAGTGCCAGAGATGTCTCTTTTTCATCTTTGCAAAAGCTCTAGTTTGAACTTGTGCAGGGTTTGTACAGTCCTTAAAAGTCCTTGAGTTTTTAGGAAACTGTTTTTGGTCCTTAAAAGTCCTTATTTTCACCCAAAATCTGCAAAAAGTCCTTAATTTTGCTCTTTTGTTCTCCTAATTTTCAACATTTTTCTGAAGTACGTTTTAGCTTCGATTTTTATTAATACCATTCTCCTCACAGTATGCATCAACATAAAGAACGAACATGAAATTCACCCCCATATGGCTTTTGCTAACAACAGGAACATGCATAGAGGACAACTCCTTCTGTGAATATGTATAGAGCACTCCCCCTAGAAACTTGCTTGAGCATTTCTTCAGAACTAGAATGACCAGTGCAATTCACCCCCTCCCTCTCCGAAACCTAGATTTAAACTTTAAATCTAAGTGTGAGGCACCTTAGCCACAGCAGCAATCGTTTGTTGTCCCTCCCCCGCCACACTGTTATTTCTTGACTGGGTATTTCCGTTATGAGAAGTTTAACTCGGTTCTGTGTGTGTGTACATAGTGTTCCTCCCAGCTGTTTTTAGAAGAGCAAATGGTCTTACCTGGTCTTCAAAGTTAAGCTAGCCACTCAAGAAAATATTTCGTGACAAGAAATTGCGAAGGAAGGGGAGCAGGTTGGATATGCATTATTACAAAATAACAATATTTTCTAAATGATTTATTTTATTTGATGATGAATTTATTTTTATTTTTCTGCTGTTTGAGGAAGGTAGCTGTGTTTCATGGCATTTTTCATAATTTTAAATTAAGGCAAAGTAGGGGTGCTTTTCTGAGAAGGGCGGATTGACGAAATTCACAGTAGAGAGTGAGTACAATTTAAAAAAGAGTAAAAAAAGAAAACAAGTTAATGTAAAATTTTGTGCCCCTTTATAATAAATCTGGGCCTTCTTTTTCCCCACCCTAGCACAGATGGTGGAGATATTCTATTCGGTTCAGAGCCATAGTTAGACGCTTCTTTACAAGGGATGGGCTTAGAACTTGTTAGTGTTTCAATATGTTTTATTAATATATTTAAAAACATTATCTAAGCAGATTAAACATTTAGCATTAATGAGTAAGTTTCTTAACAAATTTTGTATTGAGTAAATGTTGAGCCCAGTAGTGGTAATGTGTTTGCTTAGCATGCCGTTATCCCAGGTCTTTACTTTTTTTTACTTCTGGTCCATGAAGGTCCTTAAAAGTCCTTAAATTTCAAGTAAGGACATATGTACAAAGCCTGTTTCAGTGCCCGGTGGCCTTTTTCCCATGTCTGGTGGCCCTCTGCGGTTTTTCTTGTAAATTTAAAAAGCCAGAAAACAAAATAAATTTTAGTAGGTTTGGCAGTTTTTTTCGAAAATTTGAGTCGGTATTTTTCCATTAGCATGACACACTTTGAATTTTTTTCGTGGTCGCTGTACTTAATAACTTTACGATGTTTTGTCTTCTAAAAATCGTAAGTTTTCGATCCGTGTTTAACCCTTTCACACCTGCAAAAGCCAGAAATTCTAGTATCCTATCATTTGGAAATTTCAAAACCAGTTTTTCGTAAAATCGACTCACCCTATAGAGGGTTTCCCTTTTTGGCTTTGTACACTTCTTCAGTGTTAACTCTAATCATGTATCAACACATTAGTATAAAGGTGGCTGGGGAAGTGTACAAACAAGCTAGTGTGGCCCTTCATCTGCTTATTGGTGACAGTATATAAATGGCACATGTAGAGAACTTTTTAATGGAGGGGGAGGGGGTAGAAAAATTTAACCTTAGGCTAATAGGGGCCAAGAAAAAAGTTCCCAAACAGTTAATGTAAATTTTGTCTCTCCTATGAGGGAGGGGGTCCCCCTCCCCCATGTACACGGACATGATACATGTGTATGTACAGATACGGAAATTTGTATAAAACAGAAATTGTACAAAGCAGAGTCCTTTTGAAACCGACAAATTTATATGGGCCCCATAAAAAGCAATACATGTAATATAACTTCAATAAAACAAAACTTGCACATGGGTATAGGCAGGATTTTGTCCAGGGTCAGGTTTATGAGATCAAGGGGGGGGGGACAAATGGCCTACTAAAAGTTTTATCCTATTACAACCACTCTTTTCATAAAAAAAAAAATTAAATCCATTAGGTGGAGGTGGCAAGTGTCTATCCCTGCTCCGCCCACCCCTACTTTGAAATTTGAAATATGAGTACACATATATGGACTACATGTATCATCATATTCAACCATTATCTATCCACTGCTGGATGAAGGTCTCTCCAAATGCTTTCCACACAAGTCTATCCTGAGCAATTCGCTTCCACGTCACCCCAACCTGTTTTCAGTGGTCTCTTGGAATCCAGTTCAGAATTTCTGTTGTCCATCGTTGATCAGTTCTTCTTGCAATATGCCCAGCCCATCGCCATTTCAGCCCTTTTACTTTAACAATGATGTCCTCTACTCTAGTTTGCTCTCTCACCCAAGTGTTTCTTTTTCGATCTCTCCTAGTTATTCCAAGCATGCACCTCTCCATGCTCCTTTGCGTTGTCTGTAACTTTCGTATTGCTCCAACTGTTAGACTCCATGTCTCTGATCCATAAGAGAGGACTGGCAATACACACTGGTTGAAGACCTTTCTTTTTAGACACAAAGGCAATTTCCCCTTCAGGATAAAACTGTTTCTTCCAAATGCACTCCAGCCAAGTTTAATACGTCTGTTGAGTTCTTTCATAATGTTGCCATCCATTGAAATGGTATCTAACTGGAAGGAGACCCACACGCTGAACGTATGTGACGATGTGTGGAACCGGCCGGGCCAGTAACCTAGTGTCCTACCCCGCCTTCAAGTGGTGCAGGCTGAGCTTTCTATTTATGTGGCAAATTAATATTTGCTGCACGGATAGAAAGGCGGAAGGGGAGGGCTAATTCACCAACCCGTCTAGCCAGCGTGGTGAAATTATGGCTAATTCCTCCAATATGCTAATACACCAAAAACCATGGCCCCTAGTCTCCAGGTGCTGGAGTGCTCCTGATCAAGGCAGCGGTCAGCGTGGCATGAAAGCAGGGGGTACTAAAACTGTTTCTTCCAAATGCACTCCAGCCAAGTTTAATACGTCTGTTGAGTTCTTTCATAATGTTGCCATCCATTGAAATCAGCTGGCCAAGGTAAATATATGAATCAGCAATTTCTAGCTCAATGTTGTCAACTTGTATTTTTGTTTCCTCTACAAAATTATTGAACATGATCTTAGTTTTTTGTAGGTTCATCTTGAGTCCAACTTCTTTACTTCTAGTTGAGAGCTCCTGTACCATGTCTTGGAGTTCTGATGGGTTCGTTGAAAAAATAACAATGTCATCAGCAAACCGCAAATGATTTAAATATTCACCATTTATTTTTATTCCCTTGTTATTCCAATTTATCAGCTGAAAAATCATCTGTAAAGCTGAAGTAAAAAGTTTTGGAGAAATGGTATCTCCCTGCCTCACCCCTTTGCCAAGTTTGATAGTTTTGGTATCTTTATGTAACCGAAATTTTGCACTTGCATTTTTATACACACGTTTCACCATGTCAATGTACACATCCTCAATGTCTGTTGATCTTAAAGAGTTGATGACTGCTGATGTTTTAATAGAGTCAAAGGCCTTCTCATAGTCAATAAATGCAACACACAATGGAAGTTCATATTCATGTGTTCTTTCAATAGTAACCATTCGATGATCACTTCCAGTATTAAATCTGTTCAGTACACTGCAATCTTCAATAATTGATTTCTTGTTTGCCAGGATATAGTCAATTTCGCTGGTTCCTCCATTGGGGTGTTTCCATGTCCATTTTCTTTGCGGTTTCTTCTTAAAAAATGAATTCATGATGCTAAGGTTTTCAGCTTCTGCAAATTCGATGAGTTGATCGCCACGTTCATTCCTTTCCCCATATCCGTATTTACCAACCGATGTCTCTCCTTGTTCCTGTTGTCCAATTCTTGCATTGAAATCCCCCATGATGAGCTTGATATGTTGTTTCCCTTTGGTGTGTAACTCTTTGATTTCTTCATAAAATTCTTCAACCTCTTCGTCGGTATGGCTTGATGTT
>QLNU02015360.1:242075005-242102767 GCA_006491805.2 Dysdera silvatica
ACATGGATGGTAAACAGTTGGAGAATATCCTTTGTCTGAAATCATACTATGCGACTGATATATATGTATATATTAATATTTCAGAGAACAAGTAGAAGATCCATTAGATGACTTAGGAATGGTTCAGCAACAACTAGATCAGGTAAAAATTTGATGTGTAATGGGATTCAACAGATCATGTTCGAGGTGTTATAGAGGGAAAAAGGTTAATTTTTTGTAAAATTTATAAAAATTTCAAAAGAAATTTATATATGAACACTACAATACACATAAACATTCAAATACACACTGTTTAATTACACTGGACAACACAAAAAAAAAGCATTAGAATGAAAATAACTAAGCTTGACTAATTTGAAGGTGCTGAACAGGAAAATGTACATGAAATTTGTTGATTGGGTGTATTTTAGAAGACACAGATATGGTCATGTACAGTGTATTTAAAATAACATGATAAAAAGTAAAAGTCTACTATTTAAAAATTACAAAAGATAATGAAATGAAATTAATTTTACTTATTTAAGACAGGAATGAAATTTAATGCATAATAATTACAAAGTTTTTGCACCCTGCATTAATTTAGGACATCAAAATCAATAGCTTTGCTTTCATGTGTAAATACTGATTTCAGTTCAAGTGAATTTGAGGCATTTGTATAAATTCTGTTCTTTACGCAGCCACATAGCAAGCACACAATGAACATTAATATTCAGTTCTTTCTTAAATGAATAAAATATATTTCATTGATTTATCTTCTGTAGCTTTTAACCAGCAGAATTATTATCTTTTAATCATGTTATTTGGGTCACTCTGAACGCAGTCTGCATTGAGTCATTGGGTAACCTTGAAAGTTACTGTTTAAACTCTGTAATGTAACATTGGTCCCAGTATGCATCAGCCAATCTTCATAAAGAACCACCAGGGTTGTTGCTTCATTGTTTGTAACATCCATTATAGAAATACAATGAAATTGTCAGTTGAATCCTTAGTCTCTATTTGAGTGCAGTTGTCGACAGCTGTATTCCATCTTATATATTACAAGTCACTCCTGTATTTATATTACCAAGCCGTAGTTATGCCTCGAAAGTGTTTTAATTATCCCAGTAGTTTTTGCTATATTTGTGGAAAAGTGACGTTTGTAACCATAACCACCAAAATATTTTTTTGTCAATTATGACGAAGAAGATGGAAGCGAACCGACGTCAGAGTTTCTGTAGCCTTCGACATATCGTGATGATCCTTATGTTTGTCAAAGTCCATCATCTGAACTACACTTAATCACTAAAGGGGAACTGAAGAATCTTGTTTGTGATCCGCAGCTGTCCAAGGCCAAAACAGAGTTATTTGCATCAAGACTTAAAGAATGGAATTATCTCAAGGAAATAGCTTAGTAACTGCATTTTGCAGTTGTCATGAGAAATCTGTGCCTTACTTCGCAAAGAAAGATGACCTTGTGTTTTGCTCTGATGTTGATGGTCTGACGAATGCTCTCGGCATCAAACTCTGACTTACAAGAATGGAGACCATTCATAGACTCCTCAAAATTTAGTCTTAAGGCAGTCCTGTTACATAATAAATGCGATAATCTAAAAAAGCTGTTGGAGTATGTAAAATACAACAATCGTGGATGGCCTGCCTTCTGTGACCTGAAGGTCATGACTTTGTTGATGGGTATGCAGCTGGGATATACCAAGTACTACTGCTCTTTTTTATGTGAGTTGAACAGCAGAGCAAAGACTTTACACTATATGAAGAAAGACTGACCCAAGAGAAGTATGACGGTTGGAGAGAATGTGCAATAGCCAGCACTAGCAGAAGCACACAATATCCTTCTACTATCTTTACACAGAAAATTCTGTGCCATGAAAAATTTCATAAAAGCCATGGACCAGACTGGGCGAGCTTTCAGTTACTTGATTAAAAAATTCCCTCGACTCAGTGAAGCCAAAATTAAATAAGGAATTTTTGTGGATCCTCAGATTCAAAATCTCTTCAAAGATGAGATATTCAATGATGCCCTTGAAAGGGATGAGAAAAAAGCCTGGGATGCATTTTGTCTGGTGTCAACTAACTTTCTCGGGAAGGTCAGGATAGCAAACTTCAAGGAACTGGTTGAAGAAATGTTGGCTTGGTATTACAAACTCGGCTGTAATATGTCCTTGAAGATCCACTTTCGTCATTCCCACTTAGATTTCTTTCTTGAAAACTGATACAAAGTTACTGATGAACATGACAAACATGTTCACCAGGAAATTGCGATGATGGTTAAACAATACCAAGGAAACTGATTTAAAGATTCTCGTGAAATGATTTACATCTGATAAGCGAAGCCCAGTAGGAGATACAAGGGGACTTTGTACAGGTATATGTTACTTTGTTACATAAACTATTGCAGATTTCTCCAAAACTGTAGCCAATTTTGCTTTTTTATTATTATATTTATTTTCAGCACATCGAAATCTATAAGAAATGACTATTTTCATTTGAATGCCGAAAATTTTGCTGAATTTTGTTGTCCAGTGTTATATAAACATGTTTTAATATGCAAAATTATAATACCTTGTTTGATGATTTCTCCTGTACATTTCCAGATCATATTCTTCCAAATGTGCGAAAAGTAACAGGGTTCCCATACACCAGGAGAACCTGGAATTGTTAGGGAATTTGAAATTGTCCCTATAGGCCAGGGAAAAACACATTTTTATAGTTAAACCTGGAAACGTTGGGGGGGGGGAGAAACCTTCTGCAGTTATGGTTAGGATACATGAATTTCAGAAATTTTCAATGTTATCACTAGTTTTCTTTTTATCTCATTGTGATCAGAAAGTGCAAAAACCATGAAAACAGTTAGGCTGCATTTTTTAGGCTGAAAAACGAGTGAGAAATGGCACTTTCAAATTCAGCATGAATTTGAAAGTTTAAGATAATCTAAGTTATTTTTGCTCAAATGATGCAGAAACCAAACATTGTATCTGAAAGTTATTGTAAGCTGGTTTAAATCGTTGACAAATCTGGATTTCTGTATTTATAATATCTCAACAATCTGCCCTGTTGTATAACATGGATTATTTCCAATTAAAGTAGATATTCGGTCTTTATCAGTTTGTGCTGAAGAGCAGTTGAATTACAGAAATCTGGCATTATGCAAATTTGGCACTGTGGGCGGGTTTGTAAACAGAAAAGAAATGACATAAGCAGCCAGCGATCCGCCAATATAAGGAGTGAGGGTTGCAGTATCAGTTATAGTCGAATGCAGTAAGGGTAAGATGAATGGTCTAAGTGCATTTGATCATGGGTAAATTTTCAGTGCCTGATGAATTGGTCACTCCATCTTGGAAGTCGTGCAGGCACTGGAATTTTCACGAGCCATTGTATCAAGAGTGTACTGTGAGTATGTTGATTTCGGTAAAACCATCCCCCTCATGGACAATGGCATGTGGATGTGGGGGGTCATCGTCGGCTGTCTTATATTATAATAGTGGATTGACGAGCCACAATGCAGCAGCTCACTTTGCAATTTAATGCTGGTACACAATATGTAAACAGTCACACCATATAGCCTCGCTATGGGGTACAGAAGCCATCGTCCCACGAGGGAACCTCTGCTGACTGCACATCACTAGGCATAAAGGTGGGTATGGGAACATCGCCTCTGGACTCTAGAAATGTGGAAAAACATTTAACTGATGAGTCAAGATTTCATGTTGATATATGCCGATGGCAGGTTACGGCACACGGCACGGATCCTTCTTACCAGTAGGGGTACTTTACAAGCTTGGGGAGATGGCATTCTTATCTGGGGACTGTTTACGTGTGACATCAACTCTCACAGGTTAATGTTATCGGGATATCCTTGATGACCATGTGCTCCTGTTTGTTCGTCAATATCCCACTGGAGACCCCTTCCTTCAACAAGACAATGCACCATGTCATTGCTCTTGAATTATATTCGAGTTGTTGAATGAACATTCCATAGACGTGAATTTGCTTCCCTGAACAGCAGGGTCACCTGACCCCAATCCCATCGAGCATATCTGAGATGACATCGAGAGGCATATTCTAGTTTCTGACCCACCACCCTCCATAAAATCTTTGTTAACTGTGGAAGATTCTTCAGAGTTCATGGATCCGTAAGGCTTTTCAACGCATCCAGTGTCTTGATGAGTTCATGCCGAGATGAATTGTCACCTTCAGGGCAAAAGGTGGTGCTACACGATACTAGACAACTATCCCTAATTCAAGTGCTCTTCAGCGTTGATAGACTTGCTGAAGAATTTACATGTCATTGACCAAACTAAAATCTCCACCATGGAACTTTTTAAACTATCTTTGTACCATTTGTTTGCTGGATGAGCATTATACACATAGGAAATTGTCTTTGTGTGTCACATTTTATACATAACTGTTTGACACCTTCTTATCACTCTGTTGCAAACTATAGCAAGTTCATGAAAATTTAAGCAAAGGGAGAGTTTAAGTATTATGTAAGCACCTGGGAGGGGGGCGGGGGTCATTTTGCATGTTTTCTGTTCTTGAAATTTTCTGAGCATTTTCTAAACATTTTTCAAAATTCTTTAAGAGTTGGATCTCACTCATTATCCACCATTGGCTTTAATTATTAGCATTTTAAATATCTGGCAAAAGTAAAGTACTTTAAATGTCGTGATAACATCTTGGTCCATTGGTTGCAAAGTGGAAGTTGTATTTGGTGGCAAAAATGTTATTTTAACATTAAGGTATTGAAAAGAGGAATGCTCAGGTTTGAAGTATTTCATAATTTGGATAGATTTTTTAATTTATCATTTTAAAAAGTGGGAGTTTTTAAAGCACATAAATATTGTATAGTTTAGGAATAACACTTTGCATTTAAAAATACAAAAATGATACTTCAGAGAAATTTGACATTACGTTTTGGTCAACCCAGTATATATGGCATCACATAAATTTGGATAGTTTTTTTCTCATTTACAAAGGTCTGAAGATTCAAGTTAACATGTCTGCAATAGGCATTTATATAATCCAAACCAATGTCACATTCCGAAAACTGTTATTAAATTTAGTTCATAGTAATTTTAGTAAGTTTAGTTCATAGTAAATTTAGTAACATTCTGTTATTAAATTTAGCAGTACTATCATTAACATTGGAGAGGATAACAATTTATGAATGATTTACGTTAATGACTTGCATATGTTACAGTGGTTAAGCTTATAATCTTTCAGTAAGCCTGTTTAGTTTGAGAAAAGATATGGGAAGTTTTTAGTTGTATGTCTTATGCTGGGATGTTAAAATGGATCACCAACTGATTTTCAGATGAACTTTTAACAGACCTTGGAACAAAAATGTTTGTGTTTATTTGATGATTTATTATTTTTTTAGTAATTTTGATTTTTTACTGGTAATTTGAATTTGCTGTATTTCTCCGTCTACCTGTTTTTAATATATACTTTTGCAAGTGACTCATCTCTTGGCTGTAAGATAAATATGATCATTTATATTTTTCTTTTAGCTTTCAACCATTGGAAGATGTGAATATGAGAAAACATGTACATTGTTAGTACAATTATTTGATCAAGCAGCACAATCTTACCAAGAACTGTTAAGTTCATCGAGTCCCCAGCAGGTGGAGCTTCGTATACGAGAAGGTAATATAGTTTTCCATTTCTTTTCTAAAATTTTGTGTGATATTGTCATGAATTCATAGAATTGATGGCGAAATACGCTTGCATCTATGCATGGAAAATGCTATCATATTGAGTAGAACAAGCTGACACACTAAATTAACATGAATTTACAACATGATATAATTAAGTGGAAAAATATATTTGCTTATATTTCAACAGAACATTTCTACTACTTTCAGATTATGCGTATATGTATTCATAAATTTGTGAACATTATACTCAAATGTTTGGGACATTTAAATGTTCTACATATGCACATGTGTCAACATGGCCGTGTTATCAACCACCTGTGTTAATTAATAGACACACATATTTCTAACAGAACATTTTACTACATTGTTGGTGTTCTATATGTGTTTTATTTATTTAGCCAAGCTATTGGCAACAATGAAACTCATGGTTTGTTGTTGTCATAGGCGTAACTTGTGTAGTGGGAGTATATAATAATGATGTCACATATCAATGGTGTATTGCAGAGGGGTGGGTGGGAGCCCTATTCTTTTTTCCTAGGTCGCTATTGTAGTTATGGCTACTATAATTCCATATTCAGAGTGTACATGAGAGCAATTGAAATGTCATATGTCAGGGCCGTATTGAGGGGACCCAGAGGCTGTATCCTTTTTCTAGGCTGCTATTGTAGTTACAACTACGATAATTCCGTATTTAGAGTATACACGAAAGTAGTTGAAATGCCATGTGTCAGGACTGTGTCGAGAGGGCCCGAGCTCCCATCCTTTTTCTAGGCTACTATTGGAGCTAAGACTACGATATTCCATATTCAGAGAGTGTACTTGAGGGCACTTGAAATGTCACAGGTCAGGGCCATATCAGGGGACCCGGAACCCCCATCCTTTTTCTAGGCTGCTATTGTAGCCATGACTTCAATATTCCATATTCAAGGAGTGTATGTGAGGGCAATTGAAATGTCGCATGTCAGGGCCATGTCAGGAAGCCCCATCCTTTCTCTAGGCTGCCATTGGAGCTATGACTATGATATTCTATATTCAGAGTGTATGTGAGGGCACTTGAAATGTCGCATGACAGGGCTATATTGGGGGAGGGATCAAAAGCATACTTAGAACAATTGCAATTATTTTATATGATTACGGTTACTCAAAGTGAGGTTTTAAAGAGAAATTAAAGAAATTACTATACAACACACATACCTATATTTGCGATTTAATGATCCAACTGGTAACCAAATAAATGGGTCTATTGTAACTACTAGGAAGGGTTTATCAAAGTTATTGGAAGATGAAGATGATACTTTGGATGAGCCAGCTGTGAATTCAAAGAGAAAAGCTGAAGTAGAATTAAATAACTATTTGATAATGCTGAAAGTGAGAAACAAATCCTTTAATATGGTGGAAATTGCATGAAAGCTCTTTTCCAGAGTTAAAAACCTTAGCAAAATTTTTTCAGCAATTCAAGGAACAAGTGTTCCTTCAGAATGAATTTTTAGTAGTGATGGTGATAATGTATTATCTAAACACAGAGTATCATTGTTACCAAAAGATGCAAATATGCAGGTGTTTCTTGCACAAAATAAATAATACATAAAATTATTTAAATATATTTAGCTGTATATGTAATTACTTTGGAAATTCTCAATTGCATGCAACAAAAGTTTTACAACATGTTTGGGGAATTTATATTAAAAATACATCCCAAATCTGCAGAAATGTACAAAATATCAATTGAAAAGTATAGGGAATTGACAATTAGTTATGCTACATGTAAGTATATGTACCTGCTTTTATTATATGTATTTTTAGGTTCATATTTTATCATATGGACATAAGCATATTCATAAAATAAGTTATATTTCATAAAATTTTAATGTGATAAATTCAAAATCATAAAGCGCAGCAATTAAAATAACAGCATGCTAATATCGCGATATATCGTGATTTTAGTCTGATGATATATTGCGATGTAAAAATTTGGATATCGCCCAGCCCTACTTTTGACTAAACTTCCTTAAAAACTTAATTTTTTGCACAAAAATTAATATAATTATAAAAATTATTCAATCCATACATTATCCCAGCAGTGTTTCATATAACTAAAACTTAAAAAGGTTTTATCCAAATTATCTAATCTGTAAGCAATTTTGCTCATATCAGTCTCCTTTCCCTTATACATAGTTGTACAGACTTTTTAAATGGAATAAAGGATGGAGCATCAGCTTTACAATTATAAGATTACGTCTATGAGATCTTAGAATTAACAGAACAAAAATGTTGTAAATATTTGATACAAGTTTTTAGTGTAAATAAATGCATTTTTTAATACAATTCTTGTATTTGTAAATTTACTGTAATTGAATAAAAAACGGCTCTGGGGTTTGCGTTAATGGATTTTATCGCCTTGGAACTTGTTTCAATTATATAAATTGTAATGTATTGTCTGCTAAAATTAGTCACTGGAAATTAAATTCGGTCTCGTAAAGTCAGCAAAGTTTAAATTGAATTTAGTCAGAACCATGTCTTCTTATTATTATTAATTTATCCTTCCTCAACTAATTATAGCAGTATTTTATGATTTTTAAAAGTTTATACTTTTTATTTTCTTATTTCTAATGATAGCTGAACCATAAAAGTGTGGTATGAAATATTAAAACATGCAAGGTAGATAGAGAACATTACAGTTGCGTCTCAAATTTAAAATTATAAAACAATGATATTGTAGTTTCAATTTATTTGAATCTTATTTGTTGTAGTTCAGCAATGTTATTTGATTGAAAAAAATGTTCTCTGTATCTAAGTTTATGAAAACATTACACCTCGAGATTTTTTATTGCTGGTCTAAAAAACATAGAAAAGTTAGGGAAGTTTGAAATAGAATTTAGGTAGACACCCTGCTTTAAGCACAATCTACATTTTGTAAGAAAACTGGAATTCTGACGTCATAACCTACATTCAAATATTAAATTAAGTAAGGGCTGCCAGAGTAGGCAATTTTTCCTTCTGTAATCCCACTAGCTAATTTCAGAAAATGCTTTGAAAATTTTGTTCCAAAAAATATAATTTTATTAGCATATTTGTCTTCTCACGATTTAATGCTTTAGAAGACAGAATCTAAATCTGTTAATTTGGAAAGTGTATCTACTGATCAAATATAAATAAAAAAAGGTATTTTGTATGAGAGTAGTATGAAATATTATGTACATATTTATAATGTTGCATTGTGTACTTTATTTCTGGGAAATCCGTGACGTGGAAGTTATTCCTTTTTATTTTATTATTAATACCTCAGAAGCTAAGTCGCATGGTATTCTTTAGAATTCATTACTTTTATTAGATTATATTTTTACCACACTGGCTAGACAGGTTGGTAAATTAGCCCTCTCCTTCCCTTCCGCCTTTCTATTTGCAATGGAAATATTAATTTTCTTCATAAATAAAAAGCTCGGTCCACACCACCTAAAGCAGGGATTGGGCACTAGATTACTGGCCCAGCAGGTTCCACACATTTTCACATATGTTCTGTGTGTGTCTCCTTTCAGTTAGATACCAGTAACCTTTTTTGCAGACCATGTATATGTGTCTTAATACTGTAATTGTTAGCAGCATTTCGTTGAAAATTCTGATTTTTCTGTTTATTCAACCTGTTTTTTTTTTTCCAAGTTTTTAAAAAGTTATCTTTTGACACCAGTTTGCTGGCATATTTTATAAACAGCAGAAACAATCATCACTATTACATTGGTGTTTTATTGACATCTAAAGTCTTTACCACTTGCAATTTAGTTTGAATTCCAGTTTGATCATTTATTAAAGTAATGATTTCGATGTATTGGGATATAAAATTTCAACTTTAGCCATTATATAACACATTTTGTATTTAATTTCTGATCAACTTGTCTTTTCTTACTATCACTTTGTTCCTTCATTATTTAATTCCTTCGGTTTTCTTATATGATATATTAATTTGAATGCTATTGAAAAAGTTCATTTTCTCTATTTCTCTTATATTATTAGGTCGGTTGACTTGGCTTGTGTACATAATTGGAGCTGCTATAGGTGGAAGAGTATCATTCAATACTGCTGAAGAACATGATACTATGGATGGAGAATTAATATGCAGGTAGGGATAAACGTAGTATAAGTGAAAATTGAAACCATAAGTTTATGAAATGTACATTACTTTGCTATGGATTTTAATAAACACTCAGTTTATGCATAAAATAGATATATTACTTTGTAAAATACAATAAATATTAGAATCAACATTTTAGAGCATAGCTTTCTAATTTTAGGTAGAGTTCCTATATATTTCAGAAAGGCATTGCTGTCCATCAGGAATCAATTGAAGTAAACTTCAAGAGAACACAGTGCTGCTGCCAAACAGAGCATAAAATGGCCATACTTTTTGTTCACTTCAGTCGATTCCTGTGGAAGGACTATGACATCTGTCTGAAACGTGTTGATACTCATTACCCAATATTTAAAAAACTGTGCTCGAAAACATTGACACTAATACTTAATCTTGTTTATAGTTTTAAATTTTACAAGCTGCTTGCTTTCGTAAATGTTAAATATTTAACTTTATTGACATTTGAAAAGAACCACCTTTAGGTTGGTTGTTTCGATTACCTTCTACTTGTCTGAATAAGTTTCTGCTGGTTACATGTAATGGTGTGAAAGTGGGATACATAGCTATATATATTTTGTAAAATTTCTGTTATGACATATTTTAACATTTATTTGAAAATTACTTGCTATTACAAACATTAAAATCCCTTATAAAATTGAACCCATAAATAGAAGTTTATTGTAACATTTGGATTTTTTTTCAATCTTTAAAGGAAGTCAAATTAAATAATTTATGTTACCAGATTTAGTTAACAGCAATTTTTAGAAGTCAGAATTTAAATAACATATTTTTCAAGTTATGTATGCATATTTGTGAATAAATATAAAATACATAGAATTAGAAATGTAGCTGACAAATCAAATGCATGTTTTTGCTCTTTACTTTCTTTCTGGAGTGTGAAAATGGAAAGTAGTAAAAATGTAACATAAAATGTAGAATTATAGTATTGGGCTAGATACATTGTGATCAAATTTTACTGGTCAGTCAAGTTTTATCATATATGTTTTATATTAAGATCTTGTGTAAATTTAAATGCCTTTAATTTGCCTGTTTCTGACAGGGCTTAATTTCTGTGATATTCCATCATAAGTATTTTAGCATTAGATCAGTGTCATAGTCAGGTATATATATGCGATCACACTTAGCGTGTGTGCAGGTAGTCGTTGTGCTGCTACCAGCTCGGCTCGTAACTGAGCAATCTACGTCTCTTCGTGAGGCGGGTTCTTTGTCCTTTTGGCTAGGTAGAAAACTAGAAGGTCGATGATGAAGAGTGAGGTAGATATCAAGAATGAAGAAACAATCTAAGACTATTTATTGAAGGTGATTAGTATATACCTTGACATCACAGACAAGGCAACTATAGGCACACCCCCTAAGTTCCAACGTATTGATGAGGCACGGAAATCGCACACATGTGTGTCCGTCCTACTCCTCTGCCTCATTCGATCTGCCCTCTCTTACCCACTGTACGCAACCAACTCTTTCTCCACTATGATATAATTGGTCAGTCTTAAGACCGTGGTCACACCTGATTGGCCGATGTGACCCTTCTCCCCGTTCCATACATGTTTCCCATAAATATTCTGCAATGTCAATCTGGACCTTGCAGACCAGAGTTATTGCAATTTTATCCGCCCACATCCGGACTGTTTCCTCTCGACCCTTTTCACAAAGAAGACCTACAAGTCTCACTTTCCCATGCTAACGCCATGTGATCATTACAATCAGTGCTTCAGTCTGAAATGGTTTTTTTTTTTTACTTCATGCTGCTTGTATTTTGTAAATTTTATTTTTTATTTGATTTAGATATATTAAAAATAAGCTGGGCGAAGAATAATGTAATCAATTATTTTACGAGATTCATCAAAATTACCAGATATTGACTGACATAATTTTTAGAATTGCAAATTTTCATTGATCAAAGAGGTCTCTTTAAATAATTAAGAAAAACGTATATGAGGAGAAATCATTTATTATAGTTAGGTCTGACACTTCACTTTTATGGTTCATACTGAAACCAATTTTTTTAACACATAATAATTAAAGAAAAGAAAAATTTTCACACACAAGCTGGACTTAAATCAGCAATCTTTATATTACCATTTTGAAATGGAGAGTCACACTCAGTCGCAATGAATAACTTCTCTACGTTCTCCTTAATTATTTAAGAAGACTCTTTTGGCAACTCACACAGAGTGGTTCTAATTAATTAAACTTTCCCTATTTAGACCTCTCTGCAACTCTAACTAATGAGTGGAATGACACCAAAATTTGTTGTACTGTTCAAGGGATGGATAGAAGGATTCTGTAGAAGAAAAAAAAAATTAGTTCTAAAATTTGTTAATAGGGGTAAAAATTTTTCTATTCAATAGGGAATATATGGTAAAAACATAATAAAAATAAAAAATTAAGACACCTAAATATAAGCATCCCAAGCTTATTCTTTACTGTAAAAATATATGCCAAACCTTACCAGAGCATGCTTTAATTGTTAAATTTTTCTGCACTTATGGGAATGTAATGTAGCAGATGCTTTATGTGAATTAATGCTGTGAATTAATGCTTTGAAAAAAATACATACAAATGTATTATTAAAGCAACGATTTTTTTCATATTAGCTGATGATGTGGCAACAAAAGATGTTAAATAACTTATAAAGAAAAGAACGATTTCTCCGGCGCCTGGTGGGACCCGAACTCACGACCTCCTGATTGCCGGTCAGGTGCTGTACCTACTAAGCTACAGGCGCAACCACTCTCTCCCTTACGAGTATATATATATAACTTTGCATGGACAAGTTCGCTATTGGTGTGGCAGTACTGTGACTACCGTTGCCAAAGCGACAAGTTAAAGAAGCAAGAATGTCCGATATGACAAACTGAAGCATCTGAAATCATGCAGTCAAGCTTCAATGCAGTAATACATACCATGTGGGACATAAAAAAAGTTACATAGACATGTGAAAAATACAGGGTTTAATACATACAGGGTGACCCCTCCCCCCTACTACAATAAGCTGTCTGAAACTAAAAATTTATATCTGGAGAACCAGTTAAGATAATAAGTCCATGTTCTGAGGTTCACCGCAATCACTATGGGATTTTTTTGTGTATAATCATGTAATTTCTCATTCATCATAGCGATTCTCCTGCTTTCCATGACTATATACCAAAATTCATCCCTATATGAATACAGGTGAAGTATCATGTACGGAGCAACTTTCCATCTACTCTATAGAAACCAAAATTTGTCGGAAGTTGTGTTTACATGATAATTCTCTTGTATGTATATCTGTATACAGGGATAGTAGTGGATAGGGGTGAATTTTGGTATATATTCCAGGAAAGTAGGAAAATACCCTTAATGGATGAAAAACGAATATGATGTGAGCATATGAAAAAATTCCTGATAATGATTGTGGTTAACACTAAAATATGGGCTTATCTCAACTGGTTTTCCAGATACAAATTTTTATTGTCATGGAGCTAATTGCGGATCATCCTGTATTTTTCACATGTCTATGTATCTTTTCCTACGTCACACATAGTATATATTCCACCATTGGAAGCTTGATTGTGTGATTTCAAATGCTTCAGTAACGAGGCTGACTTCATCAAATGAGTGTATAGCCTTCTATTTACCCTATTAGCATACATACTATGTCATTTCCTACTAATTAATTGAAGCTTAACAGCATTGTAATTTAAATTTTTTCTGTATCTCTTAGTTCCCAAGTTGGGTGAAATAACTTCTAGATTTCGTCACAGATGGCACTTTTGCCATTGATCCCATCCGATCAGGCATAGGCATTTTACTTAACAGTTGTGGGCCTTTATTAAGTTAGTTGGGTGGACAGACAGACCCTGTTTATATATTATACAGGGTTACCCAAAAGTCTATAAAAACTTTTTAAAAAAATTAGAAAGGAAAAATCATCTCATTGAAGTATGATTTGTCCAATAAATATTATCTGGAGATGGGTTTTTTAACAGAATAAAAAATTTTAATTCAAAAGTCACTGACAGGTGGCACTTTAGATATTTGATAGCAGTGAAATGTATATGGTGCAGACCTGACTACTGTTCAATTTGTTTTTCCAGAGCAAATGCTCGGCATGATCTCCACCACAAAGTATAATACAATTTTCCTATTTTTAAAGGTTTTTGCAAGTGAAATTTTTGCAAAGAATCTGATCCTGACTCTTCATTCACGTAAAGTAATTGCAATAACAAAGCTTGCTCTGGCAAAGTCAATATATTTTGCAGAAACTTGTTCTTTACAGAGTTTATTAATGAATTGAATAAAGAACCCATCAAGTACTTATTGCTTTTATTACAGCTTCATTTGCATACTTCTAGCTCATGTGTTAGTGTCGCTTATCAGTGAATTTTGAACGACATTTTTTTATTGTGTAAAAAAAAAACCTTCTAAATCATTTTGATCATGCAAACCATGCTTCGATGTGATAATTTTTCCTTTTTTTTTATGTAGTTTTAAATTTTATAGACTTTTGATTGACACTGTATATATATATATATATACACACACACACATAACATATCTTGTAATCAATATTGGAATTTTTAGAAAATTACTTTACAATAACGAAACAATACAGAGTTTCACCAGGAGATTCCATAACAAACAGTTATTTCGACACCGAAACGTCGTGTTTTTAAACCTTACGCCAGTGTCGAAATAACTTTATTACTTCACAATTTAAATTAAGAAGTTTACATTACAATATAATTACTAAAATGACAATTTTTTTAATCATGATTATTTTTCGGAACATTTCATTAAACATATACAATAGTTAAAAAGTGTTGGTTGCAAGTTCAATTTTACCTTCTCAAAAGTCATCCGTAAATAAAAAACGAGAATTATTGCTATTTTTATTTTGATGTAATTTTGACATGGCACTTGTAAAGTTTTTATTTGAACTTACTTTTTAGTTCATAACAGTCAGAGAAACAATTTGCCAAACATTCAGGCTGGAGTCAAACTAGCGATCCTTATGATATCATTTCAGTGGTTTGACCACTAGGCCACTGAGCATAGCCCTAAGTGGATCTTTTCTCATGTACAGGGTGGTTATAATTAAGTTTTCCTATTATGACTAAAAGCAAGATAACACCATAATTTAGATATACACCACTCAAAGGATGGGAAGCTGAATTCCATGAAAAAGGATTTGATTCTAAAATTTACCAATAGTGGGCAGATATGGTGCTGCACTACAGGAAATGCATGGAAAAGGGTCTAAAAAATAAATTACTTTTGCTTCAGTGAAATATGATAAAAGTTACTTCTCTGGTCCTGCAACGTTCAGTTGAGCCCCATCTGGCAAGTAAATTCTTTCATCCAGGCATCCTCTTTTTTTGAAACTGAAGAATTACAAAGCTACATGGCATTTGAAGATGCTTGCATGCTGTAATAAATCAGGTTAACATACCTGTTGGCATTACCAAAAAAAAAAAAGTATGGTCCAATGATGAAATTTTATATGAATCCCACCAGACAGTGATTTTTGGCAAATGTACAGTATCGGAAGTTTGAGCCACCAGTGAGACGTTCGTGGTAGTTGATAAATGTCTGTGTGCAGGTTAAATTAACCCGACTCTATTGAAGAAATACATCGAATCAACAGAAAATATTTTAATGAAAGCTAAATTTATTTTACAAAAACGTGAAGCACAGAGCAGTGCATGCTATTTGGAACAGAGTCAGAAGCAAAGTGTCTGTCGATTCGAAACTTTTTCCAAAATAATTCGTCTCTGACTGTCATTTGCTAGATTGCTAAGGTCCAATAAGGTTAGATTTTTAAGGTCCAGTAGTGCTTTTCTCATGCCCATGTTAATCTTTGTAC
This sequence comes from Dysdera silvatica, assembly GCA_006491805.2. Taxonomy (NCBI): domain Eukaryota; kingdom Metazoa; phylum Arthropoda; class Arachnida; order Araneae; family Dysderidae; genus Dysdera; species Dysdera silvatica. The sequence goes on from QLNU02015360.1 coordinate 242,090,652, forward strand.
CTGGTAATGTATAGTCAGCAGAGGTACCCTTGTAAAATGATTGCTTTTGTATCCTATACTAAGAAAATGGTTCTGGATGGTGTGGCTGCTTAAACGTTGTGCACCAGCATTAAATTGCTGAGTGATCTGTTGCAGTGTGGCCTGTCTGTCCACTGTTACAATGCAAGCTAGCCCATGGTAACTCCTCCCATTCACACGCTGTTCTTTATAGCTGTTGTCTTTTGCAGGGATGGTTTTAGCAGAATCGGCATACTCACGGTATACTCTTGATACAGCAGCTTTTGAAAATGCTAGTGCCTACATGACTTCAGAGATGGAGCTACTCATTTGTTAGGCCCGACAATTTGCACACAATTAAATGCACTTGCATTAGTGGTCTTACCCATACTGCGTTTGATTATTACTGATACCATGAGCATCACTCCTTATATTGTCAGATCACTGCTTATGCAATTTCCTTTCCATTTACAGACCTACCCACAATACCAAATTTGTATAGCGTCAGCTATCTCTAATTTAATTGCTTTTTAGTGTATATATATGTGCGTTTGTGTAAGTTACTTGTTATATTTGCTAACACTGATTTTTCTCATATGTATTTATAGTAACTTACAGGATGTAATAGTATATCTACATAATTCTTTTCTAGGCTATTACAACTAATGAATCTAACCGACTCACGATTATCCCAGGGTGGTTGCGAAAGACTAGAACTCGCAATGATTAGTTTTTTTGAACAGTTCAGGAAAATTTATGTTGGAGATCAGGTTCAAAAGGTATCCAAAGTGTATAAGAGGTTATCAGAAGTCCTTGGTCTTATTGATGAGTCTATGGTGCTTAGCGTTTTTATACGTAAAATGTAAGCATTATTCTATAACTTTCAAATAAAATGAAATATTTTTAATTTATAGTTTGTTTTGCATAAAACACTTTGAATAACCTGTGCTTCCCTCCCCTCCCTCTTGTAGAATTACAAATTTGAAGTATTGGAGCACTAGTGAACAAATTACCAACAAAACATTGCAACTGTTGAACGATTTGTCAGTTGGTTATAGCAGTGTAAGAAAACTGGTGAAGTTAGATGAAATACAGTTTATGTTAAATAATCACACCGTAAGTAATTCATTACCATATTGATTTATTTGAATCTCAGTTCATGTGGAAAATGTATAAAAATTTGTCTTATATTCAGTTATTTAAATTCCATTCATCTTCATATTGCTAAATGCATCTTTTTCTGAAATATGGTTTCAATAATGTTTAAAGTTTTTTATATGTTGGGTTATATAAAAACAAAATACAGCTCTAACTTCATGAGAAATACTTCATGAAAATAATGTTTTTTTAAGCGAATGTTATTTTCATTGTATTCATTATGAACAATTCAGTCATTTCATTCATTTTGTTCATTTTGAACAATTCAGTCATTTCATTCACTTTGAATGATTCAATCATTTTGTTCATTTTGAACAATTCTGTTGATTTATTTATTTCAAATGATTCTGTTGTGTTATATGTCTGTCTTTTGAACGATTTGTTCGTTTCGAAAGATAGTTTTTTTTTGTTCACAGTTGACTAGCTTTGTGAGTTTGTCGCAAATAATATGTAGCATAGGCACATTTTTAGATGATCTCATCGCATGAATCTCAATCAACAGGAAGGTCTATGCTGAATATTTGGTTCAAATACTAGTAATCAAATACTAGGTATCAATACTAGTATCAAAGTAAAGGTACCGAGTACATTGGATAACTAAAGCAGTAAATGATTTTGTCATGAACGTTTAACTATTTTGATAATAGGCATTTTGTAGTTTAAAATAGTTGAATATACCTGTACTATAGTATCCCACATTTTTTTTTTCCATTTCATTGTTTTTTGTGGCGCAGAATGACCCTCACTGTCCTTGCACCATAAAATACAACTAATCATTGTTTTTTGTGGTTTTTTTCCATTTGTGTAACATTTTAATTAATTTATCATTACTAATTATTTTTCTATATTAGTTATATAGTAAAATGCCTTTTAACATATACAGGGTGCCTGCTGATATGAAAAACCTGGAAAAGTTAGGGAAGTTTTTTCTGACTGTAAAAGTCAGGAAAATTTGAAATCCATTGTTATAATAAATAGCTTATTAAAATAATTTTCCTGAACTGTGTTTTTCATACCACATTGCATACTGAAAATTTTGAAAAACTTGTACTTTTGACTAAACTTCCAAAAGTTACCATTTTGCACCAAAACAATATGCTTTGTATAAAGTTATAAGCCTATGCGTATATTTCTCAGGAGAAAATGTTTGCCAAATATGTAACTAAAACTTGGAAAAAAAAAGTTATAGCTAAATTTTCTAATCTGTAAGAGATTTTGATCATACAAATCTCTTTTCCTTTATATATAAAAATGCTGGCCACAATCCAGCCCACTGACAACTATTTGGTATAACAGTTTCCTGTGCTGGTTCCTCCTCTCCTTTTTTATCTTGTGATTGCCCTTATCCCGACTGTCTCATTCACATAAGAAGCGAGGATACTTGGTGTATCTTGCTTGTTGTCCAAAAAAAATTTAAAGCACTTTTAGATCACTGCATATCATCCGTAATCTTTATACTCCAGTTTGGTGAGAATCAAAACTAAATTCTTGTGACATTCTTTCATGTATACAGAATGCTCTAATGCCACTGAAGCATACTTGCTGCCATTATAGAGAAGCACCTCTTTGAGGCTTCTTTTTGAAGTGTTAATAAAGAGCCTCGGCTCATTGGCATCATACTGTATACTAAACGTATCTAATCAATCCAGAGACATTTTCTACAGTAAATCAAGACACTACCTTGAGAGAGAAGTATGGAATGAAATCTGTTTCCCTCTTTCTGAACCATCAGGAATTACAATTACCCTTTCCATTAACCCTTGCACACATGTCAAATACATGTGCTATTGTATGTCTCCCCCTCCCCCAAAGAAAATTCAACTTGTGACCAAATGTAGCCAACAAAATTATAAAAAGTAAATCATCATAAGAGGAATGTTTATTCTGGATATTTGACAAGAGCACAGTTCAGGTTAATAATTTGATATATCAGAAATAAGAGGGTTGATATAATTAAGGAAGAAGGTTCCCCCCTAACCAGCTTATGAATAATTGGCTACCCATCTTATAAGAATAACATGTATTGGAACCAAAATTATTCCCGTAGAATTAATGATAATTTCCAATGCGTGCCCTGTGTTGTGTGTGTGTGTGTGGTAACACATTCACCTAATGCACCATTAATCTGGGTTTGACTCCAACAGTGCACAAAGAACGTTTACTCATAGATCTCATAACGATTGCACTGCTTACTATAGTCTGGGATTTGGTTTCCTAGGGCTTAAGGTTTGGATTCCTCGGAAAAGGTGCAGTATGACCATTATAGTCTTTGAACTGTAAAACCACAAACAATTTCCAACGCTTCAACGAATGGTCTTTGAAAGTGTCCTCAGTTAAACGAATCAAACTGAACAATCTTCACAGAAAATATATGCGTAAACAAAAAATTATTATACAGGAGGAAATTTGTTTTTGCAAGGTCTGCCTACTCCTTTATTACATTCGTATGCCAGGGGTTGGCTCCTTAGGCTTCAAGAGGTTTGGAGTCCTCGCAAAATTGTAGGGCCCAGTGCAGTATGATCTATACTGTCCTTGCACCATAAAACACACACAAACATTTTTTGTGTTGCCTGTCTCCTCTTTTTTTTCATAGAAAATGGGATGGGGGTCTTTTCAGTTTTAGTAATTTGTCTGATTTCAATCAGTGGTCCGCCAGTCATCAAATTGTTGTGTTGTGGAAGGCTGTTTGTAGAGATAGACATTGAATATGCAATATAGTGAGCGTAAATCGCAATAATCTGAGTGTGAATCGCAATAATCTGAGTTCATGCAATAAGCTAAAAATTGTGGAGGTAATAAAAAATAAAGCAAGTCAAATTTTCAGAAAGGTTTAGAACTTCAACGTAAGTAATGCCATAAGTGTTTGCTAATATGCAATTTTTCTTTCATTAAAAACACGCAAGTACATATAATTTTTGTATATAGTAGCGTTATTTTTAATACTATTTTTTGTGTTGCGTGTGTACTATGCCATTTAAGTATGTACATATGTAGCTGGGTATTTGTTACCATGGATAAAACAAAAGTACCGTGCTTGATCGAATAATATTTGCTGGAATCATTATAATGAGCTGCGTTCTAAAGTGAACCCTGTTATAATCACAGAAAATAAAACATATATTTCGTTAAATTCCAAGTTATACAGGATGAAATCCTTTGTGACAGAAAACTTGTTGTAGTGAGCAACAATCCAATAAATTTGTTTTTTGAGTATGTTGACTTTAAAAATAGATTTTCCTCTATTTTTCCAAAATTCCATCTGGTAGGGTTTATGATGAAAAGAAATTTTTTCGAGTGATGATACAAAAGTATCTAAGATTCTGATATTTAGATACGCTATATAATATGTGTAAATGTTTTTTAATGGTAAACTGGTGTTAATGAGAATTTGGATATGATGAGTAATAAATGTCAGCCTTTTTCATTCTTGATATAACAAATTTGATTGTATAGATGAAAAAAAAAATCTTTAAAATTTTTTTAGTTATTTCTTCTATTTTCTTTATCTTCTTCGTTCATATTTTGGTACTAGTTCTGCTTATTTTGCTGAACAGTATGTATGTACTTTGAAGTTAGAATAAAGAGAGACAATGATTACGTTTTTCCCCCCCCATCTTCATATGTCTGTTTTGGTATAATATGTATTATGAACAATAAAAAATAAAGATAATAAAATGTTCACCTTTTTAGTGTTATGGTGTAAGGACAGCAAGGTTCATGCTGCTCCAGGACCTGCAATTTTCCAAGGAATCCAAACCTTTCAAGACCTAGGAATGAACCTCATGCTATTGTGAGTAGTTAATTGGTAATAGTTGTCTTTTTTTGGGGGGGGCACAGAAATTGAACCCAGGATAACCACATGCTATGCAGTACATTACCATTGCACTACCACAGGGCTTGATTATCAATAAGAGTTGGATTGACCATAGTAAATGACATTAATGATTATGGATTAACATTAAATCAAATTGATATATTTTTAGCATAACGATGATTTCTGTTATAGCATTTTTGTTTCTTTGGCTTTGAAAATCAGAAAGGAAAGTGATTATATCTCAGGTTGAACTTGACCAAATGGCTGATGGATTATCATTCAAATCCCATGATTACGAACTGCTGCAGTCAGCCTTGCCTGGCTTTTCCTCATGCTTGTGTTTGTCAAACTTAATTCATGTACTGATAATGAATTTTATTTCATATTTCAGGGTGAAAACTTTCCTTTTTTGGCTACTAGTATGAGGGTAGCTGATATGCGGTGTAGATCTGTGTTCTATACATCTTTGGGACGATTACTTTTGGTTGATTTAGGTGAAGATGAAGAGAAGTTTGAGCAATTTATGATGCCACTTACAGGTAACATATCACTGGTAATATATATATATATGACGTATCACTGCTATCATATTACAGGTAACATGCCACTTACAGGTAGACCGTGATTTAGTTTCCAGTTATATTTAAAAAATCTTCAATGTAATACAGTATATATTTGCAAAAGAAAATTTGTATTTTTATGTGAAAAATCCTAAATCCAACTCATAGTTAATTTGTTCAGTTAAAAAATGAAAGTACACGCATTTGGGAAAAACAAAAGCCCAGATAGAAATGTTGGATTGCTACAAAACTTGGTATGCAGTTATATCTCGGGCAGATATGTAAATGATTAGAACTGTGATGTGATTGGACACTTGGTTTTACCATCATTTGTCACAACAGTGCTACCTCCGTTCTACTTTAAAATGGTTTTCGGGGGCTAGATTTATGTAGTGTACTTTTCTTTCAGTTGTTGATCATTGGGTACATCACAGAGGCGTCTGTGTACGCAACCTGTACAAGCGAGCACACTGGTCCTTTTAAATATTGCAGGCTGAACCCTTCTCATGTGCGTTACATAAGCATAACATCATTGGTGCTGAAAATTTAATCATTTAAGGAACTGTTCACACACAATTTGCATTTTGAATTTCAAGATTACAGCTCCACTTTTTTTATGAGTGCATGTATTTTTTTTTACAACGGAGTATTTTAGTTGTATTCTAATTTTTATTTGAAATTTTTAGCTGTTTTTGAAACCGTTGGAAATATGCTAGCTGCTGCAGAAACTCCAGTTTTTAATGCAGAGGAAGCAAAAGTTAGTTTCATATTTTTAATGTGTAATGCAAACTTGTATTTCTATGATTTAAAATAATAAAGATGCTGCTGCAAATATTATGTATTTTAGAGAGTTAATAATAATTCATATATAGGGTTCTCAAGGTCAACTGTACAGTAGCTATCATAGCATTCCTTGAGAAAAAAAATCAAGCAAAAAAAAGTTATAGTAAAAATGCTGGGGGAAATTAGTATTTTTTGTATTAATGATAATTGCTGTCAAATCAATTGCTACACAGTTTGTGTTTAGAAATGCTTTTCATATTTAGTTGAAAACCATTTATAAAACACTTGCATCTGAAAAGGCATAGTTTAATAATCCAGCCAGTTCATGTAATAATTTAACTTCGAAAGCAAATATCTCTGCACAAAAATTTCCCTCAGCTGATCTAAGTATTGATTACATCATTTCCAATGCTAACGTATGTATGGTCTCACCTTGTTTGGCACAAAATGACGCTTACTGTCCTTGTGTCATAAAAACACAACCAACCAAAATATCCAATGTTCTGCATTTTGTAATCCTCAAATCTCAATCCTCGTCAATACCAGTAATTCGTGTCAAACAGTGGATGTATAAAATAATTAGCAAATTTTATAATTTATTTCATTATATATATGTAATAATGATATTTCATATTAAAGAAAATTAGTGTTGCTTTTGAAGCTTATTACCTTGTAGAGGTATAGTGCTGTATTCGCGTGACTGATAATAGCCCAACTCTAACATTGATTATGGTATGGATTGAGGTGCCTTACAGTACTGGACTCCAAACAGTAGGAAAGGAAGAATCACATTAGCAAAATAGTTTATTGAACTGGTTTATTGTGATGAGATGCACATGGCAGTTGACAAAAGAAGAATTGCGAGTACATGGATTTTGTATATGGAGAAGGCTCCTTATTTTCTATCATACTTTGATATTTCTGTATTGTATTGTTTCTTATATTGGTTAGCTGGTGCGTAAGACAGGGAACTTGTGAGTATGGATTATATAGTGTTTCCAAATGATATGTGACTTCAATATTTTAAGTTTGTGAGGGTTAATCCCTACAACATAATGGGGGGTGGGGGCAGTGATAATGATCTTTGAAAATAGCAGGGACCTATTATTCCTATTTGTTTGTCATCACTCCTTTTTTCCTGTTTCCTATTTTTTTACTTCCCCTCTCTTCCCGATGAGCAATGATGATTGATGAGATCGCCAATGATGATAGCTATTCTTTTCAAATATTGCCCCTTCTGCTCGCATTATTGTTCAAGGTCATGTTCTTACTGCATTCTTTGTTTTCAAAGCAGCATTATGCCCACAAAGAAGGATGGGCAAAGCCTTATTTATGAGTACAATGGACAAAAGAGTTGTCCATTTTCGCACCCCTTCTCTTAATCGCAACTTCTTTTAATTTTTTAGTAGAATAGTAATCACTTGGATACCGTATCATAGTTGTTACAACCCTTCTGGTTTTTCATCACATCTCCCATTCTCCCAGGCAAGTCAGTCAGTCTTCTGTTTTTTTCAAATTCTTTTTCCCTGCTCCTAGGAATGTTTTCCAATTGTTAGTCAATGTTTGATCATCGTTTGGGAAGAACTGATGTCTTTCACTATCGATAGTTTCAGGGTGGTCAGTGACCGGGGATATCAGGAAATGTCTCGGAAATTTACGAATCTGGAAAAATCATGGAAATTGCGAATTTCTAAATGCTGCCAAAATTAGCCAAATTATGCTATAAATAGCATTTTTTGGCTGTAAATAGCATTATTTGGGCTATTAACTAGCAATGTTAGGCAACAGTTTTCTGGCTAATTTTGTTTAAATGGGATCGTTTTTATTTCTGTCAGCCGGAAACTCTGTTAATATTAAGTTAGCACTAAAGTGTTGCCAGTCTTGTGAATTTAGCTGTTTTTCATACATTCTTAACAACAAGGCTGGACCAAAAAAAAACAAATAAACTTTGGTTTCAATTTCATTTCTCATTTAATTTTGTGAAAGTAGTAATCTGAAGCTGTGTTTGTATGATTTTTGATTTTGCATGTTAAAATTATTGGTTTTGATTTGGCTTTTAGTATTAAATGGCCAATACATTGAAAAAAAAAAAGTTGCCAGACAAGACACATAAATTTGTACCTATTAGCAAAAATCCCTTATCAGGGAAAGTTGTGGGATTAACAGGGAAATTTAAAATGGAATTTTACTGACCACCCTGTAGTTTTCTTGTAGTTTAGTTTGTTTTGCATTATAGCTTATTTTCGAACTTTTTTCTTTTTGTTATATTATTCCTGTTTTTTTTTTCAATAATCTCCCCTATTTTTTCATATTTTTGGCATAATCACTCATATTTTTTCCCGAAATATGACTTCGATCCCTCAAATAGGTACCTGAGCATGAAATATGTTAAATATAAAAAAATAGATTGAATACAGATTAGGCTTAATTACATCGAAATGTATTCCAATAAAATAAATTTCCTTTAACCAAACCAATATTTCATTGCTATTGAATTGGGAACAATGAATAACTGTTTTTTTGTATTAGTATGTCATTTTTAAAAGCCCAATACATATCATAATACTCATTTGTGTTCAATATCGCAAGTTTAATATACACACTAGATCATTCCTCGAGAAAAACTAGCTGGAAAATAGCCTCTTACAAGTTTTATACTGAATATTTTTTATAATCAGATGTTGGCTGTGTGGTAAGTAAGTAAGTAAGTAATACTTTATTCCTTATTATTATGTACATCAGGAGACCATACAAACGATTTGCTTGGGAAATGGAAAGAGAGCAGTAGCGATGCTAGTAACGGGGCTCTCTTTCCGGAAGACAAAGCAAGGGATTTCTCGTATTCAACAAGAAACAATAACGATATCGATTCGCGCGTACAAATCCGCATTGTTATTAAGAGATTTACATTCGCAGGTGTATCACATTTACAGAGTTTATGAGCAGAGTCTTGACTCGAAGATGTTACAAGTGAAGGTTGAAGTCCAAAGGTGGAATCTTTGTGGGCTGCAGAGTAAGAATGTTTTTCCTTGTAGCCAAGGCCGAGAGAAGAAGTAGGAGAAACAAAAATAGTAGAAAAATGTAAATGAATTTTGAGTTGACCGTTGCGGGTGCAGTTTTAAAGGACATTTATAAGGAAAGGCAGACAAAAGAAAAATGGAAAAGGAAGAGCAGGGAGAGCAGAGGAGGGGGAAGAACTGAAAACTAAAAGGAAAGAGTGGGAAGGCAGAAGTAGCAGGCAGAGCATACTTGATTTAAGTACCAATCAAAGATTTTGGCTTTAAGGGTGAGAAAAGAGAGATTTAAATTCTTGAGGAATTGAATTCCAGATTTTAGAACCCGTAACGGAGACACTGTGTGTTTTATAGTTTGTGCGAGTCCGCGGTAGCCTGATATCGTCCTGGTGACGTGTATTGTAATCATGTGTCGTCTGTGAGATGGAGAAAGGTAAAACTAGGTCACCTTTTGTGACTTTGTACATAAGGAGTGCAAGTTTATATTTTACTAAGAGAGTGAAAGGAAGAATGCGCCATAATTTAAAAAATTGGCCAGCGTGTTCATGGAAGCCTGCAAAGTTAACTATTCGCATAAGCTTTTTTTTTTGCGTTCCTATCAATTGCCTAAGGGAAGTAAAATATGTGATTCCCCAGACCTCAAGACAGTAGGTAAGTTTTGAATAAAATAAAGAATAGTAAAGAATCATTAGGATATATTGAGGAACGACATGTCTGAATCTCAAAAATATTCCCAGGAGACTGCTAAGAGAATTGGTGAGATCGTTAATGTGTTCTTTCCAGGTTAAATTTGAATCGAAAATTACTCCAAGAAGTTTGGCTGATTTCGTTTCCTGAAGGATGGAGTTGCGGAAAGTAATAGGAGAACTGTTAGGTAATATTTTTTGCCGGGAATGGAAGATAACGTAGTTAGATTTTGCAATGTTTAGCTCTAGTTTGTTAACGTAAAGCCAACGTGAAATGTTATCTAAATCTTGGTTGACTTTTTGCACTGTTTCTTCGATATTTTTTCCCGATACCAGAAGTGTCGCGTCGTCAGCATAAAGAAACAGCTGACTATTCAGGACAGCTTGGGGCAAATCGTTGATGTAAAGAAGGAAGAATAGCGGAGCTAAACAGCTTCCTTGAGATACACCAACGCAAATAGTTTTGCGAGTTGAGGGAGTTTTACCTATGAAAACTTGCTGTTGCCTATCAGAAAGGTAGCTGTTCAGTAATTTTAGAGGTGTACCCCGAATACCATACCGTTCTAATTTCGTCAGTAAAATGTCATGCTTAACATTTTCAAACGCTCTTTGGAGATCTCTTTGCATTCCTATTACAAAATTGCTTTTGTCTATTTCGTCAGAAATCATCTCTTTGATATTAAGGAGGGCGGTAGTTGTTGACCTATGTTTTCGAAAGCCGAATTGATGTTTGTAAAGTAAGTTTTTACTTTCGAAATATGATTCAAGTCTACTGTGTAAAGCCTTTTCAAAAATTTTGCTAATAACTGGAAGGATAGAAATAGGATGATAATTCTGAATGTCAGATGGGTCGCCTTTTTTAAATATAGGAATAATTTTAGCCATCTTAAGCTTCGAGGGGAAAATACCCTTATTGAAGCTGATATTGATTAAATGCGCAATAGCATTTGCAAAGAAATCTGGGTTGGCTTTAACAATATGCGGCGGGATATTATCGAGACCTGTGGACTTGGAACTAAGAGCATTAATAGAACGCTTGACCTCGTTTCTGCTCAATGGTTTAAGGAAGAAAGAAGACCCGGCGGCGGGGAAGGGTTCAAAAACATCTGAGTGGTGCGGGGGAGTGGAACTACTGTTGGGAGGGGGGGATCGTTTGCAAAAAGTTCGTTGAAGCCGTTGGCTATTGTATTAGTTGTGTGGAGCTCAGTGCCAAAGGCATTGATTTTGGTGGGGAGGAGATTATTTGATTTTTTGCGGTTTAGGGCCTCGTAAATTGTTTTCCACGTAGATTTGTTGTCTCCGAGTGAGATTTTAAACTTCGCATCAAAGTAGTTCCTTTTGGCTACTCTCAGGATTGTAGTTAACAAATTTCGATAAGAAACATATTTTGATTTTAAAAGGGGGTCAAAAGGACTGTTCCTGTATTTAGCATGAAGCCGATCCCTATTGATGATGGATTTCAGGATACCTCCTGTGATCCAAGGCTTTCTTGGAGTGCGTTTATAAGACATTAATTAAATATTCGGAATTTTTTAAAGCCCCAGTTACCCCTTTTGTAAGAATATTGTAAGCCTCGTTGGGATCGAAACTGTTGTACATCGCGTCAAGCCAGTTTGCATTGTTGAGTAGTGAGGAAACTTTTTCTAGGTTGTAGGAAATTCTCGGGGTTTTACGATCAATAGTGCATCTTGGTAGTAAATTCGATATTTTAATAAATACCGGAAAATGATCTGAGATTCCCGTTTGGACTATGCCTGCCTGAAATGGATAGTCGGTGATGTTGGAATAAATATGATCTAGGAGGGTTTTTGACACGTCTGTAACTCTGGTAGCTTTATTAATGAAGGGAATGCAGCCGTGGGAAGCGAGGATGTTAGATAAAGAACGGTTAATAGGGGTGTTCTCGAGCGAATTTATATTAAAATCACCGCAAAGTATTAAATTCGATTTTGAAAAATTTTGGAAAAGAGAGATTTCAAGTGCTTTAAGGAAGTCGGCTGCATTGTTGTTTGGTGAACGATAAATAACACCCACAGAAACTGTATTCAGGGGGGGGAATAAGTATTTATGTCCAGAAAGAGTGATTCACAGGAATCAATTGGGC
>QLNU02015360.1:242112796-242137962 GCA_006491805.2 Dysdera silvatica
CAACGAAGTTCCTAATGACCAGTGTAAACTAAACCTATAACTAAAAAAGTGCGAAAATACCCTTCTTAACGAAGGAATACCACGCAATGGAAATCGATACTTTCTTCAGTCGCTCTGAAGCCTTAGATCAAGAAAGTTCTCCAGCGTGGTTAAGCTACTTGGAAGGGGAAATCTGGCCAAATGCATCGAGATTAACTAGATTACTGCGCTAGTAAGACTAGGCCCAATCAAGACGAGATTTCAGCGCAAGACCCTCCACCCAAATGGACTCGGGGGTGCTTGCTCCCGAGATTCTTGTGCAAGATTTGTAGGATGGCCGGTTACCGTTCAAAGGTTGGAATATTTTTTGTTCCTTTCTTTGTCCATTCTTTCTTTTGGTCCGAGCTTTAGCGGCTTGTTAAAGAGGAAAAAACAAACCTCTATCTTCTCCCAAGATTTGTTTGGCCTTAAATCCCAAGGCTAGAGTTCATTTGATTTGCTTGCTTCTTTTGTTGCAAGCATGCCGTTTCTCTACTTCAATATACGCTGATTGTGTTTCTGTTTTCGCTAACACATCTTTGCCCTTTTAATCTTCATAGTTGTTCTCTTGCTTATTTTGTTTGCTCCAGAAGCAATAATTTTTCATCGTTATACCATCATATTTACTTTAAGTTTCATACATTGTTTTTCTTGTAACCTTGTGCCTGCATTTCTTTTTTCACTTGTGATTTTTTAAGCAATTACGTAAAAAAACCAAAAAACTATGACTGCAGTAGAGATTATTTAGTATTCTAAAAAATCTGTCCCACAAGTTCAATATATATTTATATATAAATAAAATGTACTAATAACATTTTATGTAAAAGACAATTCGAAGTCCACCGAAGCAAGTGTCCTATCTTTTGGAAATTATACACATGAAATAAGGGTGCAATGACAAAGAAGTAATTACAATTTCACAACGAAAGGACTTTCTGCTTCTGGATAGCCCAACCTTTTAACTGGTTAGTACATAATAAGGTAATCCTCGGGGAGCCACAATGTATGCCAATGTAATGCAAGCTATGGAGTCATACAGTAATCAGATTTTGTTCTGTGACAGATGCTGTTAAGCGTTCTGTAGATAGGCTAGTTAGCTAATTTCATGATGAGTCAAAGATATCTTGATACGTTTTAGATAAGCTTCATTGGGCAGCGGTGTAGAGAGGTGGTTGACTTTAGAATAGTTTCGAAAATACGGAGAAAAGCATTTAAGTAAAAATACGCGGTATGGGGCCCCGAGTACTAGGCGTATTTTGCTGAAAAATGAGCCATAGGAGTAATTACCGTAAAGCCACACAACTGATCGCAGGATGTCTTTAGAGCTGTGCTGCTGGGGTATCATGTCGTACTACAAGAGGATTGACTCAATTACCGATTGTTATAGATGGCACTAGAATCTAAGAATTGGGCTGTGCGACATTCCTTAGCTGATCGTGGATTGTGTGAATCGTTTGTTGATTTTCTGCTAGGCATGAATGCAATGGCCACCCGCTTTAAGACAGAAGCAGAATTATTGAACAATATATGATTCAATTTGGACATCGTACGCAATTTCCGAATACGACATCATTCTAAATGGCGTCGTTGTTAAAGGATAGTTAATGATAGACAACTTAAGTCACATTATAAATATCTTTATTATTCCTATTTAGAAAGGTATGCGATGATACTGAATATTACTTTGAATCGGCGTCTTTGGTAGACTGTCAAAAAAGCTGTCGGTGTTGCTTTCACTGTGACACGATCTTAAACTACAGTTGCTTGCTTCATCCGCCAAGGTGCCTCAAATCGCCAAAAGCCACCAATTCGTAGTGCCTATGTGTGTCTTTTGGACCCATTGCTTTGTCGCTTTATTTTAGATTTGGGCTGACAAGCCCCATAATCATACTGTATTTTTTCTTCTCATTATGCAGTCCTTGTTCGCTAGAATTCGATCAGCCGCTCTTATTGTCATTAAAGCACACTTATTGGCTATATAGGTCAACGTAATTATATCTGTTATCAGAATTGTCATTGCTAGCGAATGATGCTCTTTATATAGTATATTGCAGAATGACTTCTCATGGACTTTGGGACCATTTTGTACGCTCACTGGTGTTGAATTTGTAATTATTTGCATGATTGGATGGAAGGTATTCGCATACTAAGTGCTTTCGTGCTCTCAGGTTATTTTATCTAGAATATGCCCTATTTTGTTAGACAGCATTCTCGACACACACACTGTACACAATTAAAAATGATTATGTTTTCCGCTTATATGCAGATATGCACTTTATAAGCAAATGAAATTTAAGAAGAAATTTCTTTGATGTTTAGACTCCTATAGTTCGTTGTCGGAAAATTGGCGATTAGAACCGTTAGAATTTAAGGGAGCCGACGTCACAGACGGCTTGTTTCATTTCAGTAGAGCAGGGGTCTTGAACGTTTTTCAGTCCAAGGGTCAATTTTGCTTATTCTTGTTGGCTCATGGGCCGCACTACTGTACAAAGGCGGATCGGGGTAGGAAGTGATCCCCCATGGATTCGCTTTTGTTGCCCCTTGTTTTTTAGATCTATATATTGGTTTGACCCCCAACACCGAAAATATTTTCTCTATCCGCTGCTGAAATTGAATATACACATATTACAACGTTGGAAGCAAAAAACATTTACAATACTTTTAGTTGTTAATATATAAAGCGAAATCAAACCTTTTAGTGAGATTTATAGCACTGTTTATTTTTAACAACCTTGTCAGGTCTTATTTTTGACGTTGCAACCCTAAGAACGTTTTTAAGGTAAACGTCGGTTATTCTGGTCCTAATTTTTGATTTTACTAACTTCATTTTTGAAAAGAGTTGTTCGCAGACGTGTATGTTCCCGAATAGTGATATCGTTTTCGGAGCATGCAGTCGGATGGTTGGGAAGATGTTCTTATCGATGTATTTAGAATAGAATTCAATGAGTCATAAGTTGAATTTTGTTTTAAAATCACTGTTGCACTGCAAATCAATAAAACTAACGCTAATGACCATATACACTAGAAAACTAAAGTAAAACATGATTGAGGGAAGGCTGCATGTTACTTTAGTTCTCTAGCGCTTTAAGAAGTTCGTTACCAAATGTAAAAATGTGAACAGAATAAAATATATAGACTTAAGATTCACAGGAAAAAAGGAGTGTATTTTTATGTGAAACAATTCGTATTTTTCAACCGAGTCAGCAGACGCAAAGGCGTATCAAGCTGGGACATGTGGCTGCGCAGGTTGAAGATCCTGCGGTGATGATAGACAGTCTTTCTCGGCATTTATTTCAGGCGTGAAACGGGAGACGCCGAAGACTACTGCAATAAAACAAGCCATCTGTGACGTCAGTTCCCTTGAATTCTAACGGTTCTACCCGCCAATTTTACGGGCACGGACTATATATTGCATGAATTTACACAGAGTTAGATATGTTAGAACTGCTAACTAAAACGGCTCTTCGAACACTGCATGATTCTTTTCTTGTATAATCCTATAGATGAAGAAAGTACTTAAATTTAGTTTAAAAGAAATCCGTTATAAAAGAACAAATATTTTGATTAGCATTTTAAAAAAATTTTCAAAAAAGTAATAATACTCCCTCTTGTAGTAATTACGTTGATAAATAGGTTTATATTTAAAACAAATTACACAGCTGCGTTTGTGTGTAATTTGTTTTAAATATTATTTTTGCGCAGTGTATCGCTCATATTTCTCTCAAATAGATTTATAACGATTAAAACACCAATCGGTCTATAACGAAAAGCAAACAAATCGTCCTACAACTAATTTAAATATAAATTAGACGCTAAAGTTTCATTGCTTACACCTTTAGTTCTTTTAAATTGTTAATCTTATCACTGATTCCAAATTATTTATCTTAAAAACCAAATAAACACTCAAGAGAGTAAAAGTAAATAAAAACTAAGCAATATTCACAAGATATATCCTCGTTAATTAAAAATGCTTAATTTTTAAGCTCAGTATTTTTTGTATACAGTATTTTTTGTCTTTCTTCCTATTTACAGTATTTTTGAAGTTTGACGAAATAAAGATTAGTTCTAATAAATATACTCTTCATAAATGTGACTGTTTTTCATGTTAAATATACTACGAATGTTTGTAAAAAAATGTGGAATGGTTTAAGGCTGAGATAAAAATGGCTTTGTCCTATATGATTTAACGAGCACTTTCGGGCTATGAAATCGCAAGAAAACAACTAGCACAAACCTACCATTTCTAGGATATCTACGGTTTGTTGGAAAATATCTGTAACATAAGGAGGGAGAACGTACGAGGAAGGAAAACTAATCATATTTCTATTCTTCCGAGTAACTTAATTTCTTAGACGTTGGGAACGTTTCCCGAGTTCGTTCATTATATGTAGAGATGGATTTAAATGAATACATTCGGACAAACTCATTCATCGTGCAAGGGTTATTTCCGTCTACCGGTAATTGGATACTGCAACATATACACTATTCAGGCAAAAATATTCAGACACCAAAATGTCAACGGTACTAGGATTTTATTGGGAAATGAAGAACCCACTTGCGTTGGGACTTGATTCTAATGGAAGTATTGGTTGTTTGTGGATAACTTTTAATCAGTGCAAGAATCAGAAGCTTATGATGTTTAATGAGAGAGATAAATAATAAATCGTACGCTAGTGAAATGAATTAATCTTGTTTTTAATATATGTATATATATGCTTAAGAGGAAGTTCGTGACATTTCTGTGAAATTTAACGTCAAAACTAAACATTTTAATATTTTGATATTTTCACATATATAAATTTTTATTTACATTTAACTGATATTTCTGAAATATTTATTTATTTACGATTCCTTTGTAGGAGCAAGGCCCCCGCGGGAAGCCAGGGGAAAAAGTAAATAATAACTACTTGACGAGCCCCAGTCTTCCCTTAAAATATAATTCAAAATATAAATATTTTCAGACAGCGTATTTGCACTAAATATCTTAACAATAAAAAGCAAAAATTAAAACCTGGAGGAATGATCCAAAATTAACAATATAAAGTAAAACAAATAAAATAGAAAACACAAATACATAGAGACAGTTGCCCAAACCCATTTTAAATATCGCAACAAATATATCAATCATAAAAGAATTATAAATTTAAAATCAATAAAATACTATACTAAAATATTACCACCAATATAACACTATACTAAATAAAAATCATATAAAACACCAAATATATAGAGACAGTTGCCCAAAACCATTTCGAACGCTGCAACAAGTGAATCAAACACAAAACGAATTAAAAATTTACCTAAAAATTAACAAAAATACTAAAAAGGGAACCCCTTTCGCTGTTCACTGCACTTAGAGATAAGACCTATAGGAGATAATAGTGCTTGACTTCCTGATTACGAATATGTACTCATTTGTCTGCTTAAATGATACGACAATTTTTTATGAATATTGAAGTCCAAAAATGACACTTTTTTCACCAGATTTGATATTTTTTAATCGCACTGTATGTGAGCAAAACCAGGTTTGGAGTCGGTAAGATTATGAAGGATCATCGTATTTAACGGATAAAAATAAAAAAAATCGGCTCGGCTAATTTAAACAGTATAAAAAAATTAATATGAAAAATGAACTTTTAACATAGATATTTGGCGAATTTGGCGACAATTTTGAGGGATTTCAGGATCACCCATCTTTTCAAATCTGTATCATGAACAGGTAAATAATTTTCCCTAGCCTTTGTAAATCTGGCTAACATTTCATTTTTTATTATTTTATACTTTTCTATATTTGTGCCCATATTTGATATATATTTTCTAAACCTCGAAATATAAGTAGGGTATTTTACTGTTTGATATCCGTTTTTCTGGAATTTATTTTTTTGACAACTGTCAAAATACTGAACAATTGTTTGCATATTTTCTAAACTGAATTCATTTGCCAATTGATCGCCCTTTACAGTACAGTTATAATATTCATCACCGACTATACAAATATCAATTTCTTCGTCGATACGGAAAACACAATTGTCTTCAAAATCTAAACTGTATACTTTGTCTTGGTACAGTCAGTTATTAACGACGGAAGCGTGTCCTATTTATTAACGACCAAATTCAAAATGGATTGGATTACGTTAACTATATTTTTCATTTTCTCACAATCGGAAACTCGTACAACTATACTGACATTACACTTGCGGACGAGTTTATAGAGTTAGTGGAATGCGAAACTTAAATGTTGTTCAAATCAGTTGTCAAAAATAAATTCAGAAAAACGGATATCAAACAGTAAAATACCTACTTATATTTCGAGGTTTAGAAAATATATATCAAATATGGACACAAATATAGAAAAGTATAAAATAATAAAAAATGAAATGTTAGCCAGATTTACAAAAGCTAGGGAAAATTATTTGCCTGTTCATGATATAGATCTCAAAAGATGGGCGATCCTGAAATCCCTCAAAATTGTCGCCAAATTCGACAAATATCTGAGCTAAAAGTTCATTTTTCATATTAATTTTTTTTACACGATTTGAATTAGCTGAGACATAATTTTTTATTTTTATCCGTTAAATACGATGATCTTTCATAATCTTACAGACTTAGAACATATTTTTGCTCACATACAGTGCGATTAAAAAGTATCAAACCTGGCGAAAAAAGTGTCATTTTTGGATTTCAAATATTCATAAAAAATTGTCATATCATTTTAGCAGACAAATGATTATATATTCGTGATCAAGAAGTCAAGCACTATCATCTCCCATAGGTCTGATCTCAAAGTGCAGTGAACAGCGAAAGGGGGTTCCCTTGAAAGGAAACAATGTTTAGTAAAAGATGCTAAGATTCTTATTCATCTAACGATATTTTTCAAGTAGTAAAATATGAAAAAATAATTAGGGTAAGAAACAATAAATTTAAGAATTGTATAACTACATCCCATTAGCATTTTTATTAAAGCTGACATATCAAAAGAGGTTGGGGTATGAGGGTAAAGACAATATATTTACAGACATACAATTATTATTTACTTGAATTAATTATAATCATATATTTATCGTTTCAAGCTAAACGAATTGTAAAACCGATATGAAGAAAGGAAGGATATAGAAAGAGGGAGAGGAGGTGATTTGTAAGAAAACAGAAACAAGATAATAAGTAAAAACGTGTAAACGAATGTGTAAAACTATTTGGCTAGGCATCCCTCCCGTTTCTCTTACCCGCGAAAATCCTACGTATAAGTGATTCCAAGTCTGAGAATTAATCTTCTATTTATATATGGGGGAAAATCGGTTAGAAAAAGTGATTTGTAGCGAAATAAGGTCTAAAGCATGAAAATCCAACGAGTTCGTAAACCAGTTATATGTGGAACCTAATTTATTACGGGGATTTATTAGAAGTGGTTGGTATACAGGGTGATCCAAATAATCTTTGAACAGGCAACGCGATGTGTGGAGGGTTCACCATCTTGCATGAAAATTGTAGTGTCAAGACAATTTCTCTGTTGAAGCAAAGGAATGACAAAGTTCCGGAGCATAAATGCATACCTAGAGCCAGTAACAGAACATGTCATTGGCCCCGAGGCCGTATTTTCTTCAAAGAAGTAAGGACCAATGACGAAAGATGAGGTGAAGCCACACCACACTGTCACTTTTGGAGCATGCAACGGAATTTGTTGATGAACGTGGGGATTTGTGTCAGACCAAATACGGCAGTTACATGTGTTTACAGCGCCATTCAAGTGGAAATGGGCCTCATCACTCCACAGTATCTGCCAAGGCCATTCATCATCCACTGTCATCCGAGCAATGAACATCAAAGCAAATGTTTTCCGCACGTCATTATCACCAGAAAGCAATTGCTGAGTGTGGGCTATCTTATACGGATAAAACTTCAGGACATTTCTCATAACTCTCCACACTGTCGTATATGGCATGTCCAATTCCCGTGATATCGCACGTGCACTACTGCTACCATGTGCACTTGCTGCTGCTCCTTGCTCCACTGCTGCAGTTGCAACTTCTTCAATTTGCTGCACTCGAGTTGGTTGGCGGCCTCGTCCTGGTTTAATGGCGAATGTTCCGCTCTTTTCGGAATGCAAGATTATTTTTCGAAGATTTGTAATTGTGAGAGTGCGTCTGCGTAAACCTTTTACCTGCCGAAATGCTTTAAATGCAGCAGAAGCATTGCTATTTCGTTGATAAAAGAGCTTAACAAGTAACGCGCGATCTGGTAAAGTAAGTTTCATGACGGAGTCCTCGTATGGTGGAAAAATGCTTCACGACTCCTTATATAGGCAGAGGATGTTGCGCATGTTAAGTAATATGTAAATTGCCTGCTCCGCAGCGCCATTTCCTCCCCTAGCGGCCGAAATATGAACTCAATTTTTTCTTTCAGAAATCGAAACCGCATACTCAGGGGAGCATGTGTATGAAATTTGGGTGAAATTGATCAAATAGTTTTCTCTACAGAGAGGTCTAAACACCTCCTGTTTAATTTGGATCACCCGGTATATTCTAAGATCCGGGAAGGCGGCGAAAATTTCTCCCTTAGGGGATATCCTAATCTTAATGTGGAAAATTTATAAACCTCACCGCAAACTTTTGAGCGAAGATAAGTTTAGTTTGCAGAATTTGTTTTAGATTCTCTTTTGGTGAGGTATCCAATCCTTTTCAGTTAGTTTTATGCTCAGCGTGTGGTCGATAACCGAATTTTCTCTTGATAATTAACGTTTATCTCGGCCTGGTCTGCATTCAAAGTTGTCGAAACAAATTATTTGGGTTTTCACTTGAACTACCTGCTACAAACCTTTGCAAAAGAACCGATTTCATTTCGGAACGAAACTATTGGATTTCGAGCCTTAATAGGCAAGCGACAAAGCCAGCTAAAACTTTAATATTTAAAATTTCTTTCTGGGTGGCGGTTTATCGATTTCTAGCGCAAAGGGCGAAAAAGCTGCATTATTAATGGGAAGAAATTTACTTTAGAAAGAAAAAAAATCAAAGGACTTGGGGGAAGAAAAAAAAAGTGAGGATGTGGGGAGGATTGTGAGGAGGGGGTGGGTTGCGCCTCTATACTACGCACCTCTAATTAGATTATGCATTTTAAGGGTATTCCCATGGAGTAGGAACCAGAGTTCTCCAGGAACTCATTGGCAGACATTTGCTGTTTTTGCATATGAATTCGTTCAAGTTTTGGCTGAACTTGATCGATTTCCGAAGTTGCGGATTGCAAGTTGTTTGAACTATTCTCGCAGCAGATAAAAATTAAACGTTCCATTTTCTAAGCGGTTTAACAACATGTTTTAGAAGGAGTTCTGTCTCAATTTTGTCTGGGGAAAAATAACTTTTCCCTTCTATATATTGAAAAAAATCCAAGAATTGTTTTCGCGAGAAAATTGCTAGATTCGATCTTTTTTTTCCGCACTGAAAAATAAAGTCCAGTCATTACGAAACACAGGATTGATTGATAATAAGGAATATTGATTGATATCAAAATTTATTATTTGATATCAAATACCTGTGTATATATCAAAGGCGCTCTTCTTTCTCTTTCCAAACGTAAGACAAAATTTCTCTACTCAGATTTTCAAAGTAGTGAACTCATACGGCTTACTGAACTTTGCATTGGCCACACATGTTTTTTATTCCAAAATCTTTTTTTTCAAACAAGTCGATGGGCTCTCAATGGGCGATCATCTGTCTCCTCTTTTTGGCGATATTTATGCATTACATTGAAGAAACAATCACTAACTTCTTGCTTTTTAAACGTTGCTTTCGATATGTTGACGATATATTTGCTATCATGCCTGACGAACAAATGGACCCGGATTGCGTATTGGACATTCTCAACCATTTATACATCCAATTTATGGTCGAAGTGGAACAAAATTTTCAGTTACTTTTTCTGGACGTGCTTATTACACGTACGTCTTCGGGATTTTAAATAAATGTTTTTCGTAAGCCAGGCTCCGTTTTTATCTTACCACATGCCACCTCTGCTGCCCCTCAGTCACAAAAGATGAGCTCATTCTTCTGGTTAGTATCCAGAGCTCTGACATTAACTTCTTCGCAAGAAGCCTTGTCTAATGAACTTCAGTGTATCAAGACTATTGCGCTACACAGAGGATACAACGCTTCTGTTATTGACCGTGTGTTTATTAAACTCTTAAAAAAAACTTCACCATCCTCTGCACTTTCTTGTGACTCTTCTTTTCCTCCTAAAGATGCAGTTTGCATCCCGTTGTTTCTAAAATTGCATCTAGAATTGCTTCTATGACCCGAAGTTTAAACTTCCGGGTTGTCGTTAGTCCCACCAACAAGATCGCTTCCACACAGTTGAAGGATATCATCCCTGATACTGATAATTGCGGAGTTTACAAGGTAGAATGCAAAGACTGTGAAAAATGTTACGTTGGACAGACGAGAAGAGCACTTCAGTTTAGGATTAAGGAGCATCAGAATGAAGTTCGTCATCAAGAATTCCAAAAATCATCTATAGCCAAACATTGTTGGAGCCAGAGCCACCGCTTTGCCTTCTCCGATGCTAAACTGTTAGAGCAAGTTCGCAGTCAGTTCGACTTGAATTCCTTAGCAGCGGTGCACATCTATCAAATGAGTAAATACGCCGTGAATGATCCGGATGAAAGAGTGTTTCTCTCGGATCACTACAAGAAACTGTTCCCACCAATCATAACCATCAATTCTGCTTGTTCTGTTTATTTTAGTTTTATTTTTCAGCCTGTTTTACTTTAATTGCCCTTTATCATTCCCGTGCTACAAGACGAGACTGTTCCATGGACTTCTCGCATTCATCGATTCCGCTATCGGAGACATCGCCATTGACTCGAGTGTTAATTTTATTTTTTCACTTTCTATGGTATATGTTCTGCGAGATGGCGTCGTTTGAATAGTAACGCGGTTTGACACCCAACTGTTCAAAAAAAGAATGCTTACTGGCTAACGGCTCGCTGTAGTCCAGGAAGTTGGTTCCCTATACCATAAAAGGTTCGGATTCCCCGGAAAACTGTAGGTTCCGGCGTTGCATGACCTTTTCCATCCTTGCGCCGTAAAGAAAACAAGAATAAAACTACATATAATAAATCACTTCCATCGTTGAAACGCATTTTAACTTGTCATAATATTCATTTATATTTTTATGTACCCAGACAGTACAGTGGGTCATCTGTAGAATGGACCTGGTAATACTGGCTTGACAGAGAAACGAAGCCAATATGGTAATCTGGAATACTAGGGTTGTAAACATCAGACCACGATGAGAGGGGGGCTATGTTACTTAAATTAAAAGGTAGCCACATAGGGTAAAACATTTGTTTACGTAAAACGTTTTCAGGTATATATTTTCAGCGTAGAGACGTTTGTTTAATTCTCACATAATTAATATACTATAATAGCGGTATTAAGTAGTTCAAGCAAACATACCCTATTATATTGACAAGGATCTATGCGCCAAGACATCGAAACAGTTAAGGTAAATATTGTTTACCGAAGATTAAAATAAGTTTATTTTAATTTTATGGATGTGCGTACGTATACGATTTAATTTGTTATTAAACTTGAAGGTAAAAGTGAATACAACATATTTTATGGAACATACGCAGTAAATTGAAGAAATAGTCATTCTTTTCATGAATACGTGCTTAAAGTATGACTATGAGAAAGAAATGGATTGATTTAGGGGCGCATATATAAGATATTTGTACCCGGTTTTGATTGGTTACGAAAGGCACATATAGCTGTGAGTTGTGCTATAATAAGCTAGGTTTTAAGTGAACAATGTACGCAAATTTATGATTTTTATAAATTTCTTCTCTATTACCACTTAAATGCTTCTGGAAAAATATATATTTATAATATTTTCTATTTTGCATGGCTAAACACTTTGTATAAATACAATATTAAAGTCATAATTTCGATTATGGTTTTTTTACATTTTACATAGTTTCTTTATATCAAATATGAGAACAGAACATTTGGCTAACAAATAACTTGACAATTTTTGTGATTTCCTCAGGACATTGCCAACGAATTGCTTTCCTACTTTGAAACTTTTTTGTTGGATGGGAAAATGCTCAAACGGCAACGCTTTATGAAAAAAGCCAAAAAATCTTCTTTTTTACATGTGGCCGCAAGGATATAAACACAACTTCTTCTCTGCAAGTTTGAAATTGCCCTTCAATATATTTTCAGAATAGAGTAGTCACATTTTGAGGTTTTTATACAATTTGCGATGGTGACTACGTCTGTGTAGATGAGTCATGATTTTATAAATAACTATTTTAATATGTATTGAGGTAGTGCAGTTTTTTCTCATTCATTCTATTCTATTAAAACCTGAAAAAATCACAAAAGTTTCATTAACATATAATATACGTTGAATCTCGCAATTTTTAGAGCCAAATGTTTATATTTTTTAGATGTTATGAATGTACTAAAAGAAATATACTTATACAATGCATGAATTTAATAAAACGATAAAAATATTGGGTTAAAAATAAAACTTGAGCATGATGAATTATTGGACTTCATATTTTAATGAAAAAATTGTTTGCACAAGAAGCGCGTCAAACATTATTCAGTGTTTATATATTTCGCCTTCAGGATATTATTACCCTCCTTAGCGATGATGCAATTACAAGTCATTAACACACAAGATCTCCGGGGCAGTAGTCTTATAATTTCGTAGAGACATAAATGCGATATGATGCTCTTTGATAGCCCAAATTCTAAGCCCCAACTAGAGATATGATCTACAAATGCAAGATTTGATGGGTTGTAGTGAAAAAAAAAATGCTTACATTATACAGGGTGGTTATAATTAAACTTGGCCTATTTAGAGCACTCTGGAGCTTGAACCGTTCAGTAGATTTTCACCAAAATTAGTATATAGACTATTCAGAGGATGCAGAAAAGGAATCTGGAAAAAAACAACAACAAAAAAAACAAAAAAAACAACAACCCCGGCTCTAGTGGGCGCTTTTCAGCGCAATACTGCAAAAGCAACCCATGAAATGACCAACACGCAACACAAATGACATTTTTAATGTTTAGTAACATTTATTGCATCGAAACATTTCAAATGAACGTTGTGCGAGCAATAATTGCAGGCGTACTATGGAAAAAAAATATTTTTCACATGCAGATAGAGAGTAAAGAAATGCAGCAAGTAAGCACCTTTTAATCGTGTACAGAATGATGCAATGGAGGTTGCTCAATGTAGCCGCTATCATTCACTTGTAAAAGT
Source organism: Dysdera silvatica (assembly GCA_006491805.2). Taxonomy (NCBI): domain Eukaryota; kingdom Metazoa; phylum Arthropoda; class Arachnida; order Araneae; family Dysderidae; genus Dysdera; species Dysdera silvatica. The sequence goes on from QLNU02015360.1 coordinate 242,126,081, forward strand.
TTATGGCCCTGTCAAATGTTCTGCAATGGCTCTTCGGTACCGTGAGTTGCTCCAGACGTTTGTTTTGCCGCAATTACAGAAACGACAGTGCGTTACATCTACCATTTCAATGCAAGATGGTGCGCACCCACATGTCGCACGATCCGTCAAAACTTTTTGCTCCAGCATCTCACCGATGAGCGTGTGATCAGTCGTTCGTTTACTAATCACTGGCACAAGTTCGCCGGACCTCACTCCGTGCGACTTCTAGTTGTGGGATCATTTAAAGAATTTGGTTTATTGTGGAAGTGTTGCTATGTTAGCAGAATCCAAGAATTCCATAACGCTGCATATGTAAAGCCTCACGGAGGATTAGTTGCGATGCGCTGTTGAACACATTCTGCATTGGCTTGAATTGTTACAAATAAATGATGACGGCCACATCGAGGAACACCCATTACATCGTCCTGTACACGATTAACAGCTGCTTAAATGTCATATTTCTTTACGCACTATCTGCATGTTCAAATTCATTTTTTTCCATTGTACGCCTTCAGCGCTGTCGTACTGTTATTGCTCGCACAACGTTCATTTAAAATGTTTCGATGCACTAAGTGTTACTAAATGTTAAAAATGTCATTCCTGTTGTGTGTTGGTCATTTTAAAGGTTGCTTTTGCAGTATTGCACTAAAAAGCGCCCCATAGCGAACGTTTTTGAAGTAAATATTTTTGCAGATTCCTTTTCCGCATCCTTTGAATAGTCTACATACCAATTTTGGTGAAAATCCGCTGAACGGTTCAAGCTCTAGATGGCTCCGAATGGGACAAGTTTAATTATAACCACCCTGTATATTCGTGGAAGAAACTTCTACCATTTTAATAAATTAATAAACATAATACGTTCTATAAAAAGATAAGCTATTGCACTGCGCAACAATATATTTAAAAGCAAAATTTTAACAAAAACATTCTCTTAGCATTACGTAAATTGGATTGCCAAAAGAGTGGCTCCTCTTGGCATGGGCTCATATACGAGTACTTGTAATGGGGGCTAAGAAAATTAACGAGTGCTTCCAGGGCGACTGAGAAGAAATATTACCTCCTTCTCATAGCTGTCAAGAATTTTAGTGAATGTACAAGATAGCAAAACGCTACAAAAATAATTGATACTGCTTGACAATTAGTAATGAGCTAAAAAGTACCTTATTTTAAAATGCGACTGTAAAACTTTTGAAAGTAAATGCATAGCAGTTTCGGGAAAATAAAATTTTTAAACGGCTAGGGGCTCGAACCCCTCTCTGACCCCATATGGGCGCCTATGCCTCTTGGTGATCTGCCAATCTGTGTATCTTTCTACGATTATCTTGTTCTCGCCCAGAATGATCCCACACCGGAAGGAAAATATATACGATTAAGAGAGTCAATCTATTATTAGGTTGCTATTTAAGGATGTAATGCCTTGACAGCACCAAAAGCTGCAACGCTTGTGTTGAAATTACAATGTGTATCATATATAATAAACATAAAAAATATTTAGCATTATGCACTATTTCACTTAACCTTCATCATCTTTTCACACAAGCAGATTAGACACACACACAAAGCGTACCCACCATCATTACAACAAAACACACACCCAACTTAAAATTCATGCCACGTATAAAATTTTTTCCTTTCGGGTCAAAAGTGCTTATAGGTCGAAGCGTCAAAGAGATAAACCAATTACAGCTCCAAAGTCTTCCAACTATATTTCGTTCGAGGAAAATTGGCGGCCAGGTTCCGTTAGATCAAGGGAGCTCAAGTAACAGACGGGTTATTTCATTGCAGTAGAGCGCCTTCCATAACTCGTGAAGACGCTCTATCCTCTACTGCAATGAAACAACCCGTCTGTTACTTGAGCTCCCTTGATCTAATGGAACCTGGTCGCTAATTTTCGGCGAACGAACTATAACATGCATTTCAACTATAAATCCATATACAGGATGGGATAAGAACCTAAGATTTCCTGAAGCATTTAAACATGAATTGTGAAATGAGAAAATTCCCCAAAATCAATAATTTTGTATTAGTTGAAATTTAACTTTATCCTGTTATAATGTAGTTTTCATTTGTAACTGGCTGCAATGACTGGTGAAAATCAATTATTGAAAATACGTTAATAAAAAAAGAGAGTAGTAAAAAAAGGCGTCTCACGCGATGATTAACACATTTGTCGATGTCAAAATGCTACGGAAAGGGTCTCAATGCATCGTTTATCTATCCAAGGCCTCAGACTACCACGTTTGATCATTTGAAGCCAACTGAGGATTGAAGTTGCTATCGCAACTTCCTAGCCAGTAAATATAACAATATTGGATTTGTCAGAGCGATTGCAGTCCACTACAGGTTAACTGAAAATTATGCAAAAAGATCTTATCTATAGAATTTTTTCGCCTTTGTTTATTATAAGTCAACGGCATCTCTGATTCTGATGCGCCTGGGTCTATACTTTTTAAAGGGAAAAGAACACCTGCTTTTTAGGGAATCAAATTTAGGACTACCGATCGGTTGAAAAGAAGGGAACTTGCACTTTGTCTCTCTCGTACAAACGAGAGACAACTCCGGTTGTCCACTGCTGAGTAGAACATTTCTGTTTATTTTCAGGGAGAAAGGACCTATAGTTTTCCTAGGAACGGACTAACCAATGAACCAAAGCCCGGACTATAGTGGACAGAAAAACAGCAAGCGTTCTACGATACCATGACAGTGGAAGTAGATCCCGTGTTTATGGCACGATAGGCGGATGCGTTGCCATTACACCACCGTAGGCCGGTGGACCTACAAATTTCAGGGGAATTCGAAACTCTTAAGGCACAGGGAATCAATACCTGGACTGCAGTGAACAGTTAATTGGTAATTTTTTTACCTTTGAATGCCGAACCCGGAGTAACATCACTCTAGATGAACACATTTCCGCGTCACCAGAGGGCCTCTAAGTTTTTTCCGTAGAATGCCTCTGTATGTATTTCCTTTAACCGTCAAGAAACACCCTGTATACATGGATTTTTATTCCCCGTAGATGGACAAATACTTCTTCTTTTAGGGGTTCTCCTAGCACCTATGCTGAGAAAAGATTTTTATAGAAATAATGTTGAATATTAATGTTGGTTTTATTAAAAGCGATTGAGAAAAACGAAATCGTCCTTTATTTGGTCGGCAGCAGAATGAATTGCAGCAAATTATCGTCAGCACAAATAAATAACACAAAGGATAAGATAAGAGAGAATATTTATGATACAGTAGTCAATTCGTGCAATATCGACAGGGTTGTATTGGAAAAAGGCCAAAGAAGCTGGTCTAACAATTTCCGATACACCAGATATATTAAGACAACCTGACACAACAAAACCAGACAAGCGTGAGTTAATAGAAAATTAATAGTGAGAGATGAAAGATATGACACCTCACACTTTCTCTTTAATTTTACAATGTTAACTAACAAATCCAAACTCAAAATTTATAGAAAAAAAAATAATAAATATACATAGTTGAAAAATGGATAAGGCGTCAATGAAAACATTTCATTGAATTATTTCAAACCTATTACATCAGCCACCACCTAAAAGTAGGAAACCTTAGTAAAAAATGAGAAATCTTAATGTTCATTAAACCATTTGAGGTGGTGAGCACCTTTTAAATGGTCAAAAAATCGATTTTTCAGTTATATTTTTTTTAAATAGCATAAACAATTTCGGACAGTTTAAAAAAAACGCATCAAAATATTATAATTAGTCACTTTACAACAAGCAAAAACGTAACACCATACATTACTTCTGAGCATGTTTTGTTTACTTTTTCGTTGTTTTTCTCAAAATGTGTTTTTTTTCAACTTGCACGCAGGACTACTTTTAAACCGTTTGTGCTTTTTCCATAAAATTTGGTATTTAGTTTGGCATAGTGATTGTCTTTCAATTCTCCCATTAATACTTTGATATTATGTGAAATTACCACCAGGGGGCGGTGTTGTTGTGTATAAATTATTACGAAATTTTTTTACAAATTATGGAAGGTGTGTTTTAACATATTTTCATTTTATATATAACAATTATTTGGGGGATTTCTAAGGTACATACCTTGGAAATATTTTCCGCTTTCCATGGAATTCTAATTTCAATATAACTAGTTTTATCTTGCGCGTAACAGCTAATGCATTTTTATTTTGCTTGAATTTCATGTTTTTAATTAAAGTAATTAAAATAATTATTATATCCAGATATTTCTTTATAATTGCATTAAACAGCTAATAAATTGCTTGTGGCTCACAAAAATTCTACGTAATTATGTAATAACGTCATTTATATATTAATGCTTAAAATTAGTGGAAATTTTCTTCGATTTTTGAGCCCGAAGGTACTCACCCGCCTTGAATACGTAAACATTAGAAGCATTTAAACTCGTGTTTGTAAAAATTGCAACACCATGAAGGACTCGTCCGAATTGAATGAAATTTAATGTACAAACGACCTGTGTTGATACAAATAAACGATTAAAATTACAAAGCAAAAAAACAATATTACATGTCGAAAATCAGTATTTGGTGAAGCCACCACGCGCTGCAACAAGTGATGCTATACGACGTGGCATGGAATCAAACAGATGTTGAATGTGTGCCTGAGGAAGAGCATTCCAGATTGCTTGTATGCGACCCCAAAATTCATCTGTAGTAGCTATGGGACGAGGATCACGAGCGAGACGCCGACCAACGAAATCCCACACATGTTCAATCGGCGACATATCCGGCGAATAGGCAGGCCAAGGAAGAAGCTGTATCTGTTGTGATGAAAAGAAGTCTTGAACATTCCTGGCAATATGTGGGCGGGCATTGTCCTGTTGAAATACAGCTCCGGGAATGCCTTGAAGGAAGGGAACAACTTCGGGCTCCAGAACTTCATTGATGTACCGGTTGCTGTTAAGATTACCCACAATTCGTAGCAGCTGAGATCGTCCATGATACGCAATCGCCAGTGACGGCTCGTGATTTCAAGAACGGGTGAAGCGGCGAGCCCCTCCTCCACCCCCCAAAGAAACAGGAAAAGTGGCCAATAAATTTCCGTTTTCTAGCAAAATAATTGTATTTATTATGATATATATATATATAATTTAAAAATATGGGTGCATATAAATAATTCAATTATTTACACATAATAGACATTTCAATACAAAAATTGCGCATGCACTAGTAATTGTATGAAATTGAAATATTATCAAAACATATAAAATGATTCATTATTTACGTAACATTGTTAAAATATGTCAACAATAAAAACGTTTTAATTTAAAATTTCCATAATCTGTCATCCATAAGATTCCAAATATATATATATATATATATATATATAGGACCTGATATGGTACTACATGTTGTGCAGACAGAGATAATATGTGGAGACAACAAACAAAATAAAAATATGCAATATATGCTTACCCAGTCTTTATTTTTTGAATATAAGTTCGATTCTTTTAGACTTGCAAACTTGTCGATGATGTGAAAAAATGGTTGAGTTTCTATTAACTCTTTTAGTAGTTCCTTTTCAATTGAAATTTTTAACAAGTTTCTATGTCTGTCTTCAAACATCGTATTACGTAGACTGATTTTGATTCTGTTTAAGCAAGAAAAACTCCGTTCTACGGAAACACTAGTGGACGGAATAGTCACTATTAAGCAAAAAAGTTTATAAGCTTCTTTAAAAATGTATCTGTTTTCTGTTAAAATTTCCATGAATGTTTGTAATTTCATATCTCTATACTGCTTATCCAGATATATGTGTTTTAATTCATTTTTCAATCTTTGGAAGTCAGTAAATATATTGGGGTAGTACACATTTAAATTATTTATTGTTTTTGTAAGAAATTTATTGGAATACTCTACAAATTTTGAAGTATCCATTAATGTAATAAAATGAAGCTTTTCCATATCTTGAAAACGTGTAGTAATTTGTAAAGAAATAGTATCTAATATTTCATAAAATATGAATTTTATATTTTGCAAGAACTTTATTTTGTGTGAGCGTCACTTTTTTTCGTCCCTCACGGTGTTCAGTTGGAACTGTTGTTTTCGAAATCACTAATTCGAAAATTTCTATGAACGTATCCTCATTTAGTTTGCTGTTTAAGACCATTTGCGTATTTTTAATTTGTGAGATGCAAAAATTAATGTCAAATGACTTATTTTGTAGTACATTGAAGAGAACATCTGTAAGTCCAAAAATATGGTTAAAATCAACAACCAAAAGTGAAAATTCAAAGTCGTTAAATATGTCTAAATAACCGACACTCTGCTTAAGCAAAGTTTGCTCGGAGGTTGGATAGTTCATAATCTCAGTATATACTTCTTTTAAAGAATACCACTCCTTATTTATAATACTCAACATTTTAGAGTTTGATGTCCATTGCTTAATAACAGAAGTAGGAATTCGTTTTCCGACGACTGTATCGACCACGTGAGTTCGTTTGGCAGAATGATGAAAAAATGCAGGTATGCCACTGACAGTTGCAAAAAATATGCGACACTGTGAAATGCTGTTGCAGCTTTGTTGTAGCACTGAATTCAGACGATGTCCTAAACAATGAATAAAAACTGTTTATGGCGCTACTCCTTTAATTTTGGACTGAAGACCATTTAAGTGCCCTGACATTGCGCTTGCCCCATCAAAACATTCTCCTATAAGTTTTGATTTATAGTTAAATTTTTCGAGGCATCTTGATACAAGGTTAAACAATGCTTCGGCAGTCCGATTGGAACTGACGTCATAAAATCCCAAAAATCTTTCCACTAAATTTTCACCAGCAATAACATACCTAATTATGATACTACATTATGATTTTTGGACAATATCTGTGGAATCGTCAACTTGTATAGAAAAACAATGCAATCTTTTATTTCTTTTTCGATATGTTCATCAATACATTGCGAAATGCAGTCAATTATTTCATTCTGAATAGTCTTAGAATTGCCGGCAAACATGGGTGTGATTTTTCAAAAGTGCTCATGAATGTCCACAGGGCTTATCGAAATGCAGTTTTCTAACAATTCTTTAAAATTCCCACGATTAGTGGAGATTACGTCTTCGTGATGACCACGAAATGCTAATTCTTGCTTCCCCAAGTAAAGAACAGCACGAATGGGCGGGCAATTGAATGAAACGTCTATTAAGCTGCACATTCTCGTTGAAGCGTTTAATATATAGCCTAGAGTTTTCTTTTAAAGCATCCTCGGTACCACTTAAATTTTTTTTTAAGTTTGAAAAAGCTAATCTACAATCCACCTGGTCAAAAGAACCTTTATGTTTGTGAAGAGCACGGGTAACGTTACCAAAATCATTGAAACCACTCTTATTCCACACATTTGATTTAACACCAATGATTAAACATGGCATACAAAAAAGTTTATTTAAATAATAACTCCCACACAGCCATTCAAACTCCGAATATAACAAAATCTTAAAATGCCGATTATATACTTTGTCCTTTTTTTTTTACAACTTTATTTACATTTAACACAGGCATGGGCTTTTCCTTACTTAAAAATTCTTTTTTATCATCGTTATTCCGCTTGGAAAATGGGATTTCTAATAAAATACATACCTGGTCATTTAAGGGAAACGTCATATTGTAAAGGAACCTCTTAGGTTTAACCTAAAGAATCAAGTAACGGAAATATTGATTTCCTAGGCGGTTTGAGAACTTGTAGCATAGTGCGCATATCTGAACTTTGGACCATATAAAAGATGGACACAGCAGTGTCCCCAGTTTAACGGCTGCTCTTCGAGCGGCTCCACATGACGTGATGTTAAACGTAATTCATTAGTCACGTGAGGAAAGTGGAAAGGACGTCTCATCCTTCCTAGCAAGCTTCTTCCTATTCTTCTAGTGTGTGTTAAAACGATCATGGTGCGGTACAGTGTAGCATATAAATTCCGCCTTTCTTTTCCTACTTTCCTTGCAATTACATGCTACACTGTACCGCACCACTCATTTCACAGGTTTATTAATGTGTATACATCTTCTGTTCACATTGTAAATTATACGATTCCCTCTATCACAAATAACCATTTCATTCACACATACACACACACAAATTACCAAGAAAGGCATCAGCTTTAACCTAAAACCAGAAAATATGGAAGAAATAAGTCATTAAAATGTATAAAAAAATAATACAGAGTAATTGTACATAAAGAAAAAGAAAAAAGAAGAAAAGAGCGTTCAAGTTGGAACTTGGTAACAAGGTAACATGTAATAGTTATTTTTATTTTATACAATAGTGCAAGAAGTAATTGAAGAATTTTGATGCGGTTTGTTTTAAAACACTGCCAAAAATCCATATTATTTTTTAAACTAATGAATAAAAAAATCGATTTTTTAAAGATTTAAAGGTCCTGTGTCCCCTTAAGAAACAAAAACACAACGAAATTACACGCTTCTACTGTTACCACTCAACGTGCCTCGAAATACTTCAGGGTAATTAAATAATTTTAACAGATATAACACTAAACTGTTTGTAGTTTGAATCAAAGTTTAATTCAATTTTTTTTAATTTAATTTTTTAAATTAATTTCAATTTTTACCATTAACACCTCGCCCGCAGAATTTTTTTTTACCTCTAGAAACCTCTGTGGTAATCAAAAATCTCAATTTTTATTTCTGATCAAGCCATACCTCTGTTTTGGTAATTTTTACCTTTTTCCCCATGCAAAACCTCTAGATTCAGAGGTAAAACCTCTGATCTGGCAATACTAGCTGACATGATGATGCGATAAAAATTTCTCTTCTCTGACAATACTTGCTTTAGCCGTAAATAAATCGTCGCCATAGTAACCATGTTCGCAAAGCATTTCCGTTTTGAAACACAGCTCTAAATTTCTACCGTCGCTTCATTCGGCCCTTTTTCTCGGCTGGCAACATTTCGTTGGTGCGTTTAACGCGTTTAAAGCGCTGACTTAAAAACGTAGCCTTCTGTTCCTGAATGTAATTCCAATTATATTAAAGGAATTAAATTCAAAAAAAAATAGTGGGCTCAAAATAAAATTCTAAATTTTATTTTTCTAATCAAATTTTAAATTTGACAAAAAAATAAAAATAATTTGGAGATTAAATTAAAAAAACTGTTCAACCGCCCAATTTCTTTAGGTGACGTGTCGCTTCACTCACGTCACCCGACGGGCCGCCACTGCTTTTTCATCTCACGACACACCAAATTTAATCACTAAAATTCTGCGATATGCCAAAATTTTACGCCCATCTGATTAAACAAGTATAGATAAAAAACGATAAATAAATAAAGAATGATTAGGTTGACCGTTGCCATTTTTTACTCGAAAATTTCATTGAAACGAGGTTAATGCCTGTGACTAAATAGTACGCAATTGCGTCTTTTTAAACCTCGGTACACACCGGTTGACAATGGCTGGTATACTGTGTAAAATATCAATTTTACACACCATACCAACTCCCGCCATTTTGGTAGTCCTTAAAGTGTTCCTGTATCTAAAGATGAAGCTGCACAACTTAGCTCTCTCTCTCTCAGTATAGAAATGAAAAATGGCATTTTTCTCACTACATGTGAATTTCACTAATTAGTCAATTTCAAAAATTCCATGTTTCTCAAATTATCCTGCATGCCTCCTATGGAGTGAGAATATATGGTATGTAGTAGCGTGCAGAACCGCCGAGACCACAATAATCCCAGGCTCTATGAAAAAACAAAGAAACAGGTGCGTATCTATAGAAATAGTCTTTTATTTTTTCTCTAATATAATGAGAAAATTGAATTAGAACGATGCACTATTTGGTAAATAGAAAATAAGAGTTGTTTAACAAGAAAGGACGACAGCAGAAATCATTGGGTCTCGGATTTAAGTTAATTCACAAAGGCGCTTTGCGAGCCTTACGACTTGCAAATATATCTATTATTTGGAAAAAATCACAATGTCTGGCTAGCTCAGCTCCAATTGATAATAACCTAATGCTTTGACCCATAATTGACCATAACGTACTTCTTATCCTTGATACGCAACTAAAAGGTCGTTCTGCTTGAGCCGCAGTCATGGGAATTGTACAAAACTACTTCAAAGCAATAACTATGTTAGGAAATAGTGGTTTAAGATTCAGATGGTTTATTTTGTTGAGCAACCGTATAGGTAAAAGATTTTTTTTCCTGTATGTTTGCATCATATATCGATTTCAGATATATTAATTCTTCAGGGAGCTGTTCGCTGACATCATCTTTATATTTGTTTTATACATTTTCCCGAATTTGAACTTCATTTAAGTCGTGAAATAACCACAGCACATTGAATAAGGTATTTTTTTTTCCGCTGCATCAAATCGAGTTGTAATGCCACCAATAACACTGTCTAAAAGAACATTAAACACATCGAACTTGAATACTTCGGTTGGTGTCATTGTCGATCCTTCAGCATTCCTTTTTCCCTTCTTCTGTCGTTGATCTGAAAATTCATATGCTTGCATATTTAAGTTTACAGATACAAGCTTATATTCATTTAGGATTGCCTCCCAACTACTTCTAATCTTTTTCAAATCTATAAAGAGACTAGCAAGATTTGTTACTTCATTATCGATGATGGAATTTCGAGCTTGTAAAACTGTGCTTCGGTAGTTTATGGATGACAAAACTTTGAACCAAACTGTTGCCATTAGGAGACATTCAAATGACTCCATATATGTCTTTATACCATTTAAATCTGTTTGAGTATCTGCAGTTGGATTAAATTCTAGCACCATGTCGATTGACTCCTTTATTGAAGGAAGCTTTTGTGCAAATGATTTCACACTTTCAGTTCGAGCACACCAACGTGTGTTGGACATGGCATGAAGCGAGCAGTCCGTGTTTTTTTTTGCAAAATTTTCCATCTCTGAGGACTGCTACTAAATATGTTATACAGTTTCTGTACAACAGCAAAAAATGTTATTACTTCGGGACAACATTCTGCCTCATGAACACAACAGGGATTCAGAGAGTGACCAGCACACTGAGAAAAAGTGGCCAAGGGTTTCAGTTCCAAAATTCGCGCTTCAATGCCCTTGTATGTACCACTCATGTTAGAGCCATTGTCGTATCCTTGTGCACGGCACTCACTTATTGGGATGTTGCGTTTTTTAAGTGTTTGAAGAATCAAACTTGCAATAACATCTCCTGTTTCTTTATTGCAATCTACAAATTCTATGAATATTTCGAAAATTTCGTGTTCATTCGTTTCTCTGTTTGTAAGAACATAATGCAAAATGAATGTCGTTTGCTCCACATGGGCGGAATCTGGCGTTACGTCTACAATTATAGAAAAGTAATTTGCAACTTTTCTTTCTTTTAAAATGCAGTTAAGGACTTTTTCATCACAGCATGTAATAAATTCATTTTGAATTTCAGCTGACGAATAATGAACCTGCATTCTTTTGCCTTGAATTTGTGATTCCTTCACTTTTTTCAAGTGCTAGTCAAGGAGAGGAACATAATGACATGATTTCCAGCATCTGTAAGAAATTTCCATTTCTTCCATCACCAATCAAATTGTTGCTCCCCCTGAAAGCTAATCCACGTTCGGAAAGAAACAGATTTAAGTCCAGAAATCGGTGTAGTAAGTCTTTCCATACTTACATACTTACTTTTTATTTTGTGCAATAACAAGCAATTCACCATCGTGTTTTTGTTTAAATTGCAAGTCTCTTGGATCCATACAGATCCAAGAGGTCGGATAGACCTAGTGGTTGTACATGACCCAGACGTCGTAGCGGCAGGCGAGAATGAGCTCGTCCCTAAGGCAGCCATAGGCCGGGAACCTCAATAGGATGAGGTGCCCAGCCTATGGCTTTTACGTGAACGTGCATCTTTGAATGCCGTATTGATC
>QLNU02015360.1:242163005-242178702 GCA_006491805.2 Dysdera silvatica
GTCAAAGGAGCAGTGCTAGACGTCAAAGCAATCTAAGTTTCATGTTTTATGCATGTCCGTTATAGCGACAAAAAGTAAAAACAAACAACGAAATTGAAGTGAGTTTATCCTTTATACTACGCAGAGTACAATGCTTGAAATTGTATTTATTTATTTTGGTTTAAGTTTTCCGGGAAACGGTTGTTTTTGACTCTGAACCCATTTACAAAGGGTAAATCACAACACGTAGTTTTAAACATCGGGAATATCACCTCTGATTTTATTTATTTTATTTTGCTATAAGCTCAGAAAATTTTTACATATAAATTAATAAATTTTAAAAAATGAGGTTCTGTAAAGAATTTTTATATCAATTTATGAATAAATATATAATTTCTCTTTAAAGAAATGTATCATTGTAATATTACAACCCTACTAGAATTGGGCTCAGCCCTGTATCTTTAAAGCATCCCTAAACCTCTCCGGAAAACAAAATTCCCTATTAAAAATAATAATTTTATAACGGAAAAGTTCAGAAGATAATAACTAAAGGAATTGGGAAGAATTGTGAAATTCACAATATCTCAACATTCGTTTTCTGCAAGAGACCCAATAGAAAGGTGAGAATATTTATTAAAGTTAACGAATTCTAATCATAGCTGATGATGCGGTAATATTAGATGATAAATTACTCACAAAAAAAACTGTGGTTTCTCAGCGTTTGGTGAGACCTGAACCCACAATCCCTTAATAAACAGTCAACTGCTCCTTTCTCAATAAACTACAGACGTCGATATTCGGTCGCAGAGGGGAATTTGATCGACACCTATAGCTGAATAAGAGACTTGACTAATTATCAGAGGTTAGAGTCCCACTATACGCCGAAAAATTATTCTTTTCTTTGGAAGCAATTTATCATCTAAGGTTAAGATATGTTGATTGAAATTTAAGATTTATATTTTAATTCTTCATGTAATCGACCTCGTTCGGAGGGGATCTTCTTCTGTTTTTGAAAAAGGTTATATTCCTTAATTTATTATATTCTTTAATGGCCTGTAGGGTAAGTAGGGGTAAGAGTGAGCACGGGGCAAGAGTACTATATTCTGTTTTTTCCTTAATCCATAAACATTTGAAAACAGTGTGCTATTACCGAGGAAGAATTTCCATGGGCACTCGCATGGACAACAATGATTGTTTGAAAGCATCTTAAATTCTTATAATATTTAGGTACGTATTTTTAACTGCAAGTTAATATTATTTTGGTAAAATTTGCATATTTTTGCACGCTATCTAAATATACCAGTAAGCATTCAATAGGGTAAGGATATGGCGTGCTCGTCAGCCATATTGAATTACGTTGTTCTTTAAATCATTTTGTGTGGATATTAACGTATTATTACAGGAGAATATTAGTTTGCCAAATATATTCTGTGTATTTGTACAAAGTAAGCATGGGTAGAGAAAAAAAAAGCCAGACGACGTTTTATGGGTTTAGGCGCCAGAGCCAGACTAAAATAAACAGTGAAAATCCCATAAAATGTCAACTTTGATTAGGGGCTTGTTTGTCAATTCTACTATCGTAAACTCAGGGCGTAGTTAAACTCAAAAACAGTAGACCGCCCCGCGAAAGGAAACCTATCAGAGATCAGCAGTATAGTTTGTATATATAGCAACAGGCAAATGTACTGGCAAAACGAATAATCCTGTGAGTGGATTGTGTAATTTAATGTGATTGACTTGAGGGTCGTGCTGGGGATAGTAAGAGAAGAAAATAGAAGAGAAGAGCGGGAGCAGCGTACGGAAAAGGACGTCTCAATTTGACGTGAACTTGGAGTTCGGTCGGAGACTTCAAGGCAAGCAAAGTCGCAGGTGGGAAGACTCACAACCTTCCTACTTGAAAGTATCGCACGGGCTCCACTTGGAAAGTTTTTATTAAAGCTCCAAAAATTCTCGATTCGCTCACGAGCTACAAAATCATACGCATCAGCTGCGTAGAGTTATATTCATCGCCACTGCAGAGTGAAGAATTCCGGCTGACTATAATTATTCATCGTTGATTTTCGCATCAGCAAATCCCGACGTTTGTCCAAAAAATACGTAGAGTCCCACTGAACTGATGCAGCAGCATCCCGGCTGTTCATCGTTGTTTTTCGCACCAGCAGAGCCTGACGTTTTCCTTAAAATACGCCAAGTCCGGCAGGAGTGGAGCAGCAACATCCCCGCAGCCCCGTAAATGTTTTCTCATCAGAAATTGGATTTTGAAGTGCACGACGAGCCACAGCGTAATGCACCTGCAACAAAACAACGGTCACGTGACTGCAACACCCCATCATAACAGTCGCACGTGAGTCAATATCCATTTATTCCCATTTGTACGAGGTGTACCATTATTTAGGTTTAATTTGAAAATTAGGTTATGAAACATTCTATTTTTCCCATTTGCCCTTGCTTACTCAGGCAGTATTTCTTGCATTGTTTTAATTTAATATCTGGCATACGTTCTCAGTATTGGTGTAATTTATTGTATTGTCATATTGCAATTTAGACAGATATTGTTGCTGAGCCGTTGATTTGATAACAACCTGTATTGATAAATCACAGCACCATAGCAAGAATATCAGCTAGACATTTATGTTTCTGTCCATGTGGAAACTTTCGCCATTTATATAACTGCATAGAATTTGTAGAGTAGTAGTTAGTCCTAATTAAATTTGTTACGTTTGTTTGAATTAGTTCTCTCCTTTTTTGTGTTTTGCATCCCTATACTGATTTCACAGCCATTGGACAATCATATGTTTCGCAAAGAAACTGACGGGTTATTAAGCAATGATAAGCGTAATGATAGGTGCATTTATCCAAGTTAAGCAATTTGGCACATTATTATTAACTTAATAATAATAATAATAATTTATCGTCTCCTTTTGTCACAAAGGCGCAATTTAAGGATGAAATTTTTGAAGATTAAGTAATATGTAGCCCATGGTATCAAACCAAGTTAAATGCATAGTTTAGTTAAGTAATAATGTAATAGTTTGTGTTAAAAATCAGAATTTATGGGGCAAGAGTGCGCTGCATTTACACATCATATGCAGATAACGGATGATGACAATGCACTCAGGAAGTGTTCACCATGTTCCGAGTGGCCCAAATCTTTGGATCAGAATATGCTAGGGCAGCAAATATGGGAATTGCTGAATAAGCATTCAGATCATGTGGAGTATGGCCTCTTAACAGAAATGTATTCACATCTGATGATTTTCTTCCTTCAACCGTGGCAGATGGGCCAGATCCTGCTGCGCTTTCACAATGTCGGCCAATCGGCAATGATCCACATGCATCAACTGGCGGTCTTCAGCCCCTGCAGTCAACAAGTGCTCTCAAAGATCCAGCAATGCCATCGACCTCTGGCCTTCAGGGTCCAGCACTTACATCGATCTCCAATCTACACATCCAGAAGATCCATCAACTTCTAGGCTCCTTGACGAAAATCTATCTCAGAATCCAAGCACTTCTACAAATAATAACACTCCAGGATACGTTTTCACCTATTGCAATTAGACCTAAAAAATCAACATCAAACACAAAGAGGAGAGGATTTTTAAAATTTCAGATTTTGACTTCATCGTCATTTAAAAAACAAAAGATAAACAAAAAGAGAAGGACGATAAAAAAGCTAAAAAAAACACAAATTTTGCATGTTACTATAGTCGTTCAAATAGGACGTACCCTTGTCTCAAAACCGGTGTAAGAGAGAGTACGCATTTCTCCTTTCTCCTACTTATATTATTTATACAGAAACTATATATTTTTTCATAATTATGTATTTTTATTTAAAAAAACAAAGAAGTAAAGTTTCTAAATACACATAAAACAAATTGTTCCATTAAATTTTCCTACGCAGAATTTTCTTTTCAAAACTTACGTATCCTTGCCTCTAATTCCCCTACTGTAGCTAAGATATATCCATTGATAAAATGTGGAAAATTATTTATTTTGAGAAATACGAGTATATGCAAAAACAATTGAAAATTTTAGCCAGAAATTAACAAATATGGGAAACATCGTAACTAAAACATTACTTATTATGGACAACTATTTTCGGTTCCATTTTATATATACAATCGATATGCATACCGTAAACTAAGGTAATCAGAAAATTTTAAATGGCTGATGAGATATATCAAAAAACGTAAGTCAACCCCCCCCCCTCCCCCATTAATTTCATTTCTGCATGTTATTGCATATTAACTCTTGACGATAGTTAGGTGTGTTCGAAAATGTGCAAATTAGCTGCACCGTAGCACCATTTTCTCCCCTAGTGATCGAAATATTGACTATGGGTTTGTTTTTTTGTTTTTGTTTTTGTTTTTCAGAAATTAAATCCCCGTGGTTAGAAAAGTATATCTACGAAATTTGGTTCAGATTACCATGGACAAGTCTAAACACTCCCTGTTTAATTTGAACCATCCTGTGTATCATGCTTTAAAAACATCCCAACGGTGTAAAGAACGCTTACTCAGAGATTTCATAAAGATCCGGGGTTTGGTTCCCTAGGCCTTAAGAGGTTCGGATTCCTCGGAAAACTGTAGGTCCCGGCGCAGTATGACCATTATAGTCTTTGAACAGTAAAACTACAAACAAACAAAGCTTTAAAAACATGAAATTGTATCACATCTTGTAGTTGTCAATGAGGCTATAAATTGTTAGATATATTACATTGATTAACTCACGCTTCTTTATTATCAAATTTTATAATATTTTATTGAAGTATAACCAAGATAAGGTTGGAGAATGTTTATGTACAATGTTTCCTTGTACGTTTTATCGTCTATTGATGGAGGAGGAGGTGTGGAAGTCAGATAATTTGCAGCAAGACTGGCGAGAGGGTCTCATACTCCTCAGAGGAGACTTCAAATGTGTACCCTTTAAGTAAAATACTGGATAATGAGTATACGTTCATCGAAGCACACAAATGCAAAATGAAAAACTTTCGTCAAGTGTACGCAGAAACAAAATTGGAGTGCTCATGCCGTCTAATAACGTAAAATATTCCCAATTTGTTGAAATGCACCTTTAGGACCATTGGGCCCCAGGCGACCATCTGGAATTGAATCAAGATTTATCTTTTAACTCCATTCATAGGCGAGATTTAACTTATTGGTGAGTAAATGTTAATTGGTTAACTCTGGAGTTCTCGAAATTGTTGATCTGCTAATAGAAAAAGCATTTCTTCTCTCCCATAAGAGAAAATAAAATTTCGAGAAACTGCAAACCGCAAACTCGAGAGGTTATTGTGATTTATTTGATATTTGTATTAAAGTTGGCTATTGGAGCCAGATTTATTTGATTCCAAACACCATTTTACGAAATAGTTTCCTTTCAAATTATCCGTAGTAAAAGGTTTATGGCCTTCGTAAACACAGTGGGGAAAAACCCTATCTCTGTGATCTAGTGACCATATGTATACTCCGCTTTTTATTATTTGAATATACTTAAATATCTTGGTTATTTTGTTTGTTTGTGAGTTTAAGGGCGCAAGGACAGCAAGGATTATGCTGCGTCGAAACCTACAGTTTTCCGTGGAATTTGAACCTCCTGTGTCCTAGGGAACCAACCCCCGACTGCAGAAAACAGTGACTCGGTAAGTGTTTTTCCTTTGGCCTTGTTGGGAGTCGAACGCTTGATAATGGGGTGTTAGACAAACCCATTACTACTGCACTACCGTAGTACCCATATCTAGGTTACTTTTTTTTTGTTTATATATTAAATGACGATAAATTTAAAAGTATAATTAACAGGTATTCATATATATATATATATATATATATTATTAAAATCAACCATATTCGAATGGTTTGGCGGTTATATACAGAAACACACATAAAAAAATGTAACACATAAAAAGTTTTAAGTGTAATACATAAAAATGCATATGATGTGGATCAGTACAGTAGCTACAGCAGCAGTCCGATAACCCAAAGGATGCTGATTCGAGTTAAGCCTGATGTCTGTCTTTTACGGCGCAAAGGCAGCTGTCTGAATCCGGGATGGTATCCTTAAAATATCAATCAACAAAATAGGCTTTTCTCATCTTAAGGATACCATCCCGGATTCTGACAGCTGCGGCATATATTCCATTCCGTGCCAGTGTGGCCAAATTTATATCGGTCAAACACGGAGAGCACTGCGCCTCAGACTAAATGAACACGAAGCTTATGTCAGAAAGCAAGAATTTCATAAATCGGCTCTGGAAAAACATTCATGGGAATTCGAACACAAGTTCTTATTCTCTAATGCACGTATTAATAAAAAAGTCAACTCAACACTTGATCTCAGTTTCTTTGAGGCATTTCACATTCTAGCAAACATCAATGTTGCAGTTAATGATCAACTCCTTAGTAACTCTATATCATCCACTTGGAAAAACCTTTTGGGTCTCACGGCTGAAGACGTCTCCACAAATACGCTTTACTCCTCCGCCCAATCAAGTTTCCAACCGACGTGATGGCAACACCGACCAACAGCACGGACATAAACAGAAGCCGCCATTCGCTCTGACGACGATAGCTGGTTAACGCTATCGAAATAGCTATCAGCAGTGTTATCGTGTTAATGATTTTATCGAACTGCACCATAAAAATTGAATTTTATTTGCTTCTATTATAAATGTTTATCAAAAAAGGTAAAAGGTTTTCAAAAAGGTAAATCTAGAGAAATTGCTTTATTGACAATACTTAACCTTTTCGTATAATAATTTGGATAAGCGCGCATCTCTTCTGGAAATATTTTGTAATCTTTCTAAGGCATTTGACACTCTTGACCATGAAATTTTACTTAATAAATTATTTAATCTTGGTTTTAGAGGAATCCCACATGTCCTTCTCAAAAATTTGATCACAAATCGTAAACAACAATATGTCAAATTAAATGGGTTACGTTCCGAAATATTGACTTAAAAAAACACTTAGTTATGAAAAATTATTTAGTTAAGCAACCATTACATTAATTAGCTAAAAATGGCCAGTTCAAACACTCCTGAATCAAATAATTAATCTAGCCACCCATGGCTTTTATAACGCATGTGTGCCAATATTAGGAGCTAGCTGAAAATACTAAATTTAAATGAATTAAAGGTAGTTGAAATAAACGGTAGATAAAACAGTTTGGGTGTGAGATTAGCGGCATATGTATACTGTGCGCGTCTAACTGGAAGAGTTGAGACAGTAAATGAGCAAATAATTTTTGTTTAAATGACGTGAATGACAGAGTACATCCGAGTTCTGGGCTCAGACTGTTCCATGTTTTTGCACCATAAAAGGAAATGCTAGTCAATTTATAACTTATACTAAAAAGGGGCAATGTTAGAGAAGAGTTTTCTCTAAACCTTGTAGAGTGTTCGTGTAGTGGCATATTGAATGATTTTGAGAAGGCGAAGTTGTTATGAATAATTCTGTACATGAGTAGAGCAGTCTTGAACTTTATTAGATGATCGAGTAGTAATATGTTCCAGATTGAGAAAAGAGGAGCGCTGTGCGCTGAATAATTCGAGAATGTCATTATTCGAATAAGCTTCTTTTGCGCTACTTCGAGGGTTTTCAGGTTGGACTTATTTGCAGTTCCAAGTGCTTCAATTCCGTACATAAGTTTAGAATAAAAAGTACATGGTATAAAAGGCGCAAAATATAAGACGGAAGGACGTACCGCAATTTAGCAAAGATACCTATAAGCGAATGTAAGGTTTTTGATATTTCGGATATGTGATAGGTCCAAATGAGGTGCGAGTCCATTATCACGCCTAAATAAGGAAAGGAGTCTTTCAGCTCAAGACTTTTAGACTGAACTAGAAGGAGAGGAGGAGGAAGAGGAAAGGGTTTTTGCCTTGATCGGAAGACTGTGTAAATCGATTTTATAATATTTAATTATATATCGTTGGCTGTCAACCAATTATCTAAGTTCTTTAAATCTTTGTTAATATCACTAACCAGATTTGCAATGTTTTTTCCCGAATGAATAAGTGTAGTGTCATCGGCGTACATAATCGTGTCACAGTACTTTATACTTTTCGGTAGATCGTTGACAAAAATATTGAATAAAATTGGCCCAAGAGCGGAACCTTGTGGAATACCCTTATGAACTGTTTTCTAGTGCGAGTTGGTTTCACCAATAGAAACACATTGCTGTCTGTTGTTTAAATATCTTTCGAAAAGTTTCCATGAGATACCTCTAATTCTCATCACGTGTAGTTTATGAAGGATGATCTTGTGGTTTACGGATTCGAAGGCACGCCTCAAATCCAAAAAACTCCATAGGTAAACATAATTGCATCGTTGGAGAATTTAATATTTTCCACAAGTTCCAGAATAGCTGCTTTAGTGGAAAGTTTACTATGAAAGTCATATTATTTATTATAGAAAAGTTCGTTTTTCTCAATATAGTTTTCGAGATGAGCATGAATAGCTTTTTCAAAAATGTTACTGACAATTGGAAGAAGGAAAATGGGACGATAGTTAGAGGAGAGAGATTGGTCACCTTTTTAAATAGCGGAACAACTTTGGCGATTTTTAGTTTATTAGGGAAAACTCCCTGCTGAAAGGAAAGATTAATTAAAAACGTATCGGTGTTAGAGAAGAAATCTACGTTCTCCCTTAAGATACGCAGATGAACATTATCATAGCCTGAACTCTTTTTTGTTTCCAGTCGATTAATGTAGTAGTTTATTTCATGATACCTAACCGGGAAAAGACAGAAGGAGTTTGAAGATTTGCAATTATTATTTATGCGAATACAGGCGTCGGTCGAGTACCCAGTATTTGTGTCGTCTGCTACAGAAATAAAAAAATCGTTCAATGTATTTGCAATATCCTTATTAGATGTATGTTCGACAACAATACCATTGCAAAGAGTGGTGAGACTTTTTGGGTTAATTATGTTTTTCTGTTGCTTATTTAAAGCAACAATGATTACATTCAACGTTTGTTGTGCGTTACCTTTAGTTCTTATGAACTGGTTTTCAAAGTAGGTTTTCTTTGCTGAGCGAATAACATTTGTTAGAACATTTCTATATTTCTTGAATTTTGTCTTCAGATTTTGGTTTAAGGGATTATTTTTCATCTGCGCAAAAAGCCTATTCTTCTTGCGAATGGAGTTTAGGATGGAGGATGAAATCCAAGGCTGTCGAGGTTTAATGAATTTACTTTTTTTCCAATCCTTACCTAAGCGAACTTTAAAACTAATTGTAGTTTGTTAAAGAAAAAGTTGTAAGCATCATCAGAATCGACAAAGTTAAATAGTTCATGCATCCACGGGGGTTAGCTAGGAGTGAATTAATTTTACTAAAGTTATAAATTAATTTATGGTTGCTGGTACCCTTGCTATTAGGAGTGTTTTCTTCGATCAGAAACATGACAAAAGTTGGGAGGTGATCTGAAATGCTTACTTGGAGGATGCCTGACTTCAAATTATCCAAATGGCCCTTGTATAAAATGTGGTCTATAATTGTTGCTGAAGACTCCGTTGTTCTGGTTGGTTGTGTGATTAGATAAGAAAAACCTGCTGCGCTAATACAATTTAGATAGTCATTGCTACGGTTATTGAAACTACGCAGATCTATGTTTAAATCACCACAAATAATCGTATTTTTGAGATGATCATTTGCGTAGAGTACTTCATCAAGGGAGTTGGTAAAAATTTCTATATTTTACTAGGAGAGAGAAAGATGGCGCCTGCGAGAACTTTTGTTTGTCTGTAAACAATTCGATAAACAGGGATTCACATTCTTCGATCTTAATGTCGCTTCTTTTGGTGTAAGTCACCGAATTGTGTATATACATTCCACCCCACCGTAGGTACTATTATCACGGGACACAGTTTCTAACGTGTAATTGGGAATTGAAAAATTTTCTTTTCTGCAAGCGATTTGAGACAGACCTCACTAAGGCAATTATACTGAAGGTTGAATTCAAAGACTACAGTAATTGTAGTAGACGGTCAAAGTTCCTTTTTAGGCTTCGAATATTAATATGAATTAAAGAAAAAGAGGTAGAAATATGATTAGATAATTTTTGAAACTCAGAAATACCGTAATACTGACAGTTGGGAGGCGAGATGCTGGGGGCATCATCAACGTTATGAAACAGAACCATAACTGAGTTACAGTAGTTAATATAAAAAAAAAGTAAAAGTAAATAAGGAATTGAAAAAGTTAAAACATGAGGAAATTGAAAATAAAATTAGCTAAATTAACATAAATTGTACCGAAATAGCTATAAAGAAAAATAATTTATGAAAAGAATATTTGAGCCACCATTTGCAGAGATGAGAAAATTTATGAAGAAGCAATTGCAAAACTATTAATAGAAAGGAGTAATTTAAATAAGTTAAATTATTGATTGTATAGGAGAGCGTCAGTAGGGAAAGAAGCATGTGATGTGTTGAAATAAAATAAATAGGAGGAAATAAAATAAATATAATAAATAAAATAAATAAATAGGAAGCTGGAAGAAGGTGCAATGATTGATAGTGTTAGAACTGAAAACAGAATTTAATATAGAGGAAAATTTACACGCATGCGACACATAGGAAGGTAAACAAATAGAGAATAAAATTAAAGGTGGAATCGGAGGGGAAAAGGTTTGAGAGTGATTATCGAACGTAAAGTAAAGGCAAATTAAATAGTGATATCAAAAAATATTTAAGTATAAAGTACTTCATTATAAAAAAAAAATCAATATATAACTATTATAATAAAAGAGAAATAGACTTAGCTTAACAATCTGGGTTAAAGTAATTGATGTCTTCGAAATTTCTTATGCGTAAGATGGGGGAGCCGAAGTCTTGACGAGCCAAAATGTCACCGTTTTTCGTCCATACGAAACTCCAGTTGTATTCTCTCTTGGCCTGTAATGCCGCTCCCAGGAGTTGTTTCCTCATTCTTGTGAGCTGATCGTCAAGGTAGATATTTGTGCTGACTGCTAAGCCGATGTCCGTTGCGTTTAATCTACTTTTTTTTTTCCTTTTTCTTTAGCACTTTTGATGAGCAGTTCCTTCTTTTTTCTGTTTACAAATCTAACAACGATAGAATTTTTAGCCTTATTTTTTGAAGGAATACGATGGCACCCTTCAATGTCCGATTGGTCTAGTGAAACGTTTTTAGTGTGGTGACAATCTTTAGCATAATTTCCTTCGTGTTTTCGTTTCTTGCCTTTGGTGCATTCCTTATTTCTAGGTTATTTCGTTTAACATAGGCGTCGATATTTTCGACGTCGTCTTCCAAAATTGCGTTTCTTTCTCACAGCGACGAATTTTCTTCGCGGAGATCTGCGTTTTCCTTCTTTATTTCTTTAAAAAGAAGCTTTATATTCTCAAGTTTGTCCAAACCCACTTCCAGATCTTTCAATTTCTCCTCCGAGTCCGTTAGAGAGTTAAGCTTGGGTTCAATTCTGGTCAGCGCCTCAAGATTTTCCTCGATTCCAGCAAAACGACGCTCAACAATCGAGGTTGCTGTAGGAATACTTGAAGGGGTGGTTTTCGAGACGCAGGAAGCACACGTCCCGCTACTAAGTGAGCCGGAAACGCCCTTAAATGGAATATGCATATAGACTTGATTACCTCAAAAATTAGAGCTTTTATGGGTATTCTCTCTCGTTTTAAGTATGTTCTTCCCCGTAAGATTATGTTGCTTTTATATTACTCAAATATTTATTCTCTTCTTAATTATAGCCATATTATTTGGGAAGGTACAACATAGAATATTATTAGACAACAATTTTCATTGCAGAAGCGTTTTTGGCGACTCTTATCTCCTAACACTAACACCTCTTCTTTACGATTACTCACTGAAAATTCTATTTTACTTGTTCCCAATATATACGATTTTATCTTGGGCCAATTAATGTTTCGTAGAATAAATAAGCGTTACTATTCAAATATTGTTACTCTAATAAATTTTTCCCACGGTTATCATAC
This sequence comes from Dysdera silvatica, assembly GCA_006491805.2. Lineage (NCBI taxonomy): Eukaryota > Metazoa > Arthropoda > Arachnida > Araneae > Dysderidae > Dysdera > Dysdera silvatica. The sequence goes on from QLNU02015360.1 coordinate 242,174,949, forward strand.
TCGCAATACTAACCTTTTTGTGCCTTGTCTCTCTCGAACACATTTGATGCGTAATAACAACGTTAACTCAACTGGCCCAAAGTTATGGAATGCTCTTCCATCGGAAATTAAATTTTATTATGCTTCAAGAGTTTTAAAAAAATGTTTGGGTTATTTCTTTTGAATAACCAATGTGTTGATTAAGTTTTTATTAATATACGTTTTGGGCATTGATATTACATCATCCTGTTTTTGTTTTTGTTTTTTTTCCTTTTTTTTCTCCTTTTTTTGTGATATTGCTCTCCTAATGTTTGTTGTATTTTGTGTGTAATTTTGATAACTTTTTGTAACCATGATTATTTATATGGAATTTACTGTCATTTAAGTTCTTGTCTTTATTTTGAACATGCTCGCCTGGGGGAATTTGTTCGTTTGGGGGGGCAGTGGACTCATCAGGCCTTTTATTAAGTCTTTTCTCGCTGTCTCCCTCCGTAGGGCATTTGTATGTATGCCCTGTTGAAAAATAATAATAATAATAATAATAACGCCGATCTATAGTTCGTTCGCGGAAAATTGGCTGCTGGTCCCGTTAGAAATAACAAGAGATGACGTCACAAACGGGTTGGTTCATTACAGCAGAGGGGAGGGCGTCATTTCATAACTACTTTTGCGCACAAACGTGCGCCAAAAACCAGTTATGAAATGATGCCCTTCCCTCTACTGCAATGAACCAACCCGTTTGTGACGTCAGCTCCCGTGAATTCTAATGGTACCATCGGTCAATTTTCCGCGAACGGGCTATACTTAACAGCTGTTCCTCTTTAGCGACTACATTTTGCCTCCCCGTCAAATGCGTCATAGGATTACCCACATACATTTTTCTTTTAAAGACATTTTTTCTTCCTCCCTTGGAAGTCTTTAATGAGATAGATTTCTGTAACTTCTTATTCCCTTCGACAATTTACAGTTACAAATACATTTCACGCAATAGCTACCTCATAAAACCATTCTATGAAATCATTAATAGGACAGGGGAAGACAACGAATCTCCCTTAATTAATTTGATAAAGGCTTCTTTGATAATTTCTGTGAGAGGATAACATATTTCTGTTATATGTTGCACCAGAGACCAACCCTTATTTTCATATGAAGCCTAGAAACTCATTCGAAATGTCAGTAATAACAACAAACAAATGAAATAAAATAAAAAATACATGTCCCGATCTTTCCTTTAAGAAAGGAGAAAGCCTTTGATGCAAAAATCAAGTAATTTCCGTTCCGGCTTTAGATGTTTTGTGTTTTTAGGCAGTTGAAATTTACATACACATGTTTACAGTGTAGCTTGATAAATTTGAGTGGAAATCCTCCAACCACCTTTAAAAACAAACTCGTTTGACTAAAAGTTTTTGAAGTCGCAAAAGTAAGGAATGTTTACATGCTTTTATCAAATTAAATTAAATAAAAAGATTCATGTCCCGCAATTACTTTCAGAAATTTAGCCGCTAAGAAACTTCTTGACCATCTTAATAAATAAATAAAAAAGATGGCTCGTGAAGGTCAAACCATTTTCATGATGACGCATACTTGCAGCCTTAAGAACGTTTCATCATACAATAGTAAAACTAATATGCTAATTTAAATTTGTGTCGAAACTTTGAAATTAATATTAGTCAATAAAGATAGATAACATTAAAAGAATCAGTCTACTTATTAAGTTGTTGGGTTTTGTTTGTTTGTTTGTTTGTTTTGTGGTTTTACGGCTCAAGGACTACAGTGGTCATGCCAGGGACCTACTGTTTTCCGAGGAATCCGAACCTCTTGGACCTACAGTTTTTCGAGGAATCCGAACCTCTTAAGGCCTAGGGAACCAAACCCCGGACTACGGTGAGCAGTGCGATCTTTATGAGATCTCTGAGTAATAATAATAATAAATTTATCAAAATCCAACAGGTTACAAATACTCTTACATTGGGAGTAAAACACAAAATTTCAAAATCATCAATCGGAATACAATCAAAGCACTTAAATAAATTCATAGGACACAAACTAATAAGGAAAAAAACTCAAAAAACATGACAGATTAAAGACCTTCAGAACCAGACAAAAAAGCCGAGAGAGAAGCCAAGGAATTTCAGACTCGGCCAGTTTGGAGTATAAAAAAAAAAAGAAGGGAGAATTTTTTCTGGCAATGGGAATCTCAAACCGCAAGGGATGTGTCCTGGTGGTCTGATGCTCCAACAATTGGATCATGGGATATTGTCTGTCCAGGTGGAAACTACCAGGTATTAATTTATAAAAAAGTTTAAGGTCAATTTGCAGGCGACGCCACTCCATAGAATGGACACCGATTTCTGCGAAGCGATCCTGATACGAAAGACGAAGAAGGGGCCTAATATTTCTAGTAAATCCCCGAAGCGGCGTCTCCAGCAAATAGACATCTCGTTTCTTATAAGGGTTCCACACCGATGAAGCATATTCCAAAGTAGGGAGGACAAAGGTTTTAAAGGCAATTACAAGAGTAGCTATGTCGCAGTTGGAGAAAGCCTTCATAAGTAGAAAAAGAGCGTTGTTTTGCCCTTGACACCAGTCGTCAGCAGTGTGGTGAAAAGTTCAAATCATTCGTAAAAAGGATCCCAAGATCGTCCTGTTGATTTACATCTAACAGAAGGGAATCCCTTGTAGCAGTGTTTCTCAAAGTGTGGTCCGCGGCGACATATCAAGTGGTCCGGAGGATCATCACCAAATTTCATAACAAAAAAATCAACTAAAAATTGCCGGCGTCAATACAATTTAGGTTCGGGTGAGATTTAAGGAATTTCTCATAAATATTACTTGTTATAAACCTTACCTTTCGGCATTTCGTGAAAGATTTTAATTTAGCGCAGTATAGCCCAGATGCTCTTGCGCCATAAAAATCCAAACAAACAATAAAGATTTTAATCCTCTTAATTTGCCCATGCTGTCTACATTGCTTATTATTATTATTTAAGTTAATGATGTCATTTTCATTGTAAATTTGACAAAATAAGATCATAACTGACACTCTCCTTATCAAATAGTGTTACTCTAAAAATTATTTTGTTTCAGGTGGGTTTGACAACCAACCCATATTTTAAGAACTTGGTCGGAGATTTTAGAGATTTTCTGCCAAAAGCTAGTGCTTTTGTAAAAAAAAAAAAAAAAAGAAGCTCAAAATTTTTCTACAAAAGAGTTAAAATGAACTGCAAATTATATTTCAAGGGATAAATAAATCTCTGTATATAAGACTGCTAATAAATCACATAAATCGCTGATTACTTTGGTTATGTCTTTTCTTGGGAGAGGCGGGGGTGGGGGAGTATCACTATGACGGTGGCTAAGTAGGGCTTAATACCATTAACCATAATTGGCAACATTAACTTCAGGCAATATATTTTTTAATGGGAAAAGAATTCCCCCCCGGTGGTCCGTGATAAATAAAGGAATGCTTAAAGTGGTCCGTGGTAGACCAAAGTTTGAGCAACACTGCCCTATAGCATACGAACAATGGGCAAGTTTTCTTGGTACCGTTGGGTGTCGAACCCGGGTTACCACACTGCGCCACCGCAGGGCCCTAAGATGTTGGGTAATAACCAACTATAAACAGACTAACTCGCATTTTACTAGATTACATAAAAAAGTTGCATTATATATTTTATTTCGATTTTATTTTAAAAAAATTCCAATAATTAAAACTAACAAACTGACTTTATGAATTCAACTTCGAGAAGCTTGAAGTTGCCGACAAATTAAATTA
>QLNU02015360.1:242178802-242190309 GCA_006491805.2 Dysdera silvatica
ATCTTCTCATTTGGATTTAATAACTATATTCATAACCCAACTAGAATTACATCACATTCTTGTACAGTTATTGATCACTGTATTACAAACGTTTTAAATCCACAATGTGGCATACTTCTTTATCAGATTAGCGATCATCTTCCCATATTTTCAATTTTTGGTATTTCACAGGGAATATCTAAAGACATGGTAATCCATCTTTTATTAGAGATTTTTCTGAGATGAATTTACAGACATTTAAAGCAAAGTTACAAAGAGTAAATTGGAATAATTTATATCTCTTGGATAATCCACTACATGCTTATGGATATTTCGTTGATACCTTCAAAAATAATTATGAAGTTTGCTTTCCATTAAAAACAATAAGCAAAACCAAACGTATACGTAAATCATGGATTACAACTGAAATTTTTAGAGAAATAAGGAAGAAAAATAAACTTTACTTCAAATTTTTAAAAGATAAATCACCAACAAAACTTGCTGTTTTTAAGTCATTTCGGAATGAATTGAATACTAAAATAAAACGTGCGAAACAGGCATATTTTTCGGCACTATGTAATATGAATAATAGGAAAACATGGTCAGAAATAAATGAACTTATGGGAAGATCAAAATCCAGAACAAGAGAAATTGATATACTAATAACTCCTCATAAAACGATTACTAACATATCACAGATTTCTAATACATTCAATCAATATTTCATAGAATTCCCTTATTCTTTATCTAGTAAATTTAATAATGTATTCCAAAGATGCCATGATTATAATATCGCTAATTCCTTTTTCTTGGATGGGGTCACTGAACTTGAGACAATTCGACTAATTAATAATCTTAGTGCTAATAAAGGACCAGGCCCAGATAACTTTCATCCAGTTCCCATTAAATATTGTGCTCATGAGATTTCAGGGCCTTTAACCTACATCTTTAATCTAATCTTTTCCACTGGTGAGATTCCGCCGGAATTTAAGACGGCAAGGGTTGTTCCGATTCATAAAAAGGGTTCATATACTGACGTTGCTAATTATAGACCGATATCAATATTATCGGTGTTTACAAAAATACTTGAAAAACTCATTTATAATAGATTATTAAAATACTTTGAACATAACCACATCATACAGGAAAATCAATTCGGTTTTACTAAAAATAAATCTACTGAACAAGTATTGTTAACGGCAACAGACTTCATATATTCGGCTTTGGACGGTGGTGACTCATCAATTGGAATTTTTTTTGATTTGTCACGGGCATTTGATACCATTAACTATGATAGACTTTTATATAAATTACAATTGGCAGGTATATGCGGAAAGCAAAATCTTCTTTTCAGAAATTACCATTTTGGAAGATCTCAATATGTGCAAATAAACGAAAATCAATCTATCGCCAGATCACCTCTATGTGGGGTTCCTCAGGGGTCGACATTGGGACCTTTGCTTTTTATTTTTTATATTAATGATCTTTTTTTTCTGCCAACTCGATCTAGAGTTCTATGCTTTGCCGACGACACAAGCATCTTTTATAGGGAAAGGAATCTTGATGTGCTGTTTTCACTTGTAAATAATGATATTGATATATATATAAAATACTTTAGAGATAATTATCTCTCACTTAATACAAAAAAAACCAAATGTATTCTGTTTTCAAATAAACATAACAAAAGCAACTACTTATGTAATACCATAAAAATAGATAACGATATAGTTCCGTTATCGCAGGAGACGAAATTCCTTGGAGTTACTATTCAAGCCAATTTAAAATGGGATACACACATTAACCTATTGTGCTTAAAAATTGGTAGATTTTTGGGAATATTGCGCAACATTAGTATTTATATACCTATAAAATTTTTGATCAATCTATATTATTCTTTTATTTTTTCTCATCTTTTTTATTGTTTATCGGTCTGGGGATACACTTCACAGGCTAACCAAAGTAGAATTTAGTCATTACAAAATAAATTCTTCAATATTATTAACCATAAATTACCACAACCAATGTCGATCCGTGAGGTTCCGCAAAGATTCAATTTATTAACTTTTAATCAACTTTTAAATTATAAAATTTTGTTATTAATGTTTAAAAAAATTAAAAATACTAATCTATTCCAGTTGATTTACAGCAACCTACACATAACTATCCAACAACAAGTAGACATAACTACAGACCTCAATTTTCTCGTCTGGAGCTGGGTTGCCACAGAGTGGGTTCTTCAGGTCCTAAATTGTGGAATCAGCTGCCTTCTAATATAAAAGAGATAAATTCCTATTCTAAGTTTAAGTCTTTAATCCGGATCCTCCTTACTAATTCTATTTAATCAATCGCATACTTAATTTAATTTTCGCTGATGTTTGCGCAGTGATATCCCATGGGGCTGCTTTGGCTATCTGGTATCTCCTGGGTGGTGCAGGCTTTGTCAGACTACGTCTTTACCTGCGCTACCCAGGCAGACATGGACAAAATTTTATTTCACAGTATATTAATTAATGTATTGATATTTTTTTTTTAATTAAATTTGATGTATTTATATTTTTGTAATTAATTTTATGCATCTATATTTTCGTATAATGTTAATGTAGATATGTCTTTGTTCTTATAATTAACTTAAACTAACATTGATTTGTAATCCCAATGTATATTTTTTTGTTGTTCATGTTGCTGCCTAAATAAAGTTGCTAAAAAAAAATACACTCCAATAGAAAAATGCTCATATTTAGGCTCCAGACGAAATTTTTACCAGAAACAATTTTTAAAAACTTTATTACAGATGGAATTTTATTTTTTATATAAAATTGCAATTTATAACTTAATAAATTCCGGAACATTGTGAAGCTAGAAACTTTTCGATTACCCTTCTTGCTGATTTTGATTTACCGTTGAGAAATTAAATGATAATCATATGCTCATAAGTGCCAACGAAAATTTGTTCTTTAATAAATTATAAAATAGTTTGTGTCATCATGAGCCTCGAAATTAGAATTTCAGAAAAACTTCTATTTTTCTAAAACAATGAGATATTTTAAACCCAACATTTGTAGAATGCCAACCATTATAAAACTAACGTGTTTAAATACTTAGAATATTCCTTACTCCACAAAACATTATCTTTCAGCATTTTCACTAATTACCTTTCAAAGAGTTATTGGCTTTAATATCACTATTGTGTGATTAATGGAATTATCTTCACTATGTTTCATTTATTCGTAATGAGCACAACATCATTGTATGCAATAAGTAAGCAATACACAAAATGTGCTGTTTCTCCTCCAACTTCTATTTTAAGTCATTTAATGCAATATATTCCTTTAAAAGATATTATTACCCTTCACAGGGATAACACAATTGCTAAGTAGTGGTCAACACAGAAAAGCCTCCGGAGCGAATTTTGTGTGTTTTTTCGTGGGAAATAATTATACGTGAAAATTCCGACACTAGAGCTAATAAACGCAGGTGTCAAAATTTTCACGTATAATATACCTTGTCTAATGCTTTTTTTCTTTGCTAATATTTTTATTTGTATGAGCTTATTTATTTTACGATTAATAAATTTGATGTCCACGTTTAAACTCAGACTAAAGCTTTTTTGGTTTAGGAGATAAAGAGACATCGTCCTCGTCTCTTTTTCTCCTAAACAAAAAACAGCTCTAGTATGAGCTTAATGTGGGTGTCAAATTTATTGGTAATAAAAAAAGTCCCCCACGAAAAACTCACAAAAAACTCGCCCCGGTGGCTTTGTGTGTTGACCATTATTTGGCAATTGTGTTATCCCTGAGAAGGGTAATAATATCTTACATACTTGTTTGTTTATATGTTTACGTGCAGGAGTATAATGTGCGCGTGTTTGTGTGTATACATACATACGTACGTGTGTACATGCCTGCGTTAATACGAATTATGAGAAGAAACGTTAGCCGATTATGATCTCCTATGAAGATCCTGAAACCGTGAATTATATTTCCAGTTTCTGAATCTTTTAAAGCGCTAGCCAGTAAGGTGTTCCTTATTATTAAACGTATTAAAGTAGATGCTGGAATTCGGTGAAATAGCAAGAAAAGTAGTAAATATAAAACTTCTGAAACTTCGAAGGAATAGTCAAGAAATGTGCGTCATTATAAAATTGTTCTCTTGTTCTCTCGGTTCACGCTTAGCTCCAAACAATTTGTTGAATTTTCCAAATCGCATTTCGTGCTTTAAAAACGGAGAATCTGTTTGGCAAAATCTGGGTCACGGCTTTTCAGCACACTGGCCGGAGTCCAAATTTGTCCTAAACGGTAGAAACAGACAAATCGTTGCAAAAAAGAGCATCACTACTTTCAAAAACCAAAAACGGTTTTCGTTGTATCAGAAAACGTGTCTCGTCCGCTGAATTTGTTAGTATTTAACATTGGGCCCATTAGGGCAAATGCAACTGACACAACTTCAAAAAATTACATTAGGAAACGGTTGAATTTAATTTGGTTTAAGGAAAGTATCAGAGGTTCCATTTAGATTTCGTGTGGCTATGTTTATCTTTTTCTAAACTGGAATTCGCGTACCCTTATAATTTCTTATATGATTAAAGTTTTCTGTAATTTGCATGAGGTCGTCTGCGACTATTAAACACGAATATGAATCGTCAGATTGCAGAAGGATATAATCGCCAAATCTTATAAAATTAGTTTTAAGACGAAATGGCAACTTTACATATCGAGACTTATACCCCAGTAGAATAGAAAAAAATTACATGACTTTCGAAATATATTTATCAGTTCAAAGAAGGGAATATGTAGCTCCCATAGTTATCCCCCCTGTTCAAATCATTTTGGTACCGCTAGATGGCAGTGGAGATGTTCGCTGTTTACTAGCTGAGTTGTTTGCTTCCTACTTTTATATTTAACCAGCCATCAAGAAAATGAAGTGCTCCGAAAGAATAAAATTTCAAAATTCAAAATATTTACATTTACGAACGTGAGATCCCAATATGCGTCTTCATAAGGGACAAGATTATGTAAGTTTTATCTAAGTCAAATACATAACCTCGTATTTATATAGACTAAAGTATAAAAAAATTTCAAGTTGCACAACTGAAAAAAAGTTTCTATTACAAATTTTTTTATGAAGATGCAGAAAATGAGTAAAATATTTTTCTTATAGGTTTAGTAAAATGATCAGATACAGCTCAAAGAGTTCGTAGAATTAAGTACTAAAAAAACAAGATAATACTTCCATGTATTTTGTACTAAAAAGTGTAGGAATTTTTTTTTTACTTTATATATTATTGTACATTATGATAGTAAAAAAGCATATCATTATAAAAAGCTTATTTTTCGATAATCTTTTTAATTGTTGTAGGAAAGTCAAGTAAACCTACGTGACAAACATTTCAACCGTGTAAAAGCTTTACCTTACAATGTAATGAATGCAGTTAGTGGAAGTTTTGGGCCATTTCACTTAAAATTACATTACAGTATAAAAAGTTTCAATATTTGAGTACCGATCACAATATCAATACAACGCATGAATTCTTTTGCGCAAAATACTCCAACCTTGTTAACATTGTTAAATACGATTTCCATCCAAGATATTACAATAAAATCGTAGCTGTAGATTCGGACGCCATCAGATTCATGTTTGGTCGCATGTAACAAGTTTAAAACAAAAGTGAGTCACCACATCTAAATGACAATGCCAAACATGTAGCTCTAACTAAGAAAATGTGTACACAGAAAAAACGAAGAGCTGACAAATTTTACAAAAAAACTAGTAGTATTAAATTTACGTGAGGAAAAAGACGACTTTGTGATAATGGTGTTCATGTTTCATAATTTATTTATTGGGGATATTACAATAACATTTAATGGCTAACCAACAGTTGCATTTAAAATAGATTTATGTCATCTCTTACACAATAAACATTGCTTCCTGCTTCTACAGCAGTCAATACAGAAACCCTTCAAATTTTACTAATTAATAATTTTTTTAATTAAAACTGCAATGCTCATGTTTGATTGTTATACGCATAGAATTATATGGAGTCCATCGATAAATTGCAAGTGTATATATGTTTTAATATATTTATATGTGTATAGTTGCTTGGGCCCTCTCCAATAGTTTTGAACGCTCTTCATTCAAGTTAACTGTATGGATAGGTGATTGGTACATGTGGCAGGATTTTAACGGCTCAATAACAGCGTAGATTATATTGCGCCAAACGGGTTGAAGCTGTACATATAATTTGCTATATGAATAGAAATGGATGCAGGGGCGGATTTAGAGGTCATTCAAGGGTGGCGATTAATGACTTGATTTTTGAAAATGATACCTCATTGGACCTTTACCTTGTATCTTTTCAATGTTAAATTTTCATTCAAGGAGCGGGTGATCGCCACCCCCGTCCCTTTAAATCCGTCCCTGAATGTATGTTCTAATCTTTTGTCGTTGCAACTATCAACCCACAACTATAATACACGAAACGCCCTCATAATTTCATACCCGACTTTGCAAGAACCTTCTTTAGAATGGCACGCACTATTTATATCGGCCCTAGAATTAGAATTACGTTCCACACTACCTTGAAATGAAGAAATTCACTTTTACTTTTTTTTAAATATATTCGCAACAATTTACTTAATTTATGATAGTAATAAATTCATTCTCCTCAGAATAAATGGACTCTGGAAAAATGACCTTTGGTATAAATTGTAGTGGCAGCAAAATTAGCCGAAAATTAGAAAAGGAAAGATGGAGAGAACTGTTCATAATAAGGAATGATGCAAAACATCGATAAAGGAAATTGATGAAAATATCGATGAGACTTAATGAAAAAGTTATCTAGAAAACTGATGTATACAGATTTCACATTCCCTTCTTCTTGAAAAACTTGTAACGACTGTAATTACTCTTAGAGCAACATGAGCTTATTCTAACTTACGAATCTTTACCCGTCTATTGTCCAGGCGGATTAACCATAAATTCGTATTTTGCATATAAAAGACAAAAGTATATTTTGCAGGCAATACATTTTTATTACGTTCAAAATCTAATACATCTACAAAGTTTCGGATTTTCACATACAAACAGATATAATGTACAACACTAGCAATATACTTTGCATCTTTAGCCTATATTAACCAAAACACACCAATTAACGAGAAAAATCAATTATATTTCTGAGCCTAAAAAGGTGTTTTATGAACGTACATTGACAAGACTAACTACACCACAAATGGAAAATAGAGAAGATAAGGAAAGCTTTGTTTTAACTATTCATCGTTGAAAATCGAAATTCACACAAATGCAGTTTTCCTGAGCTGTCACGTCATTTTACAATTGTTTCAACATAGATACGTTCAATCTTCTTCAGAAAAACCTTCCAGAGGAAAGACAGCCTTCGATCTGGAAGGTTTTTCCATGAATACGGAACGTAGCTCTGACGAAATGATTGTAAAACGATGTGGAAACTCACAATAAACTAAGTTTGTGTGAATTTCGGTTTAGGTATATGGTTGTGCAGAACATCGCTATAATTTATTTATTTATATCCTTTACTATTTTTTCATTTGCTATGGCATATTTTTTAATAATTTCTAAAATTAAATTAAGAAATTAGGTTTTTCTTTTATTTATTATTAATTTTCACGCAACTTTTTCTGGTATAGGTTCTGCAATATGAAAAAGAAAATAACATCAATGATAGCATAATTAGTTATCGATTGAAAAATATATAATTACTTTTTACAATTCAAATTTCTGCGTCATTTGTAAAAAATATATTCGTTAACATGGACTTTTTAAAAAATTCAATAAATAAAGATTTTGTTAAGAATTTTAATTATATAATTAAGTAACAGATATATTACTTAAAAGTGCATCATGTTCTTTGAACATGTCGTTAAAAATAAAGTAAGGAATTTTTCATTAAATGTAGCAATATATCTGCCAAGATTTCAAAGTTCACCCAATAGATAAAAAAGTAATAGAGAAGTTCGATGGTTATTTTTATTATTTCATATTTCTCAAAATCAACTCTCTCTCTCTCTCTCTCCTTCAAACTATCGATTCATATCGTCATCATAAAGTGCCATCTCCGAGTCGGAAGTTAACGGCCAATGCGGACCACATTTCCCGGTTTCTACTCGCAAATATAATGCCTTCTCTGCTTAGTCCAGTCTAAAGCTTTAAATTGTCCATCTATCATCATCTTTCCTGCCTCTAGGCCTCTTCCCTAAGGTGTTTCCCTCTAGTGGTAATTGAGGCATATTCTATTTTTCCTCTTTTCACTATGTATCCGCAATATGTTAACTGATATTTTCATGCTATTTGATTCATATATGTGGACTAAATATTCATTACTAATGAAATTTGAATTTAATCATTTGAAAACCTTTATATATGAAGTTTTAAAGACTGATTTTTATATATACACACAGATCTTACGAAATGTATACGAACTGTATCAAATTCTTAAACGACTTTCTGAGAATTGTCTCTCATCTCTCTCTCTTCAACACCTTTGATTTGGAAAACTTGATCTTTCATTGATCAATCTTTGGTGTTTGAAAATATCTAATCTAGAAATTGCTAAATTATATATAATCTAGAGTTTATGAGTCTATGATCAATTAAAAATATGAGCTCTTTAGTCTGTAATATAAAAATTACTGGGAAATTTTTACATTTGTTTTTCGGTTGCTTTCTATAGTTCATTTTATATTTTCATTCTCCGTTTCTTGCTTATGATTAAACAATTATTTATTAAGCGAATAAAAAATAAAATCTTTCATTCTACTTCCATTTATTTTAAAATAAGATAAATTTTAAATCAAATATCCCATCGTGTCTTGTCCATTGGATTAGCCCCAATTCCCAATTTCAAAAACAAAACAATTTGTAACTGTGCCATGGAAAAGTACTGATTTCACAAAATGATTTGTCATGATTCAAAATACTTTTTATTTAGAAATATAGCCTCGCAAAAGGTGGGTGGTACATGAGAAGATGCATACACTCACCAAAGTTCAGGTACTTACTACAAATGTTCAATATATGCGCCGTTGGTCACACAGCACACGTCCAAATGGTAATCCAGTTCGTTCCATACGTTCAATGGCAAATTCCCATTAATGTTCATCACAGAGCTGTGATGCGTTCCTTCGGTTCTTGCAGTGTTATTACCATTGGGATAGAGAAACTATGTACTTCATATAACTTCCACAGAAAGAATCATGTCTTGTACTTGTAAACAGAAAAGTTATAAACACCACAAATAATAATTTAAAAATATTAATTATTTACTTTTAAAATGGTTATTGTTCAACTGTTTATTGAAAACTCGTTAAATTATATTTATAAATTACATATTTATTTGAAAAATTTGTTAAATTGTTTATTGAAAAGAACAAATTTTTAATCTCTCCGTATTCCTCCTAAACATTTCACACGTTTAGTTTAAAAACAATATACGTTTTACGTTAACGCAATATGTCTTATTGATTTATATAAAAGTATTATCTAAGACGCCTTTGTGTTTCCTTCGTTTCTCTTGAAACTATGAAACTAATTTTAATACGAAATAAACATCACGCAATAGTTTTCATTCTCTAAAATATGTGATATAAAAACGTCATCTTTTATTCATTGGCAAAAACTCTGAAATGAAATTGGTCAAAAAAAATGCTGACTTCAAACAAATACTTAATTACAAAGTTAATAGCTTCATTGATTATACAATACGTTTGAAAATAGATTAATCTTTCAAGCCGTCCTTCCATAATAGGTGGAGATTAAAAGCAACTGTCTAGCTAATACCAAAAATTGTATTTTTATCGTGTTATGCCTAAAAAATGCAACGAAAAGCACAAAAAATCAATGTGCCGAAACTTAATGGTTTCATAAACCTTTAAAAAAAGCATTGAAAAGATAAAAACACAATTTCAACACACTTCTTCCTTAAACTAAGCAATTTCTTTTTTATCTCAAAAATTGCAAAGGCTATCATCCCATTTCAAAAAGTGAATAAAAAAAGCCATTTTTTTTCCACAGCACTTTAGTTTCTTTTACCTTTCTTCAGTACTTGATGAAAAAGCAAAATCGAATTTGAACTTTGACAAAGGCTGTTTTCGTTTCAGTCTAGAACATGAGTTGGATCAGATAATCGATGGCAAAATTTTCAATGTTTATTTCATAAAATTAAAAATTTTGAAAGGCTGAAAAGCAAATTTAATTTTAAAATATACATTCTTTATAAAAATGTATAATTAATTTTCTTAATTTTAAACAATTTTAAATCATTGAGCGCATACGTATTTAAAGAGATAGCATTTAAAAATTTTACACTAAATTTAAGGCAAATTTATTTTAAAAGTATTTCATATCCAAAACATTTTGTGGCGAAATGTAAAAGTTATTTCACCTAACTCTGGAACTAGAAAAGATAAAGAAAAAGTTTAAGAACATCTCGCCCCAGAGGCTTTTCTGTGTTGACCATTATTTGGCAATTGTGTTATCCCTGTGAAGGGTAATAATATCTTACATCCTCATATACGAAGAAAAATGCGTTTGTTCTTGTCCTCATTCGTCTAGTAGGTCAAGACACCGCGGGCTCAACGCGGGGACCCTGGTTCGAATCCAGGATGAGGACGGCGCCTCTTTTTCTCCAAATATAAAAAAAGCTCTAGTTTGAGCTAAATATACGTGGGTGGCAAAAATTATTGTATATGAAAAAGTTTAAATTACAAAGTTGTTAAATAACAAGTAATTTGTAGGATATTACAGTTTGCATACACCGATAGGGTAAATAGAGGACTAAACACAATTGGTAAAATCAGATTCCCATCGCTAATTCATACAGGGTGTTCCAAAAACATCGAGTCAAAAGTATATAGTCGTGATCCTTGTGCAAAATGGACCATAATGGCCCTTTACATGGGGGGTCGGAAATGAATATCCACGGAGTTATGCATACTTTTATTTCGCAGAGGCGGGATCTATAATGACCAATGGCGCTTACAAACCAAGAAGTTGTCTCCCCCGAAAATTTCAACTCCGGCGCGGGGTTGCTACATTGCATCCTCAAACAGCTTTCCGGGCGTGTTGGCATTTTTTGTGGTTGCTGAGATTGGCGACTTGATTTTATAATTAGCGCAATTTCATAAATAAAGATTTTAAGGCTCCTACGTAGGGCTGGCAACTTTCCTCAGTGGTGCACTACGAACATAGGGGGGCCCAAAGATCCGTGGGAGCCCATAGCTTTTAAGGTGAGAACAAAGAACAGTTAATATTTGCGATAGATCATATGAGCCAGGACTGCTCGATGACTAAAGTTTCATGACAAACACAGATTTGAATTCTGACTCCGTTTTTGTGAACGGTGAAATCAATAACTACACTAACTGGGTAGCTTTCCTAAGAAAAAGAAACGTAAGATTCACAGACGGAGGTTCCTCTACCAAAGGCTGAATTTAATATATTTAGAATTTTTTTTTTTTCTGTATCTCTTCTCTCTCTCTCTCTCTCTCTCTCCCTCT
>QLNU02015360.1:242190409-242220320 GCA_006491805.2 Dysdera silvatica
TCCATGTACTACTACACCATTCTGCGAAATATCCGACTTCAGTCAAGTCTTTATATACATTCGTAAGGGGTTATATATTGTCATCCGTAGTTCAGATGACAGATCCGTGCCCGGCAAGTGGAAGGTCGTGGGTTCAGGTCCCACCGAAGGCAGAAATATTTATTTTCTTTCGAACGTTTCACCATCTAATCACGCCATACCATCGGCGTTGGTATCACTACGCCAATAAACGTTGATTTATATTGTTGTTTAATACTGAAATTATAAGTATGTGTGATGGTTTGAATTTTGGAAATAGGTTTATTGAAATTAAGAGTTCTTAAAACAGTCTTTCGGCAAGTGAAGAACAGTTGCCAATAGGTGGCGCCACATTTAAATGTAAATACATAATAAAAAAAATTAAATAAATACAATGATACATTTTTCTGTAAGTTTGTAGATAATGAATTGTAACTATCCGCAGAAGGAAAAACACAAAAATTGAATTGTTATTCATACACTACAAAAACTAAAATAAATCATATATTATTCTTGGAATTTCACAAGGACCCCCCCCTTCCACCCCGAGCTCATGCGCCGAATCTGACGAATTTAATTCAGTCGTAAGTAAACACCATAAGAAACCTAATACGCGAAAATTAACAGCTATCTCTTCAGATTAACGCTAAAAATAATTAATAAAAAATGAGTTTGGGTTGACAAAAGAGAGACTTTATCGCCATTTGGCGCCTTTTAATTTCTTCCATAAATTCTTCAAAAAGTATCTAAACCACATTAAATATATTTATAGTCTGTTCCATGTTATCCTCATACGGATAAATAGAATACAAGCGATACTTCGTTACAGAATTTTTAAAATAAAAATAAATGATTCTTTTATGCACAAACCGAATTGCAACTTGCAATGTGATTATAAAAATTAAAGTAAATTGTTTTCTGATGTGACTTTCAGCAATAAAATAAAAATAATATAGAATTTTAATTTAACGAATAGGAAAAAAAAAAACTTTACAGCTACTTCAAAATCTAATACGTTTAAATTTAAAAAGTTAACGCTAGCTCTGTATTACTGGACGTATTCTAAACTTTTAAAATACGACTTCACGTTCGCTTTTCTCCTTTTTAGACCAACTAGCTATCTTGATACGTGTTGCCAAAAGGGTTGCAATTGGCGCTATTTTAACTACCTTTTAATATTTAATTTCTCGATTTCCACGGGAAGATAGCTGCTAATTTTCACACATTAAGGTTTTTATGGTGGGTACATTAAGCTCAATTAAATTCGTTAGATTCGGCGTGTGAGCTCGGGGTGGGGGGGGTTCCTTCTCAATTTTAATAAAAGCTTTATTATAAAGTATTTAATGAAGAACTAATGTCTGTGGTTCATTTTTTTTCTGTGGGCAAAAATTTCTGTGGTTAAAACTTTAAAATATTGATTGTAGATTTTTTTTTTTTAATTTTTTTAATGGTGCTTTTGTATTTCAGAATCTGGCACAGTTATTTTTTTTTCTGTCGCCCTCTACTGACATATTTTGTTATTTCTTTTTTGCAAGAAAATACTGTATTGTAAAATTTCTTAAAAAATAGAAAATATTAAATTTGGGAAAATAGGAAACATATTTATTTACTAAATGCAAAACAATTTTTATGGTGCAGTTCGATAAAATCATTAACACGATAACACTGCTGATAGCTATTTCGATAGCGTTAACCAGCTACCGTCGTCAGAGCGAATGGCGGCTTCTGTTTATGTCCGTACTGTTGGTCGGTGTTGCCATCACGTCGGTTGGGAACTTGATTGGGCGGGGGAGTAAAGCGTATTTGTGGAGACGTCTTCAGCCGTGAGACCCAAAAGGTTTTCCAAATGGGTGAGATAGAGTTACTAAGGAGTTGATCATTAACTGAAATGTTTATGTTTGATAGAATGTGAGATGCCTCAAAGAAACTGAAATCAAGTGCTGCGTTGACTGTTTTAATAACATGTGCATTGGAGAATAGAAACTGATGTCCGAATTCCCACGAGTGTTTTGCCAGAGCCGATTTATGGAATTCTTGCTTTCTGACGTCAGCCTCCCAGTTGGCTTTTCTCATTTTAAAGACACCATCCCGGATTCTGACAGCTGCGGCATATATTCCATTCCGTGCCAGTGTGGCCAAATTTATATCGGTCAAACACGGAGAGCACTGCGCCTCAGACTAAATGAACACGAAGCTTATGTCAGAAAGCAAGAATTCCATAAATCGGCTCTGGCAAAACATTCATGGGAATTCGGACATCAGTTTCTATTCTCCAATGCACGTATTATTAAAAAAGTCAACTCAACACTTGATCTCAGTTTCTTTGAGGCATTTCACATTCTAGCAAACATCAACGTTGCAGTTAATGATCAACTCCTTAGTAACTCTATATCATCCACTTGGAAAAACCTTTTGGGTCTCACGGCTGAAGACGTCTCCACAAATACGCTTTACTCCTCCGCCCAATCAAGTTTCCAACCGACGTGATGGCAACACCGACCAACAGCACGGACATAAACAGAAGCCGCCATTCGCTCTGACGACGATAGCTGTTTAACGCTATCGAAATAGCTATCAGCGATGTTATCGTTTTAACGATTTTAAATAACTACACCATAAAAATTGTTCTGCATTTATTTCTATTGATTAGTGCAGTGTGTCGCTATTAAACTATGATAATCTTGATCCATGATTTTTATGAAAGAAATAGAACTTCATTAAATTAGAAATTTTAAAATCACACTGCTAAAAAACAGCTCTAACCACATTTAAGGAGTACATATCTTTTGTATTTTTCGGTTAGCAATCGTTCACTCTTCATCTGATCCTTCATTATTTAGTCCATGTTTTATAATATAGCGATAGTAAAATTTAATCAGTTTGCATTTTTCCGTGCTTCTGGTCAAAATTTTAATAAACTCTTATATTTATGCTTTTTTTATTATTTTATTTTCGACAAAATGTCAGGTATACTAGTAAATTTTCTGAACTATTTTAAATTTTTCATTCGTAAATTAATTACGTTCATCAAAATTAGCCCTGAGACTAAATCGAAAAGTCAAAACTCAACAATGTTTTGAATTAAACTCCTCTGAAAATTCCGAACAGCATTAAAGAAAAACTAAAGTAATTGGAATAGCCTGAAGCAAAGCAGTTTAAAATAGCGGGAACTAAAATCTTTAAATGAAATCTTAATTCATCAAATCATACTATCTTAATTCAGAGATTAGAAGAATTTCTAATTTATCAAGTAAATAGATACTCCAAAATATTGACATCATTTTGCTTCTTATGAAATAAAGTGTAGGTCATCAGATTTTCTGAGTTTAAAACACCTCTATTAAATAATTGTTTACTGATTCTTTCTATGTATTTTGATTTTAATAAACTTGAAAATTTCATTATATACACACAGGACTGTCCTGAAGAAAATTATTGAGAATTTGCGGTGCTGTCTTAATTAAAGAGTATTGTAATTGTGGGGTTAATGGACTTGGTGATGTCACTGCTCCGCGCTGGCTGGCATTTGACTGGTCGTCTATCGTCTATCCAAGCTCAGGGTGGCAGTTACCACTTTCATCAGTTTTTCTTTCCTCTCCTGCTCCCACGCAGGATATTATTTTGAGGCTTGGGGGGTTCGGGGGCTTCCTCATTTGTTTCCATTCAAGTTTGTAAATGACTAGAAAAAAAAAAGGCTGAACTTTGTTGAAAGTTGTCCAAAAACCAGCAAATACGAAAACGTTCTTGAGACCTTGAGAGTATGCGCCGCGTACTCTGTATTTTTCAAAATTTCTTGAGAGTACGCGGCGCGTACAGCGCGTACCCTTTCGGGACAGTCTTGTATATACATGAATCATTTTCGCATGCATAGATTTCATTTATTTCAAGCATACTCCTCATGGCATATAATGCATATTACCACTGCCAGCAGCTTAAAAAGAAACTCTTGCAGAGTGGTAGCGAAATCTGTTTTTCCTGTTACAAGGCTTCAAATAGATATACATGTATATTTTCAATGAGAATGGTACTAGGTACTATCAATACAATTATGTTCACCCCAATCTTATACTAAGTTAAAATATTATGGAACGCATTCAGAAAATGCGTATTATGGGAATTGTGCAATTTATATGCGAATTATGCAATTTTTGGGGCCTAAAGTCTGCCAAAAATTAACGTAACATGGCATAAAATTAGTTTTTATACATTGGTAAGAACAAAATATAATAAGAAAAGTAAAGCGTCAAGAAAATATGAAAAAGCGTAATTCGTAAACCAATTATAATTCAAGTACTACAAATATCTATGATTATAATAGCATAATAATTAAAAAAGCACGTTTTTAAAATTTTTACAATATCTTTTAACATAAATTTTTAATGATACGAACATGATTATACAACAGGGAGCTATATCTTATCCGTATTATTAAAAATTAGTAAAAATTAGAATTATTTTACTTATCATTATAAATGATATTTGCAATATTTAGATTGTGATTAGTTTATGAATTATGCTTTTCATATTTTTCTTGATGGTTTATTTCTTTTATTATATTTTGTTCTTATCAATGTATAAAAACTAATTATATACGTATACGTACATACAAACGAGGATTTGAACAATATTAAAATCGAATATCATTATGTTTTATCTATATTAAAATCTTTGGAATAACATAGACGTTCAAAGGTAAAATTTCGTATAAGAAAAGTTTCTTACTTTAGGATTATTAAAATTTTGTCTGATAAAGGAACTTTTCTATAGGAGTTCCGAATTTTTGAAAATAGAACCTAGGGAAAGAAATGCTTTGATCCTTTATGCCAAGGGTTCTAGTACTTGTATTTTAAGAACTAATGTGTGGGGAATGTAATACAGAATCTCTCTAGAGCAAAATCTTTCAGACAAGGTTTGCTTTTCATAATACCTATGAGACTGTTCGGATTCGAAGAATGATTGATGCTATTTTTTATTTCGCTCAACAAAAACAAACTTTATTCAACTTTACAAAAACACTTTTCCATTTACAACTATATTTACTTCCCTACAATACGTCTTTCTGTTTTCTGCTTTAAAATAGTATTAAATCTTTGGTCATGGCAAAGTGGTCTATAATCATTATAGTAAATTTATAACTTATAAATATTTCACGTTATCTTTTAATTACCGTAGAATCAGGTAATATTGGCAGTTTTTTTCTTCAGTCGACTATTACAACTAAATAGTTGCTTCCAAGACGTTTAGAATTGCTGCATTATTTCAGTTTTGTTGTATAGTATATGATAGATTGTGATAAAAAAATGCTGCAATAATTTTTCCTTAAGAAAAAAATAAAAAACTGACATGCCAAAGTTAAAACGGGTTTGGGGTAACTTCGGCACCCCATATTTTTATTTCATAAACAGAAGCAGCTGCCACAAATGAACATTCTGGTCCAAATTTGACATTTCTAGGTTCAGGCATTCAAAATATGTGATCTTTTTTCTGTTTATGCTGCAGGTGTTTATATATAAATTAATATAATTAATAGGTACGAAGTCTATGATGATTGGATGATATGCATTGTACTTTAGTAAGAATGATTTTATTTAAAGGAATGCTTTACTGCCAAAATAAAACGACTTGGGGTTCATGTTAACAAGGGTAGCAGTATAGTAAGAAAAACATTCATAATACAGAAAATTAAATTTAATGTAACATCTACTAAGCTGGTACTATGTAATTCCATGTAGGAAAACGAAAAATAGTATACAAATAAGCCAATTAGAGAAAGAAAAAAACAATGTTGCATGGTAACAACGCCTAAACTGAAGGCAACGTTTTCCTAAATTACATCCCATAATGACATTATGAAAAATTAGAAATGACCAATAGTGGTATACCTGTATTAATGCAAACTGTAGTTGTAATGACAGACTCACTGAACATATGAAATTGCTCAAAGGAACTCATATTTCACAAGATCACCATGACAAATTAATTTTGGATAAGGCAATAATTCTACAATGTAATTATATCAAACATGTAATGCATCATAATTTCCTGCCGACGGGATACACTTTTAGATTTCTTATCAATCGACTGTAATGCCAGTAACTCTACCAGAACTTGTTCATCGTGTTTCAAAGCTTGAATAACACAAACATAAAAATATACGAATTTATTGCTGGCAAGTTTAACAAGAACATACTGGTCGCAACTCAGCAAAGGTGGTGAAACTGGAACAGCGATACTAACATAGCCAGTTAACGTACTAGCAGATGTCGTAATGTTTTCTGTTTTGGATTGAGGAGCAGCTGGTAAGGATTTTATACTAGGGAAGCTTGTGGAGGGTTGAAAATCATGCTCTGCAAATTCAGAGAGAATAATCGGAGCACCAACCTTTCCAGTGTGATAACTTTCAGTTCATTTTGTATGATGCCACTCTGTACAATGTAATTTCGAGAAGCAGCACTACAGCTAAGTTCAACAAGTTTGACTTTGTTCACTGCTTCTTGAAATTGGGATTCTGTGTAAGTTACATAAGATCATTTATCAGGGATTTTCTTTGCTTTTCATGGCATTTTACTAGCTTCTAAAGTTACCCCGATTCAGACTTGAAACAGAGAACTTTTCGTCAAATATTATTTTACAGAAAAGTTATGAACATATATTTTTAAAACACATAGCAAAGGTACTAGCATAGTTAAACTATGACATAGTGGAAAAATAAGTTCCCTTGTTTGAATTGTGTGTTGCGGGACATGGATTTTTTGGGTGCTTAAAAAATGCTCTTTTTTGTGCATACATTTTTTTTTCCTACCACTACATAAACCTAGGTAGGTTAAAATGTAAATCCTAGTACAATATTTATTACACTTACACTTAGTAATTTTTTTATTCAAGAACATCGAATTGTTGGGTGTGAAAAAAAATCGATAAAACGTTTTTATAGAAATCTGCCAAAGTTACCCTATTCTACGGTATGCATTAAAATTTTATTTTCTTTAAAATGATAAGCGAATTTTTCAAATAATATTTTTTTACAGACATTATAATTTAGTTTTCACTACTGTTTTCAATTATAATTGTTCGCACTATCTGTAAAACAACGTAAATGTCCTTTAAATTAATGAAGTTCCCTATCATGTAACATACTGGAAAATCTAATTCTTCACTTTTCCATAAATAAAATGAGAGTATCTCCTAATAAGTTTAGACTATACAGACTATTACCATTATACACTGCTCAAAACAATTAGGGAATATTGTGATTATGGATATAAACTGCGGAAGAAAAAGTGTGTTAACTGATGCTTGATTCATAGATGTTGTAAGCTATGGGGAAAGAGAATCACTCACAGAACAAGAAATAATTAAATGTTATTCACGTTTTTTGTCAGAAAGCAAAACATGCACATTTTGTACAAGCCATAAAAACAAACAAAAAATGTAATTTCTCATATAAAAATGAGTTTTAATAAGGGGTACGTTTTCCCCTTTCCAAAAGCAATGTTACACACCTGTGAGGCATGGAGTCAGTGAGGTTATCGATGAGGGATTGGAGTATTCTCTCCTACTCCTGTAGAAGAATGGTTTCCAGCTGCTGAACTATTTCTGGGGGTGTTATAAGAGACCAGCAACCATTCTTCCTAGAATGTCCCAAACATGTTCAATTGGGTTCATGTCTGGGGAATTTGCTAACCAATCCATTCGAAGAATTCCTTCGTCGAAAAGGAAGTCGTTTAATAGCCGAGCGCAATGTGAAAGGGCGTTATCATCCATGAGGATGAATTCATCTCCGATCGCTTCAGCGTAAAGAACCACAAAATGTCTGAGGATTTCATCCCTATATCGTTGAGCCATCAGAGATCCATTTCTAATGATGTGCAAGTCGGTACGGCTATTCATAGAGATGCCGGCCCAGACCATCACTCCGCCTTCTCCAAATCGAACACTTTCGCTCACAAATGCGGAATTATTCCGAGTGCCATATTCTCTCCAAATGATAAGCCGCCTATATTAAAGTGGGACTCGTCTGAGAAGAGAACATTGCTCCATTCATTTCGTCTCCATCTCAGATGCTCTTGTGCCCACATTCTGCGGGTCGCACGATTAACCGCTGTTAAAGAAACACAAACCATAGGTCTGTGAGCATACAAACCAACATGATAAAGTCGCTTTTGAAAAGTTTGAGTTGAAACTCTGGTGCCAGTAGCCCGCAGAATGTACTGTTGTAAAAGAAAGGCGTTCATACTGCGATTTCTTCTGGCCGTTAGTGTTAAATACCAATCCTCATTTTGTGTTCTCACACGCCTGCGACCTAGTCCTGGTCTTCGGCTAACATTTTCAATTTCTAAAAACCGATTCCATATTCTAAAAATCACACTTTGGGACACCCCAGGGGCTTTCGCTACAACTGAATTTGGCCCGCCTGTCAAATGTCGGCCCAACAGGCTACCGATTCTTCTAAGTCATGTTGAGACCGCATTGGCGTACGCAGGGGGTGTTGATGGGAGTTGTGACCCCCCCATTGCAATGAAATTTTGTATATTTAACATAGGAATATGTGAGTTGTAGCTCTGTAACCCCCCATTGAGTCTATAACCCCCTTACGAACTTTCTGCGTACGCCTATGAGACATCGTATTCACTGTTACGAAACATTTAGCGCATGTCAGTTGTTTCTAATATCCTCTTACATAACGAATGTTGCAGGTCGCTTTTCACTTCCTATCAGAAACGAGTAATTTTCGACTTCACAGAAAAAATTTGCATAACCAAAGTTTGTAAATGCAAACATTTTCCTTTTTAATCTGTTTTTTTTTCATTATCATTAAAAAACTAATCGATTATATGATTGTTTCATACCGAACTCAGAATATCCCTTAATCGTTTTGAGCAGTGTACTAATTTTATTCGGTTGGGAGACTACCATAAAGATAATAATTTGACTTTCTTCGAAGCTATGCCAAGATAATATTTGACATAAGAAGAAAACAATAATAAATACTTGTTGAATAATTCTAACACAAATTATATATTCTAAGTAAACAATTGACCCATACAATTTATTCAAATGTCGTTGTATTAAATTTGTTTACTTTACAAATTTGTATATGATTTGAAGAAGTTATTCATCTTCACTTTTAACTATGTGACCCTGATTTATATTATATGTTTATGCTCTTTTCCTCATCCTCGAATTTCCCCTCTGTTAATATAGGTTCTCGATTTTTGCTGTAAATATATTTAAATTCCTCTGATAATTTGTTTCATAATTTTTGTACTTTAAAATTCACACTACTGCGCCATATTTCAATTATTTTTGGCAGTTTAAACCCATTTTGTTTCTCAGCCTTTTCTTAGTCTTCATTATTTTCTATGTTTATGATCTCTGTATTCCTTATTATCCTTTCGCACATTTCAATAGCCCTGCGATGGCGCAGTGTGGTAACGCGTTCTCCTATTGCGCGGCTAATCCGGGTTCGACTCCCAGCAGTGCAAAAAGAACGCTTACTCAGAGATCTCATAAAGATCGCACTGCTCACTGTAGTCCGGGGTTTGGTTCCCCAGGCCTTAAGAGGTTCGGATTCCTCAGAAAACAGTAGGTCCCGGCGCAGCATGACCACTGTAGTCTTTGAGCCGTAAAACCAACAAACATTTCAATAAATATGCAGTAATCATCATGGGTTACATCTGTGGGTAATATACAGTTATTTTTCGCAGTTTATTTACAATTATTGCGATTATCCTTATTTGAAATTCTAATAAATATTTTCTGTGACATTTCCATCATTTGCAGATATTTTTCCCATATCACCCCATATTCAGTATTGTTGCAGTAAACTATGTGGCTATATATAAAAGGATAATAAAATTCGAGTATATTTTTCTATTGTAGACAATACAATAATCGGTTTAAAGTGTTCTCTAAAGAAAAACAACTGAGGGATATAAATACAGGACATTCTCATTATCTTGACACTGCCTTTGATAGAGGAAAGTTCTCGAAATATTGAGAATTTTTTTCTTACGCTTTTATAATTTTTGCTTATTTTATTCTGTTCGACCTGCTGCTTTTGCTGCTGCCGCCTCTTTCTCTTTACATTTTTCATAATTCCACCACTCTTCCGTTAATTTTTCAGCTATATATATATATATATATATATATCATCATCATCATCATCATATTCAACCATTATCTATCCACTGCTGGATGAAGGTCTCTCCAAATGCTTTCCACACAAGTCTATCCTGGGCCATTCGTTTCCACGTCACCCCAACCTCTTTTCTTATTTCATCCACCCATCTAGTTTGAGGACGTTTTCTAGGTCTTCGGTGGTCTCTTGGAATCCAGTTCAGAATTTCTGTTGTCCATCGTTGATCAGTTCTTCTTGCAATATGCCCAGCCCATCGCCATTTCAGTCCTTTTACTTTAACAATGATGTCCTCTACTCTAGTTTGCTCTCTCACCCAAGTGTTTCTTTTTCGATCTCTCCTAGTTATTCCAAGCATGCACCTCTCCATGCTCCTTTGCGTTGTCTGTAACTTTCGTATTGCTCCAACTGTTAGACTCCATGTCTCTGATCCATAAGAGAGGACTGGCAATACACACTGGTTGAAGACTTTTCTTTTTAGACATAAAGGCAATTTCCCCTTCAGGATAAAACTGTTTCTTCCAAATGCACTCCAGCCAAGTTTAATACGTCTGTTGAGTTCTTTCATAATGTTGCCATCCATTGAAATCAGCTGGCCAAGGTAAATATATGAATCAGCAATTTCTAGCTCAGTGTTGTCAACTTGTATTTTTGTTTCCTCTACGAAATTATTGAACATGATCTTAGTTTTTTGTAGGTTCATCTTAAGTCCAACTTCTCACGGGGCTCTTCCTTTCTTCATATTTTTTATTGCAAATGAAACTTCTTCTTTTAAGATTTTAGGAGCTGTTCCTTCGACTATTTCAATGTCTTCGTTTAATCCACTGTTACTTTCATATAGTTTTTTGTAGAATTCTTCAACTCTTCTAAGTATTTCTTCCCTATTTCTTGTTACGGTGCCATCCTCTCCTTTTAATGCAATGATGTGTTTCTTCCCAATAGACAAACTCCCTTTAACAACCCTAAGGCTCTTGTTGCTTTCAATGGCCTTCCTTACTAACTCACAATTGAATTTTCTTATATCTTCTTTCATGCTTTTGCGCAAAGTTTTACAAAGTTCTATGTACTCAATCCTGGAACTGGTATTTTGATTGTCCACCTTCATATCTCTTCGCCTTTTCATGAGCTGTTTCGTCTTCTCAGATAATTTGCTATTGTGCTTTTTACAGGTTACACCACCAATTTCCCCAGCAGTTTCAACTATTGTCTTAACAATGTTTTCATTTGCTTCTGAGATATCACTTTCATCAATAAGTCCTTCCAGTGCAGAAAAGCGATTTTTTAATTCCAACTTGAATGCCTCGGTATTTACTTTCAGTTTCATTAGATCCACCCTCTTACTTACTTGTTTCCTAATGAGCTTCTGTCGTTCTAATTTAGTATTTAAGTGCACTTTACATCTCACCATTCGATGATCACTTCCAGTATTAAATCTGTTCAGTACACTGCAATCTTCAATAATTGATTTCTTGTTTGCCAGGATATAGTCAATTTCACTAGTTCCCCCATTTGGGTGTTTCCATGTCCATTTTCTTTGCGGTTTCTTCTTAAAAAATGAATTCATGATGCTAAGGTTTTCAGCTTCTGCAAATTCGATGAGTTGATCGCCACGTTCATTCCTTTCCCCATATCCGTATTTACCAACCGATGTCTCTCCTTGTTCCTGTTGTCCAATTCTTGCATTGAAATCCCCCATGATGAGCTTGATATGTTGTTTCCCTTTGGTGTGTAACTCTTTGATTTCTTCATAAAATTCTTCAACCTCTTCGTCGGTATGGCTTGATGTTGGTGCATATACCTGTACTATTTGAAGTTGGTATCGCTGGGTTAGTTGAACAACAAGCCTCGCTGCTCGATCTGATGTACTTTCAACTTCCAGAAGACAGTCTTTAATTCTTTTGTTGATTAAGAAGCCAACACCACTTGTTCTTCCAGTTTCCGTTCCTCTATAGTAAAACAAATGTCCGCTTTTCAGTTCCACCAACTCTTCACCTTTTCTTCTAACTTCACTGAGTCCTACAATGTCCCATTTGATCTTGTCTAGTTCCTCTTCCAATTCCTGAAGTTTTGCTTCAGAAGCAAGGGATCGTCCATTAAACGTAGCCAAGGTCAATAACAAACGGCAGCCTGGGCCATTCCAGTGATTCTTAGCACCCCCTGCTTTCATGCCACACTGACCGCTGCCTTGATCAGGAGCACTCCAGCACCTGGAGACTAGGGGCCATGGTTTCTGGTGTGTCAACATAATGGAGGAATTAGCCATAATTTCACCACGCTGGCTAGACGGGTTGGTGAATTAGCCCTCCCCTTCCGCCTTTCTATCCGTGTAGCAAATATTAATTTGCCACATAAATAGAAAGCTCAGCCTGCACCACTTGAAGGCGGGGTAGGACACTAGGTTACTGGCCTGGCCGGTTCCACACATCGTCACATACGTTCAGCGTGTGGGTCTCCTTCCAGTTAGATACCAGCAACCCTTTTGCAGGCCATATATATATATATACATATATATATATATATTTATTTATTTATTTACTTACTTACTTATTTATATTTCTTTTCATGCCTTGTTTTCCTTTATTTTGCATCCTGTCCAGTGTCAAAATTTACGAGTTATCATATTCCATCGTACTTCAAAACTTAATAAAATTAGTATTTTTAAATAAATATTTTGTGAGTATGAAACTCTACAAATGTGACTAATTATCGATAAAAAAAAAGAAATATTAATAATTGAAGTTCACAAACTTCGATTTCCAAAAATAATTAAAATTTCTCTAAGAAAATGCACTTAAAAGCTTGACAGTTTTCTTGGTACGTGAATGGGAAATGGAACAAAATTCAGAAAATAGCAAAAAATCACTCCACGATTATCAAAATGAAAGCGGTGGCAAGTCATTTCGACTGTTTATGTTCAATGTCTGGAATAATTTCATCTCTCTAGAAACAAGAAGCTATTTTTATCCAATGCTAATTAGTAACGAGATTAAAAGAGAAAGCAGAGAGAAAATTAGGGTGAAGAGAGCGAGGGAGAAAATGGATTACCAGTTAGTTGAAATTATTTTTATTTTTGGTTTTCCAAAGAAGAAAAAATCTAAAATCAGCAAGTCAACCGATAAAAGTTTAATCGAAATCGTTCAATATCGTTACTCGTTTCCGATAATTTTTTCACGAACTTTCGCACACACGATTCTTCTAAATATTATTTTTCTTCAGTGAATGTAAACCAAAAAGAAAATTCTGCGTTCTGCCTTTAGTAAGAAATTTTTTTTTTTTTACCATAGCTGCTGAGCTGAATATTATATCAACCAATTAGTAATTTGGGACTATGGGTAGTAGTAATTTCAAATAAATATTTGCTAATAATAAATCCGAACTTGGAATAATTTAACGACGACACTGAGCATTTTAGAAAGTTCAATCATTTATACACTGTTTCAACAGCCCTGGTCTATTTTCGTCAGAACGGCCGACAATATACACACATTGTTTGTCATTACACGTTGTGTGTATATATCGTCGACCGTTTTGACGAAAATAGCCCAGGGCTATTGAAACAGTCTGTAAACGATTAAACTTAATTAAACTGTGTTAATTTATTGTTCCTTTTCAATTATTTAATAAATCCAAATTTTAGACTTATAAATCGTAATAGGAAAGACCTAATCGTAAGTCTAACAGGTAGATATACATGGCACCCTCAAATATTCCAAAGGTTTCTATTCCGATATGATTGTGTGATAGAATATCGTTTCAACGCAATTAGTTTCACTTGCGATTCTAGTAGAGTAATATGGTGTTGGCATATTTAGTCGCGGCCCTTAGCTACGAAATGTTATTCGCGTTTCAAAGCTGGAATAATTGTGAATGGATTGTATACACAAGTGGGAAGGGGAAATTAGAGTAATTGCTTGCGGTTTTACGGCTCAAAGACTACAATGGTCATGCTGCGCCGGGACCTACTGTTTTCCGAGGAATCCGAACCTCTTATGGCCTAGGGAACCAAACCCCGGACTACAGTGAGCAGTGCGATCTTTTTATGAGATCTCTGAGTAAGCGTTCTTTGTACACTGTTGGGAGTCGAACCCGGATTAACGGCGTACTAGGCGAACGCGTTACCACACTGCGCCACCGCAGGGCCGGGAAGGGGAAAAGGTAGAGAGAGAGATTGAAGAACTAGAATAAACACCCCAATAACCGAGCAATTGAGAGAAATTTGACTTTCAAATGCCAGAAAAAAATATTTAAAAAAACGTTAGGCAGTTAATATTTTAAAGGATTATTCCTTAGATATTCTAGAAGCAGTGAGTATTTTTCCCACTACGCTAAACTAGAGTTCCGAAAAAAATGTTTTTTGAAAATATGGAAAAATATCCAGCAGCCGATCAAGCAGTTCCAGTTTCCAAACAACACTGGTGCCAATTACCGAGCAGTAAAAAACACCGACCTAAATGTGAGGGAAAAAACACATAACACTGAAGACTCACTGCTTATTGAAAAGCTGTGTCGCGTCAATTCGTCGCGAGCACAGTTCGTCGTGGGACAATTCGTCTCGAGCACAGTAAGTCATGTCATACTTATAATTTACAATGCATTTATTTATTAGGGGTTTCTTTGCTTGTAAATACAATAGGACCCCTGTAATCCGAATTTCGCTTATCCAAAATGTCCTGTAATACTATTTTTTGTAATTTTTTTTAAGAGGACGCTCGTTCAAATTTTTGCTTGTTCATATAGTATAACCCCGATCATCCGATAGCACCGACGATTTGGTTAAGCGAAAATCGGATTACCGGGGTTCAACTGTATTTACAAGTAAAACGTTGAACGAGAATCAACTTAAAAAAATAATTAAAGAAAATAGTATTGCAGGACATTTCGGATAAGCGAAATTCGGATTACCGGGGTTCTACTTTATTAACAAATAAAACGTTGAACGAGTGGCCACTTAAAAAAAATGATTATAAAAAATAGTATTGCAGGACATTTCGCATTTCAGATAAGTGAAGTTCGGATTACGGGATCCTATTGTATTTACAAACAAAGAAACCCTCAATAAATAAATATATTGCAAATTATAACCAATTTTTCCGGCGCATTTTTCTGTTTACCACTCTGGTTATGCCTTCCCATATGAGAGGCGGGGAGGAGGGATCTGTATGGCAGTGGCAAGTAAGACTAAACATTATTAAT
Organism: Dysdera silvatica; assembly: GCA_006491805.2. Lineage (NCBI taxonomy): Eukaryota > Metazoa > Arthropoda > Arachnida > Araneae > Dysderidae > Dysdera > Dysdera silvatica. The sequence goes on from QLNU02015360.1 coordinate 242,205,759, forward strand.
AACAGGTGGCAACCTTAATTTTAGGCAATATGTATTTTTTAATGGGGGAGAAATCCCCACCCAGTCGTCCGTGATAAATAAAAGAATGCTCAAAATGGTCTGTGAGTGACCAAAGTTTGAGAAACACTGCCCTAAAACGTTTTGGTAGTGATCGCAAATGTAATCGTCCAACTGCTCATCGTTTGTGCAGAGATCGTGCCACCATTTTCGGCATACTTTACACTGAATTCAGTCTTCCTGCGGAGGATCAGTGTAGCTCTCATTCTATCCAGAACGGTTAAATGAATTTGCAGCAGATGAGCTTTTGTGCATAGTTTTTACAGTTTTCCTTTTAACAGTTTTACGAAATTTAACTTTCTCTTTGCAAGCGTTATTTGTTTAGTGGCAGCAAGCTGTTTGGCCTTTTTTAACAGTAAAATCTCTTTCTGAGGAGTTGCTTTTAAAATTGTCGTCGGTTTTGGTGTGCGTTTTTGTTTCGAGTTTACTCGATGAGCAATCGGGGGGGTCGGGGCGCACTGCGAAGGGAGATGCCATAGGTTGTTGAACAATCGTACTAGAGGCATTTTGCATTTTCTTGCATTCTTCGTCCGTATCAGTCTGCTCATAGATTGGATCACACACTTCTTGAATGTATTCTTCCTCGTGTTCGGTCTTTTCTGCAGAAATTGCGGCTGCAAAATCAGCATCACTGAAAATGTGTCTATTGAATGGTGCGATTTCTGATGCTTGATATCCGTTTATAGCCACTGATCCCATTGATGCTGCCTTAGAATAGGCTAACATGAAATAATGTAATAAGGAAAATAAGAATATAAATTAATATAATAATAAATATAATTACCTAATAATAAATAAGTTATTAATAAAATGTAATATTTACTCTTAAGTATCGAGTACCGGTAAAATGCCCACATTAAATATAATGGGGCAAGATGACGACCCGCCAAGTTGCCCTTCTATGTGCCTCTAATATTTCACATTAGTAACTTTTGTTAATGGCCAAATGGTAAAAAAATTTCAAGTTTCAATGCTACTGCTAAACTAAGCTAATACTACACTTAAAAATCATTTTACAGTTATCACATAAATCTATAGCTTATCTTCAACTTTCCAGAAGGTTAACAGAAAACTTTGAAGCATGTAAAAACTATAATCTTCACTCACATCAAAACGACGAGTGGTAAGAAGGTTGCCATTTCTCAGGACATAAAGAAGTTCTTCTTCTTCCACTACGCGCTACCAGGTCAAGCATAGTGATAAATATTTGTAAATAAATGCAATTCGTCATCTTGCCCAGCCTGTCAAGTTGCCCCACTTGCCCCTAAGTGATCAAAACGTAAATAAACATTATAATTTGCATCACATATTGCATTATTTTAAAATATACCAAAATATTAAAGAATTGAAATATTACATAAGCATGAAGGTGGGGGCAGCATTTCTATTTTTTCATAAAGGGAGGGAAGTATAAAATGGCCAGAAATGCTGCAATAATACCTGAGCGGGCCACAAATTTTAAATCAACGCATTTTTTAATTTGTTACTTTTTATTTTCCTTAAAAAATTAATGTTACATGATTGTATGCGTTTGCTACGAGAAGTAATTTTTTTTTTGTTAATTATTTTTATGCATCCGCTTTTAGTATCAATGATATTTGGCGCAGAATGAAATCTCAATGGTTGCTTTACTAAAATCACTGACAATGTAACATAATTTCTACTTTATTGGCCGGGGGAAAACGAATTCGCATGCACGTTGGATTTCAAAGTAAATTCACCGAATAAACGATCAAAAACATCTATTCCACTCCTTTTCAAAAACAAGTCTTCTCTAATTCGTTTCAACAGGACTATAAAAGGCGTTAACAAATGGAAACAGCGTGAAAGTGGATAAGCTTCAAACCTTAATAACTACGGAAATATGGATTTCTCAGCATTTTCACATTAACATTTTTCGCTTAGAAGTTTGCAAAGAATCATGCTATATACTTTTCTTACGGTCGTTAACAGACACCCTGTATAGTTCTACTTAACTTTAGAAAGAAAATATGCAATGTTATATATATAAAGAAATCATAATAGGAAGAAAAATGAGGGAACATCCTTTGAGAACCCTCAAAATTCCTGGTCCAAGTAGTTTAACGACTTTAAGGACTTCGCACTTTAAGTACTTCAAGGACCAAGTACTTTAAGGACTTCGCACACATGATAATTTAAAAAAAAAATGGTGTCAAATGCAAACGGTTAAAATATGGTGCAATTTCGGTGAATTTTTCATTGATCAGGAGTTTTTACTTTAAAAAAAGCAGCTGCTACAATTTAGTAGTTCGGGTTACTGCCCATGTCTTATGTTCAGCTAGCCTTGGGGTCCGTGCAATCCGTGTCTTCATATAAAGCGATTTTCTGGAGATTTCCAACATCCTCAGACCATTATGAAGAAGCAATGCTTATTTCCTCTTTTCTTCTGCCTTCTTCAATGTCATTTGAAGTTTTTCTGCTTCCTTTCTTCTTTCTCACCTTTCTCCTCATCTTGTTAGTAATGACCCCATGCTGCAGTACCAACTCAACAACAACTTCGACCTTTCAACATGTCAATTAAGGTCGCAATTGAAATATTATACTTCCTTCGTGTGGTGTGCATTACCGAATCCTGTCCCACTTCAGTGAGGCGTTGATTATGTCATTAATTGTATAATTTTTCAGCATCTGAAAAAGTCAATAATTACGAAGTAAAAGTCATAAATATTTTGTACCTTTATTCGAGCAGCAAAACTTCAAAATAAAATCACTGATCGGATATTGGATAGATAAACAATTAGCTTAACTCCAATATACGATCAGTTGATCAGCTAATCGATTATAGGGTGAAATAACATTCCATAAACCGAGCACAGCAATTTCAAATTAAAAATACAAATTCATACCAAAATTTTAAATAGAATCAAAAATATGGAGCATATATATGATCCACAAAAAATTTAATTCAAAATTTCAAAAATTAACGGAGATATAAAATTATAAAAATAACCTATCTTACACAATAATTTTTGCCACCCACGTTTAAGTAGCTCAAACTAGAGCTTTTTTTATATTTGGGAGAAAAAAAGGCGCCGTCCTCATCCTGGATTCGAACCAGGGTCCCCGCATTGAGCACGCGGTGTCTTGACCTACTAGACGAATGTAGATAAGAACAAACGCATTTTTCTCCGTATATGAGGATGTAAGATATTATTACCCTTCACATCCCTGTGAAGGGTAATAATATCTTACATAACTTACCTTCTAATGCGTCTAACAGCAGCAGCGACTTAATCCTCGTAGTTTCGTAATGGCTTCATAAAATAAATTTTTCTCACCTGTTGCCACTTCTTTTTTTTTTTTTCTCCCCTTGGCGGTAAACCTTTTTGAAACGTTTATTGCCGTAAATTTCACGTACCATGATTTTTATAAAATAACGTAGGGTCTTATTTTACAGGATTCAAAACGAAATGATCGGTTACTGGTGTCTGTTCGGTAATTGGTGCGCTGACCCTAATTTTTTATGCGAATTTAACGGCGCAAAGCTAGCGAGTGTCATACTGTGAGTCAGAACCTAAAGTTTTCCGAGCAATCAGAACCCCTTAAGGTCTACGGAACCAACCCCGGGCTACAGTCAGCAGTTAGTCAGTAAGCGACTTTTATTTTTTTTATTTTTTTTGCACAGTTGGGGGTCGAACCCGGGGTAACCGCACGTTAGGCTAGAGCATTCCGGCAGGTTATTCCAGAACTAAATATTTAAGCATTTTTAAGTATCTAAAATCCTTCATGCGCTGAATTAGCTTATTAAACAACATTCCATACGCATTCGCGTTTCAAACACCAGTCCCGACTGAGTGGAGGAGTGGATGTAAGAAAGCAATTCCGACTATGGCCCAAGATTTACAACTTACGAAAACACTGCTTAATATCGTGGCACATATTTTAAATCTGTCTGGTGCAGTTTCGTACAGCCATACTAACTTAGCACTACATACAATCGCATTCAAAAGTTCAACTTCATTTTGCATTATTTAAATATTGCATTTTCACTTGCGTCTTAGAACTAAATATATTTGTCCAGTAGTCCTAATAAATATGTCTGTGTTAGATTTAAAATATATATATATGTGTTCAGCGTTTGCAGGAAACACAGTATTAGGAGTTGTATTTATACAAGTTTATGTACAAAATTTTGTATAAAAATATACGTCGAATTTTAGCGTGTTATCATGACTTTATATGCCATGTCTCAGTTAATACAAATTATCTATATAATAATATCTCTCTAATAATCTATATTTTGATTAATATAGATTATTAAATCTGTAATGGGACAATTTTATTAATAGCAGTGATTTCATATATGACAAACAGGGGCCCCGGGAGCCACCACGCCCCCCCAGCACAGGCCCCTGCTGCCCCCCCTCTCGTCGGCTCTGATAATAATAGTGAGGGTAACCCCAAGTGGCTCAATTTTAATGCAATCGTTTAGGGCCTACTTTTTTGAAACAAAATTGCTTTAATACATAGAAATTCAAGTAGTTTGAAAGAAACACTACAACAGTTTTAAAATGGCGCAAAAGAACTCAAGTTAGAAATAAATAATGACAATACCAAATATATGATTACCACACATGACAAAAAATATTTCTGGTGTGTAAGAAGCTTAGAAAAGAAAAAAGTGGATGGAAGCTTTGAGACAATACAGTTCAAATACTAAGGAGTCATATATTGCAGCAGAAAATACTAAAATTATTACAGTAATCAAAAAGCAAGAATAAGAGCATGAAATACGTTGTATTCTTGAAAGAATTAGACTACACAAATGTCTCAGGAAAACTGAAGCTTGTCATCTATAAAAAAAAATAATAAAAGCCGAATAGTGTTATATAGCGCCTATATTAATTTCTAAAGAGAAAAAATTGTAGAATACTTGGGAAAGAAACGTTCTTCGAAAAATATGCAGGGCAACTTATGAAAACAAGTTGAGAATTACAAAAAAAGCAATGAAATATGCCATCTGTGTGATGATTTAGAGCTTGTAACAGAAATAAAAAATAAATTTAGATGACTCAGGAATGTGAAAAGCATAGAAGGGACTATAATAGTTGAGAAGATGATGAGAATCAACCAAAAAGTACAGTGACACGCCCTTGGAAAAGGGGAGTGGATGGAATGGGGAAAAGCCTTAGAAAAATGGGATTAATAGAGTGGCGAAGGAAGACTTTAGATAGAGGAGAATGAGCAAAAATCATTAACAAGGCCCAGGTCCTTCCTATACAACATGATAACGTCTCTGGTATGTGGTAAGAACATCGCACTGCGACGTTCGTGATATCTCAGAGACGTTGCAGTACATCTTAAGGACGTCTCAGAGATGTACTGTGAATGTGGAAATACCCGCTTTCAGTTACATTACATTGCGAAATCTGAGGGACCAGGGTTTAAGCTGGCTCAAAACATGCTGTCGCAAAAATGCTAAAATGGGAAAATAATTTGTAGCCAAATGCTAAAAAATATTAGTTGCTTTCGTTGCTCGAAAAATCGTATCAATGAAATTATTTATATCAACGATGCTTAACAGGTGCTGTTAAGAATTTTGAAGAGGAAACAAAAAGGAACAAGAAAAGATCGCTGAAGTGCAAAACGGATATTCTGGAATCGAGGAATCCTGTTTTCAGAGAATAAACTGTGGTTAAAAATGCCTGTCGCATTTTCGCGATGGGCAATAATTTTTTCTTCGCATTTTCGAGCAACTCGTCGCATTTTGCGAAAAACGAGACTGCAGCTTAAACCCTGTGCGGGGCAGATACCATTGACAAGTTTAGCTCAGATAATAAAATTGGCACATAATTATCCGTGATACATCAAATTAAACTTTAATGCTCCAAGTCTCTTGTAGCACATTGCAGAAAATTAACTCTAATGAATTAAGAAAATTAACTCTAATGAATTAAGAAAATTAACTCTAATGAATTAAGAAAATTACGTTGAACCGTAATTAAGGATATTGTCTTTGCATACTACAGAACAAAAAACGGCCCTGCGGTGGCGCAGTGTGGTAACGCGTTCTCCTAGTGCGCCGCTAATCCGGGTTCGACTCCCAGCAGTGCAAAGAACGCTTACTCAGAGATCTCATAAAGATCGCACTGCTCACTGTAGTCCGGGGTTTGGTTCCCTAGGCCTTAAGAGGTTCGGATTCCTCGGAAAACAGTAGGTCCCGGCGCAGCATGACCACTGTAGTCTTTGAGCCGTAAAACCAAAAAGAAAGCGAAAGAACAAAAAACGCTTTTTTGGTTAGAACTCACCATTTGCATACCAGTGTTTAACTTTTTGTATGCAAATGGTTAGAACTCACCATTTGCATACAAAAGGTTAAACACTGGTAAAATAGCAAACGAAAAAGATCACCCTTTTACCAGTGTTTAACTAACTTTCATATGTAAATTTCTTCCCTGGTACTTTGTATCTTATTTCAACAGAACTCGCTATTTCAAAAATGTGGCAATGCGCAATGTGGGTGGCACGCACGTCAAATGTTTTCTAGCGCCATCTATGTACAACCTGGTGCGTTAAAGTTTAATTTACTGTGATTGCAAATAATTATATGCCAATCACATTGTTTACTAAAACCATTTGTAATAAAATAGGATGATTCTTTTTGACTTACCTTATATATTTTTCAAATTCCCTTCATCATATTTGTGCTACTTCGAAGCTTAAAATTCAACGCTATTATATTACTCATCCACGTTTGCGTGCCGGGAACCCATGTTATCAGCTTTTCATTAATTTACATTACAAAATTATTTCAGTTTATGCCATGTCCGATTACGCCGTTTTGCGCAAAAACAAATCCCCAGCGTAAATTTAGCGGCTATCTATAGAATATATGCACAGACACTTGACCCATGATCACTTATTATTTTAACCTCGCGGTGTTTTTCTTCTTCCACCCCACTCGTGAAACGATAAATTGCATAATCGTTAACATTGACATACGCAGGAGGATTTTAATGGGGGTTGTGACCCCCCCCCCCTCCGCAATGAGGCTTGTAATCCTCCATTGCGATGAAATTTTTGTATATATACATATGAATATATGGAGTTATAGCTCTGTAATTCCTACCATTGAGCCCATAACCCCCTTTATGAACTTTCTGCCTACGCCTATGGTCGTTAGGATATAAGCATTACTTTAACTTTTAATCCAAAGTCAATAGTACATAAATTAAGAATCAATCAATATCGATTAACAAAAGGGTGTGGATTTTTAGGACGCATAAAAATTAACCATGCGAATCGTCCCGTTCTTCCGCTATCAGCATCACATCTGGAGATAGGAGAATTCTCTGTTAGAAAAGAGATTCAAGCTGAACCTAACCTGTCGACAGATTATTAAGAAAAGCAAAAAAATAATAAAAAGGTGTTTTTTTTACTTTAATTAAAAAGTATAAAATAGCGGAATATCAGAAAAGTATATTGTAACTCAAAATGCATATCGGCGCGTTCTTTTCTTTAGACCCTTTTCTCTCAAGATGGTTTGAAATTTCAACGAATGGCTCAAAAATGTATTGCGTAAGTAGAGAAAGTTAATAAAGGGGTTATAGACTCAATAGGAGTTACAACTCACATATTCCTATGTTAAATATATAAAATTTCATTGCAATGGGGGTTACAACCCCTATCAACACCCCCTGCGTACGCTAGTGTGCGTAATGTACATATCTCCCACTTCTATTACATTATTTATATGTTTTATTAGACGATATATGAGCCACATTGTATTACCAATCCCATATGGAAACAGGTATAACAGAATAAATATAAATAGCAGCAAATCTATTCTAAAAACTTCATTTTAAAAGAATGACCGATTATATTCGTTTAACTCTTCCCGAATGCTGCTTATATTTTAAATCCAGAACATTTCAGAGACAGATACGAAACGTCCGTTATTCTTTAAAAGAAAAAATGGAAATTAAAAATGGAAGCAAAATATGCAGATGACCGCGACATTGAAAAGAAAAATTTGCTGTTTAATCGAAAATTCACGTCATTATACCTTGTTTCCTATTTTTGGTGTTTACTTATCTGCAGAATCTCTGCTAATACGCGGTTACATTTTGAATTCTTCTTTTACTAATCTATAAACGATTAGTTGCATTTAGGCAATCTCATTGGGATTACACTTTTCACCCCTAAACGATCAGCTCTTTAGGAAATTACTTTATCTTTCTTAGCCGCAAAACCTGATTACTTATTCAGTTATTTAAAATTATGTGTGGAGTAATTCTTAATCTTTCATTTAATTGTATTCTCTCGGTTATGCTCGCTGCTGATTGGTACAAGTGGTGTATATTCAAGGGGATGTAGGTAATCACAGATGGATCGGTTGGCTTTTTTGTTTTGTTTTTGTTTTTTTAACAACAATTTTTCACAACTCTTTTCCTTGGAACAATTCATGCACGGAGCTCATGCACTTAAAGAACTATTCGCAACACGTTTGAATTAAAAATTAGGAGTGGAGCTATCTCTTCCGAGCTGAGCTCCCACCTCAGGTAAAAAAAAAAAACTTTAATGCGCATGCTGTACTCTGAGGTCAGCCTACGCACAGTGGGGCCATTACACCGAAAAGTTGGGAAAAATTAATAATTTTTAAACGCCTCAATATATTTGAGCAAAATCAACTTTATTTGTTATCAAGTCAAGCGTACTGATTTTGCGATAAAAAAATTATGAGCGCCCTTAAAAACTGGGCGCTGGCGCCAGGGTGCTCGACAACTTTCAATTAGAATATACATCATGTTTGATATCATTTTAAAGAGTTTTTTTTCTGAAAACAATGATGTCGCAATTTTGAAAACAATCCGATTTTATCGAAAGTTACAAGCGATCAAATTATTGAACTTTTGGCTCTTAACGAAATTTTATCAAGACCGGATAACTTATTTTATAACCACTCTGTATAATCTTTTCTTCACAAAATCGCTTGCATATGGTCTAGCTAAGCTACTTGCCAAATTTGGAGACATTTGCGTTCTTAGATCAAGTTACAGGTTGACTCTAAATAGGAAGACTTAAATTATGGGCACCCTATATAAAACGGAATATTTCCAAATGAGGCAAATATGGGCAAGGTTTTTTTATGTTTCAGCCAGATCAACTTATAAGGAAACATATATATTAAAATTACGGACATGATATGGACTGATTAAATTAAATTTCCATAAACAAATATAGAACCATCAAAACTTAACTTTTTTTTAATGCGTCAATATTAAATGAGCTTTATAAAATACTATTAATCATAGCATAACAAACAAAATTAAAAAATGATGTACTAACCCGCGGATAAGGACGCCATGTTAAAAGTACAGTGAAAATCGTTTATAACGGTTATAACGACCAATAAATTCATTATAATTAAATATATTTTTATTTAATTTTGAAACCAAAAAGTTTAATACTTTTTACTATCAAAATAATTTATAAAACTCTAGAGTACATTGCTATAGGCTACTATGATTTTAAAAAGATATCGTTTATAACGACCGAATTTGCACGGTCCCTTGGAGGTCGTTATAACCGATTTTCACTGTAGTTGAATATCAATAAATATGAAAGGGTACTTCGAAGGAACACACCACTTACCATTTTCGCTTCTTTGCAGGCATAATGCGAAATCGCGCTAGAACAGACAAGTTTACACCACTTCTGTGGGGGAGTCGTTCGTTCTCCACCCCACTTCCTACGTCATACCTTACGCTTACCACTATTCGACTCTCAATTCCAAATGGTTTTTGCCGCATATTGTTAACTTTTTGAGGTTTTTGCCAGCAATTAGCGTATTTGGCCCCACTGTGCAACGGCGGTAAAGTGAAAATCTATCTCAACTTAGAGAGAGGGCGTTTGCTTGAGAAAATTGATTTCTTTTTAATTCTTCTCATTTTAATCATTCGTCGGCTTTTATTTCTTGACTTTTCCTTGTCAAGATCTGTATAGCGCGTTAGTGTTAATGGTGACATAGTCGTACCTATTTCGGAATTGTAATTTTTATAGAAATAAATTACTTTTAATAAAATATGAACTATATTATATAATATTGTACTATATTAATATAAGATTAATTATAATAAAGAGAGAGAGAGCGATGGTAAACAAATGGAGATTTACCACTGTCTGAAGTTAGGCTATACCACTGAATGATACATACATATTCAAAAATTATCTTTCTTCATCTTGTTCTGTTTGTCAAAACTCTTAGATAATATTAAGTTATCAAACACTTTATGATTTTTGAGATATTATATGCAGTATGTCAGTAACCATGTTATCCGTGGCAATGAGTTTACACGCATCCTATGCTTGGTCGTTATAGCTAATGGATAAGAATAGAAGATTCATTCGTAGTGGTAAGGGGAAACCTATTTGCTAGATTAAGTACTCTAATGAAGCTATAATTTAAAACAAGAATAGTTGCGAAAGTATGTTTGTTGACATACTACGCAAAATTCGAAATTAAAAATAAATTGAAATTCTCAATGTAATGGAAAATAACCACAAATTCAACTTTGACGAACCAACTATACTATGTCAACCAAGATCTCCACTCGAACTAGACTTTTTAGAAGAGTATTATATTAAAGTCATCTTTTCCAATATAGTAAATGACCATAAAATCCACGCCTTTTTTCAGCTGTCCTTGAACCACCTTGCTACCAGAGACGGCACCAACAACAGAGCCGTGGAACAGTGACCGCAGAACTTTTTAAAATAACAGTTCCAAAGGATGGCAACACGCCTCCTGTTTACAGTGTTGTTTATCTCCTGATGAAGACTAGCGGGTAACTTGTTGAAATGCAATTGTGTTCTTCTTTGAGATTTTGTTTAAATTATACGCAATAAATACGTTGAGAATTTCAATTTATTTTACCTTGCTAATAGTATAATATAATAAGCATTTCAGTATATGCCTTGAGAGAAACATTTTCATTCTCTCAAATGCAACTTCCTCTGATCGCAATTTACGCGCCCCAAACTCTCGTGCGTTCCACCATTTGTGAGTTCTTTTACAGCATACATGCCGGCAAGTAATTTAGGCATCCATTTGACAGCATCAGTTCAAAGATCTTGTGAAATACAAACAGTAGTTTTGAATTCTTATGTCTTCACAGAATGAAAGATAACTAACTAAAAGAAGTAGCGGTGGCTGAAGATTTTTTATATCTCCTATATATTCAAGTTGCATCAATTTTTGGAATTAGCTTAAAATTTTCAGTTTCCAAAATATACGCCGTTTGATCGTATTTTTTATTTGCAAATACTTAAAATGTGTATTTTTATTTATAACTTAAAATATAAATTATATTCCAACTTTTTAGCATTTTAGCTAACTATTATTCCATAAAATGTATTTCTTAAAAGCGTTTTGGCAATGACGATAATTTTCAATATTTTGCTACAAAAACAATACAAATAAAATAGCATTATACTGGGTAATTGAACTTAATATGTATTAATTAATATTTTTTGTCCTTGTTGACATTTCGAGTCACGTTAAATCAACTTAAATTTATAAGTCTGTTGAATAAACATCTTTCCCGAGTAAATTTATTATTAGAAGATTTTAAATTTTACCTGTAGTGATACATCTTTTAAACTGGCGTTAGAACAATTTTATATTTTTTTAGAATTTAGCACTAAATCTAGAAATTTACTCTAACCCTGACTGGATGAATGAATTATAGTAAAACTAAGCCTGTAAATGTATACTAAACAGCCAATCACATTAGTATTATTATATTATTAGTGTTGTATGAATACAACTAGTTTTCCGTCTATGGTTTAATTTTTCGCCTTTTTAGGATTGTATTTTGGCGTGTATAAAGTCTTATTCATTCCAATGCTCTAAAATGTTGAGTTATTAATACCTTTTTCAAACGAAAGGAAAAACAAAAACTAAACATCGAATTAGAGACTGCTATTGATCTTTCCTAATTAGCGTCCCTTGTGAAAATGACATGGTTTTAATTGCCTGTAAAAAAAATTGTTAAAGATCAATGATGAGTTGAATTTCCTGAAAATGAATATCAGTTTAGGAAATGATTCCAGAAAATGTAATTGCCACTTTCTTATTATTTCCCAGGTTTCTCGTCTATCATATACAAGGAAAAATAAGTTATTTTTTTTATTAAAAAATAAATTAACTAAATTTGCAACGACTTACATACCGAATTATCATTATATTTTATTCTCTCTCTCTCTCTTTCTCGCAAAGGTCTGTAAACCTTCCCAATGTGCACGAGTAGGAGAGATAATTCTTAATTTATTTCTACGAATGACGATGTTAAAGAGCAAATATACTAAAAAAGATTAATCACCGCCAAAAACTACGATTAACAATAAAAAAAACACGACTAATACTGTTAAATTTAGTGCAAACGCTTCACAGTTGTTTCGACAGCGATGGCTGTCTTTTTCAAAACGTGACGTTTGTTCAGTCTGACTGGAGTACAATATGAGCTCCTGCAGATGGTTCACTCTCAACACATGTAAACGTGGAACCTATGCTGCCATCTATCGTCACCCTGCGAAAAGCCTCTTATGAACATTAGGAAAGAAGCCATTGTCAGATGGATTGCTCAGAATTTTGTCGCTGTTGATATAAATATGCAGGGTTTCAAAAAAAATCCAAACCTGAAATGGATTTCACTTTAATGATGGGTTTGGCCTCCGAAAATTCAAGCTTATGATTGAAATTCCAATAGCTAAGGCCGACTTTTGAATTTCTTGGTTACAACCATAGTTTTGGCGCTCTGTAACACAAAACTGAAGAGAACTACGTGTTTGTCGAATATCAAGCAACGTAATTACATACCGTAGAAATCGTTTATAACGACGCCGGTTATAAAAAAAAATTGTATGTATATAGCAATATAATCTCTACAAGAAATTTAGTTTCTTATTCTTTTACGTATTAAACGTATCGCTTACAACGACATTATATATCGTATATAACGTCGATACCTTTTATAACTAAAATTTCTTTGTTTTTAAAGGATTCAGTAATCCGACTATAACAACTTGACAGCCCATCAAAACCAAGTTGGTGCCCGCCTTCCAGACCAAACTGGAATCGTATCGTTTACATAGGTGTCATATATTGTTACGTATCTTTGAAACTAAGTTTACAATAAATGAACGTAAAAATATAATATATAATTTTTAAAAGAATATCGCTTGTAACCACTATCGATAATAACGACTGAATTTACACGGTCTCTTGGAGATCGTTATAAACGATTTCCACTCCATTCTTTAGTTTTAGCATCGTACAAATTTGTACGACTTAGGGTTTCCTTATCATTAAAATTATATATTTTCTGCTCTTAAATCATCGGAAGAAATGTAAAATTAATGACTATCACAATGACTTTCCCCAGAAAGGCTATGACTAGACAAAATTATGACCAGGGGTGGACTGGGTCGCCGAACCACCGGCCCTCATGGACGATAGGACTCGCACCCTCCGAAAATCGAAGGTTCTTCCTTTGAGAGAACCCAGCTCGCCCCTGATTATGTCGCTCCAAGAAAATTATAATCTTTGACGCAATGATCACATACCAATGCGACTTGCAACCACAGATGGCCATAAAATTATTTCAATGCTAATATGCGTAGTATTTTTTCATTGTTAATATTCATAGATGGATTGTGGTAAAAAGTAGAAAACAGACAAATGGAACATTCGAACGAATACGCTTGATGACCATGTAAATAGAATTCGTTTGTATGAGATAAAATTCTTATAAAGCACGATTTGTATTATATTAAATTCTAAAGTAATATGTTAATATGTAACTATAAAAATTTATCTGCAAAGTTCTTGTTCACAAAAACAAGCATAAATTGCTGAGCAGTTAGAAAGGAGAACACAACCTTAATACGAAAACCTTAATATTTTATACTATTGCAAAGTATTAATATATATTTTAATTTTAAATCAATAGTATTTATTATCAAAAATGGTATTTATGTTACATTTGAAGTTCTAGACTTAGTGAAAATAAAAAATATCAAGACCATGTTTCTAACATAAATGAAAAAATAGGAGTAATAGAAATTATATAGTCTTCCCATGCATTATAAACAAATGTTAATTTAAAATAATATCCTCCCTTTCATTACGGAACAAATATATTGCGCTTTCAGAAATTTAGCAAAAAATAAAAAAGAATTTTTTAAGAATTCCGCTCGTTGAAAGATGCTCTTTCTTTTCAATGACAACCGAATTAATTAGCAACCGTTCCTTACAAAATTGTAAAAAAACGCAGAAAAACGGTTCTCTCGGGTCCATTCAAGAGCTCCATAGGAACTGATTATGGAGCCACTGAAGATTCTGTGTCTCCACAATCATAAATATTATTGCCCTCTTTTTGTCGCCGCCAAGGATTAAAGTTTAGAAACACAAAAATGCACGTTCCAGCACAATAGCTGTAAGTTCAATAATGAAACCCCCTTACGTTCCACTTTCTACAAAAA
>QLNU02015360.1:242230373-242266792 GCA_006491805.2 Dysdera silvatica
GCTTCAATTTAATGATTAGAGAGTGAAATATCTGTCGATAATGAGAAATCACTTAGAAATCCCAACGTATCAGCAAAATGATCTACCAATTAAAAATATCGCACAGATTTCCTCTCACACAAGCGATTTGTCGACAAAGTTGGAAATCGGCAAACAGATCTGCCGACTAATAGCCGTATGTGGCAACCTTGGAACCTGTTCGACTTAAAAGAAAAAGATGGAGAAAGAAAGATAAATTTTCTAGCTATTTTCTATATATAGCTTTAAATTCGAAAATAATAGCTAGTTAAAACTCAGAAAACCCTGAGTGACCTAGCAATTATTTTCTGATTAATCCTCCATTACATATCCTTTTAAAAAATAGCGTAAACTTCTTTAAGATTCAATAGCATATTTCTCTATACGAGATTTCTTCACAATAGATTTTTATTGTTTGTTTGTTTGTTTTTTGGTTTTACGGCTCAAAGACTACAGTGGTCATGCTGCGCCGGGAACAATAGATTTTTAATATTTCATTTTCAGGCGTTTCCTTCTTATTATTTGGCATATTGGCCTCTTTCTTTACACGTTGATAAGCAAATGATAATTTCAATGCTTATCTCACATACACTATAACCTTTATTAGGAAATACAAATAAATGTTAAATATCCTTATTTCCCATCATTACTTCCAAATGCTGGTTTTCTAGGAGTTCGCTCCGTGAAAGAGGAAATTATATAAATTGCGGCAACCTACATATTGCATCACATAATATATAATAGTAAAAAAAAACTGACCGGCAACTATGAATATAAATTGAGTATATGTGTGTGTGCGTGTTTCAGATAGAATAATGAGTAAAATGATGACTGGCGCAAGATCGATCATGGGCAAATAGTTGAGCGACGAAAGCTATTTTACATTAATGGCTACAGAACTTTTGGGGGTTTCCCCGTGACAATAGCACGTAGACAGTGAAAGTCGGCGAAACTTTCGATGAGTGACCAAACTCTTGCCGTAAACGAACAATCAACACTCGATAATGGCGCTTATTTTCCCCCATATCACAAAGACCAATGGGAAAGCCACTTTGGAAGTTAATTACTACGGCGTTCGGTGAAGTGCCCATAAACGTTTATACAAAAATCATTTAACAAAAAATAATGCGAATGAACTATAGCTGTCGACGATTATATCAAGTTCCCTTGTTGTCAGAAAAGCATGACTGCTCAATGGGTAATAAAATATTTCAATAGGATTACTAAGAATTGGAAAATAATCAAGATTTCAGCTTCAGCATACTGACTAGAGGATGCGTGCATGCCATAAATTCTACAAATCTATGGACTCCATCTTTCAAATTAGACTACTGCAATCTGGGTGCGGGGCGCCACAAAGCAGCAGAAGGCAGGTTGGAGACAAGTCCCGAATCCAAAGCGCACAGCCATTCATCCACCCCAATCCAGCTGCCTGGCCAATATCCCATGCACTCGTGGGCAGAAGCAAGGCTCTCCGCAAAGCCGACATTCGCTGGGACACAAGCAGGAACCAAGACCCGTCAGTCCCGGACCGAAACGAAAAGACGTCCGCACAGCTTCGGAGCCAGAACCAGTCTTCAGTTCCGACAGTACAGATGTTGGTGAAGTCTTTCAGCCATTCCTAGGACACATCGTTATCCTAGCTATCGTATATCCATGTGCGTCAAGTTGACCAGCCAACCTCGTCAAAGCCAGTTATTCGTCTTTTTTTCTAAGTCCGTTAGCTAGTTATTTTCCCTAAGAACAAGAGTGCTAGGCATTAAAACAACACAATCGTTTTTCAGGAACAAGTTTATGTTATTTTTTCAACGCAGTTGTTTGATAAAAATGCATGAAACATCTACATCGCCATGCGCAAGGCTTTTTCTCATATCAGCTATAGCTTCTCCCCGGGGAGATTATTAATACGGAACATTCATCATTTGCATACGCTGTGTATGCCCATTTTCAGATAAAAAAAAAACAGTTCGATATGTTGCAATTTCGATTTTATTGGGTGTATATATAGTATTTTATTTAGCTGCACTCTACCCAACATCAAAACTACGTTCTTCAACTTTGTTACTAACATTTTGTAACGAGTTAATTTATTTTATTTGTAAGTTTTACGGCTCAAGGCTCATGCTACGATGGGATCTACAGTTTTCTGAGGAATCCGTAACCTTTAAAACCTAGGAAATCACCCTACCCCAGACTATAGTCAGCAGTTAGTCGTTAAACGTTCTTCTTTTGGCACTGTTGGGAGACGAATGCGGGATAACGGCGCGCTAGGCAAACGCGTTACAACTTCACCACCGCAGGGTCCCTGTAACGAGTTTTGCTACGGGTTACGCTTCAATTACTGAGGGGAGAGGACAATTAATTATTAGTTTGGCCGAAGACGTATAGCGGCAGCCAATAGCGTTAAGAGCTCCAAGCAAGATCAACATTGCAACTTTGAATTAAACACTAAAAAAATTAACCAGACAGAATTATCTATTTCCAGTTATTTATTAAATATAATAAACCAGTGCATGCGGTCCATAAAAGCAATATAAGCATTGCTTGCCTAGCATCAATTTAAAACAAAAATTTAAAACATTTCTATTTTTTTCCTCAATTATAAAAGGTTCAGCAGAATGCATGTGTAAATGAAATTTTGTCCGAGGTCGCAAACTAATCAGCAAAATATTTTTATTGCTAGATAGCGCTACGCTCAGAGCTTGTGACGTCAAATTAGAAGCAATTTGAGACTTGCCTTTCATTGAGAAATATTAACTGTGGACCGCTATGAACACAGTCACGCAGTGGCATAGCGTGGGGGTGCCAGCGGGGCTAAAGCCCCAGGCGCAGAGTTCTTAGGGGCGCAGAATTTCAATACTGGACTGGTAAAAGAGCTAACGGATTTTAGCGGGAGCAATACTTAATTTGCCCCCGGCTCTGGTAACCCACGCTATTATCGTGAACAGTTATTCACGATATGACAGTGGGAAGCGATAAAATGGAAATGAATACAGAAATAAAATTCATGTTAAAGGAATCTTGGATAAAAATGACCGTTGGATGCTGGAGGATGAATCAGGCTTGGGTATAGGGACTAGGATGGTGGTGAAGGTCAGCTTGCGGTCCAGACAGAAGTTATTTCAAAAAAGGTGCCAGGGAAAAAAGTTATAGAACAATAACATGGCAATATAAATATCGACGGTGCGCCGGAGTAATATATCGTTAGGCCGTAAAAATCGAAGAGGAAATTTAGGGAAGGCGGGACGAAGAAGGAGGCTCCGTAGGGTCGAACGGGCAAATGAAACCGCAGGTCGAGTGGTCGGTGAGATAGGAGGAAAGGACGTGATTGGAAGGGAGAATTGATAAAACCTGGGATTGGCTAGAAATAGGTTGATGGACATGAAGGTCGTTTATGGATGAGGAAGGTGATGGGAGATTTTTAGAGAGGATAAGAGATCTGATCCCTATTGAGAAAGGTCAGAGGGAGAAGAGGGTCTGATCTCCATTAGAGGTGGTCGGAAAAGGAGCGGATCTGCACTTCGAGGTGAAGGGTCGTGATAGAAGCCGTTGATGAGAGAGAATTGGTCGGTTACGAGTAAGATTGTTTAAACGAGCGAGGGCCCTAAAGTCGCAGTTAGAAGTGGGGAAACGTTGTTCCCAGACCCAGCGTACGAAGGTTTGTGCATATTTGTCTTTGGCTGCCAAAGCTGGAGCAGTAGCATCCGAGCCGTTTTTTCCAGGCGCATAGGAGGGAGCAGACGATTTCCTGGAGCCACGTCGTCCCGGACCGGCCACCCGCGCGTTTTCTCTGGGCTTCGGACGGACGTAGATGGATGGTGGACGGAACCCGTGTAACGTGAGTTTGTTTCTCTTTTTACCCTTGATATGAGTTGTACCGCAGTTCTGTTGGAAAGGGATAGTTTGTAGAGTCAGGCCTCGAGTAAGATAAGCGCGAATCAGGGAAGATAGTGTTAGAGTTTTTTTTTTAAATAGTACAGAAAACCCTTTTATTTGTGTAAATATTTGTATTGCATTTTGATATTGCAACAATATGGCATATATCCATTAGGTGAAATTGGTGTTTTACAGTAGGTGTTTATCTTAACTGTATCGATTTTAACGAGCAATCACGGCTCAAACCCATGAGAACGGTGCTGCCATACAATGAGCGTGAAAGCCTTCGTATATTGTAGTTACAGCTCCTGATACATAGAATATATATCAGACGCAGTTCATTATTGTGTCCCAACGTTTATTTGTATGCGATGCGATCATGCTGGCCTTTTAATAGTAAGATTACATTAAAGATCGTTATTGTTTTCAAGTAGCCTTATGTCTATCTTAGCGCCTGGTTATTCACTGGTTGTTTACAGGTAAAACGCCAGCTAATAGTATAATCGTTTATACCACAGTCGTTTAATGACTAGAGTGAACTAGTCATTCGCGATAATAGTCCCGGTACAACAACTTCGACGCCAAAACAAATTTAAAATATAAAGCCAAAATAAAATAAGAAGTGCGAAGTAAAAATTATTGAATGAAAATAAATGATAATTCTATTATCTTCGGCGTAACTTATATAACTTCATATCACAAAAAGTAACATTTTGCGTCAAAGATATGTAAGGGAATTATAATTACATAATAATATAAAATTGAAACACATGTTACATTTATCTTTTCACAGACAATACGCCATTAGCAAACTATAAGTACAAGAAATATGATTTTTGGAAGAGATAAAACACGCCTCAGAAGATGTTTCCCTTTCTTGGTATAGATCCCCGCAGGAAAACGCCATTAATAAAGAAAGAGTAAGTGGAAAGGGAAGAGAGTGGCACGTGCAAACATACAACCGTCAGCGAACTCAAGAATCCACGGAGGAACATAGTCCGAAACTCGATTACGCCCGAAGCGTCACTATTGATTGGGACGCCTCAATTCTCCTACGATCGAAATACCGACCGAGAAAGCCAGGACTGATACCCCGGAGGTGATCCAAGCGCTGAATGGTGATGAAATGCGCTGCTGTTAGTGGAGCTCCCTTCATCTGTCCACTTGCCTTTGGCAGTATTCTGTAAAGCTAAATGAGCGAACTGGAACCGTCTTACGTGCCCAGCTCTTCAACAACGGACAGCAGTCATTCTGGAAGAATTATCAGATAAAGAAAACGCTTCCTGCATATGATTATGGTGTAATTTAAACTCGTTCGATTATTAGCGATATCTGAAAAATGATCAAATAAAAATAATATATGGATTGATACTTTTCTCCAATTGTGACACGGTCGATAATGGCTTCCATGTTCAGAGCAATTTAGTTTTACTTGTTTGCTGTCCTGAGCTTTCAATAAAAAGTAGGCGTTTTTCAATGTGATTAATTTATATAAAATTTTTGAATAACCTATCGAATTTTTTACACGTTTTATATATGCAATATATTGTTTTCCAATTACATGCATAATAATAAGGGTTCCTATTTCCAAGAAGTTGCCCGTTTAGGCAGTTCAAGCTAGACAATTTAAAAAATAAATACGGCCGAACTATTCATCGAATTTCAACTTATTGACAAGCCTGTGAAGATTTAAATTTTGATATTACGACGGCGTTAATCTTTAGTTCGAAATATTGATATTTTATGTAGAAAAATCATTGAAAATATTAAAAAGTAGGCAGCGCTGACTCATTATGGAGTGTTAAAATGCATAATTACCATAAATACAGTGCAAGCCAAATATCAGTATACATTTTTAAAAAAAAAATTGTATTTCAGTGAATTTTTAACTGTGCAAACTGTGTTTCCACGCGAAATGTATAAAATTATAGGGTTTTGTTTGTTTGTTTGTTTTTTGGTTTTACGGCTCAAAGACTACAGTGGTCATGCTGCGCCGGGACCTACAGTTTTCCGAGGAATCCGAACCTCTTAAGGCCTGGGGAACCAAACCCCGGACTACAGTGAGCAGTGCGATCTTTTATGAGATCTCTGAGTAAGCGTTCTTTTTGCACTGCTGGGAGTCGAACCCGGATTAGCCGCGCAATAGGAGAACGCGTTACCACACTGCGCCACCGCAGGGCCAAATTATAGGAAGTTTTATGTACAGAATATTGCTTTTATGTGAAATTTTAATTACAATTATATCCACATGGTCGCAATATATCATAAACGATATCTCACAAGTCATTGTTGTGAAAGGAACCGAAAGGATATAAAAAAGCTAACAGCAGCTACATTACCATTACTTGAAAAAACACTGTTGGTAAAAGTTTACACCCTAAACTCTGAAACAGCAATTATAACAGCTCTACGATCTTCCCATTAGCTTAAGAATATAAAATGTGGTAAAGAACCGATGACATTGCCGGAATTGGCATCGTTAAAAGGGGGCGTCAGCACCCCCCTACAAAAAGTTTAGCCCTTCCTAAAATAACGAAAGTTATATTTAAATTGAGCTGAGTATTGGGTTATGGGCTAAATTGCCTCCTCTAGAACGCTATCGCTTAAATTTGGGACTAATTACGCCAATGGTTACCACATTTATGTATATACAAATATACACTGCCTGGCCAAAAAAAAATAGTCGCAGTGTGAATTTAAATATTCAAGTACTGAAGAATGAAAAATCGGTTAAGCGTTTCGAAAATTTGCATAACTTTGGCAGCAATACAACCTTTAAATGTAACTGTCCAAATATGTATCTGATTATTTCGAAACAACCATGGCTAAAAACGCTATACGTGGGAAAGGCATTATAGAGTTCAAAAAGAGATAAATTATTGAGCTACGACAATTTCAGAAAACTTACAAGGATATTGCTGAAAACACTGGCATCGGATTATAAGCTGTTAGTAGCATTGGCATCCACCGCCATCTTGGAAAAATGGCGGTTAATCATCATCAACTTCCAGAAAAATATATGGCCGAGAAACCGTCCTGAATAGTAGTGAGCGAAGATAAAGCATTTAGTGAAATCGAATCGCAAAAATTTCGCTTTAAAACTCACAGCCATATTCAATAGTGCAAACAAGACTATTTCCACTAGTACAATGAAATACAAACTAAAAGAATTAGGATTAAAACGGCTGTGTTACAAAAAGGAAACCACTTCTTAGTGAGGCTAATCAGTAAAAACCACTCCAATTGAATAAAGACATAAATATTGGACTGCTGAATAATGGGGGAAAATCATGTGGTTTAATGAGTCCATATTTACTCACTACTAACATGATGGACGCATGAGGGTTAAAATGAACACGCATGACACATTGGACTCTTCATACAAAGTATCCACTTTATAAACTTCAGGAGGACGTATTAAGATAAGAGTGCTTATGTTTATCGGGTTTCTAAGCTTAGAAGGCAACATTTTCAAAGACGACAATGCCAAAATTTTTCGGGCTCGATTTGTAAAAGATTAGTTCCAGAAGCATGAGGCATCATTCGCATACTTGAGTTAGCCACCACAAATTCCTAAATTATCTACCACCTAAATTACCACCACAAAATACTTTAACCCCATTAAAGATATGTAGGATATAGCAGAGAAAAATCTAAGGAGTGGATCATTAACCAAGGGTCTTGGCAAAATATTCAAGCAAATCTGGACAAAAACAAAAGTTGCGATATTGCGTAAACTACACATAATCCCACAACTAATGCGTACTGTACTTCGTGCTAAAGGTAATTCAACGAAATATTAAAATGCCCGATTTTTTCTAGCCAGGCACAGAGTGTGGTGTATGTGTTTAGCATTCACCATAAAATATTACATGTTTTGATTTTCTCTTTTAAGGCGTGTTTGTTAGTTATTTTTAAAATGTACGTCATATATATATATGCATACACACAAGATATGTACAATCAAAGACGCCAACAATCCATTGAAATGACAATAATCAATGTGAAGCATGCAGTAAAGGTTAAATTTGCATGATGTCCAAACTCTTAGCGAAAGCTAAAAAGTCGCCAAAATAACGTTCTGAGACCAGTTTGTTTAATTATAATGAACAAAGTTCACCGTGGGCAACTGTTTTCTTGAGTAGGCCAATTCTAGCTGCTTCCAGAGTTGGGCAGCGTAGTATGACATGATCCACGGTTTGTTCAACAGTTCCATCACAGGAACAAACTGGCGATTCTCGAATGCCAAAACGTCGAAAGTACTGACCGAATCTTCCATGTCCTGTTAGGAGTTGCGTTAGTTGATGGGTGATTTTTAAGTGATTTGCGTTTAATCTATCTTTGACGGAAGGGAAAAATCTTTTTGTGAGGCTTCCGTTCTCAGTTTGTTGCCAAAGATATTCCTATTTACTAGATAATGAATCTAATAACCAATTTTTTTATTTCTATGACAGGGACTTTTTCATATATTAATGGCAGATCGTTTCATTGGACGGCTAGCTTGGCCAATGCATCAACTTTTTCGTTACCTTCACAGTTCCGCGGTGGTGATTTTTTATCCATTTGAGTTTTATTTTCCAGTGCTGTTGTAGATGCAATTTATATAGAAGATATCGTGTATTCTCCGTAATGGAAAAATGGCAATTGTAATTTTTCATTGAGTCGATTGTAATCTGGCTGTGTGAAAACAATGGTTGTTTTTGTAGAGTCACCTTCCAGTTTTTCTAAGGCTTTTTTAAGTGTGTGTGTATGAAAATTCTTGAAACGAAACAAAATTTTGTTAGAAAAGTATCCACCATACTACAAACTATTCTTAATAGGGAGAAAGTGGTTTTCGGTAAATCCTCTCACAACCTAGTATTCAATTATTTGATGGTAAGTACCCAACGGCAAAGTTTTCTGACGTATACCGCTTTTTACATTACTAAGGCAGTGTTGGAAAATCTTTCAAACAAAAGTAACTTTGAACTCTAGTTGAGTTGATTCGCCCTGTAGCAACTTTCATTCTCCGGTTGTTTGAATTTAAGAAATTGATTTTTCACCGTAATTAACTGACTTAGCATCAAATCTTATCACACAACTTTGATCATTTCATAAGTCAGCAAACTTTCATTTAAATTAAAAATTTGTCCTATTGCTCTCTCTCTCTCTGATAGTTATGTACTTGCTCACTAAGAGAATTTGCTGAAATTAGGAAATAGAATGAAATTGTAACGCATTACTAAACAAGATTACTCCATAAAAGAACTTGAATAATTTGATCACAGTGAATCATTAGTATTTTGATTATTTATCAAGTATATCTATTGATTAGTTTGGGCTTGCAGTTGAGAAATTAAATATTTATCATACTTTATACATATAGCAGGTTGGTTGAATTTCTATTGTGCAAAGACAGCATGAGTCATTCTGCGCTTTTTTTACAAGAATACACTCAAATCAGTGGCGCCCATAGGAGTAATTCTGGGGGGGGGCTGAGAAAACTCATTACCCCTGTCATGGCTGTCAAACATTTTAGTAAATATATTAAGTACTAAAATGCTGCAAAAGTAATTGATACTGCTTGACAATTAGTAATGAGCTAAAAAGTACCTTATTTTAAAACCTACTTGTAAAACTTTTGAAACTAAATGTATAGCAGAATTGGGCAAATAAAATTTTTTAACTGCGGGAGGCTCAAGCCCCTTCTCCCCCTATATAGGCACCCATGACTCAAACCGAACTATCGTAGCCACCAATATATTGTTGAATGTAAACTGGCCGAGGGCATCATTGACTATATATATATGTCCTCATGGATCTAGATTCTTCCATGAAACAACATACCCCTTCTCACAAAGACCAAATTGTGGAAATGGTTCCAAGATTCTATCTACGTATTTCTTATGCTCTATTGACTTGAATACGTTAAAGGATTTGTGGGATGATGTGGAATCCTATATCCTTCGGTTGCACTGCAATGTCCATTGATCGCTGAACTCGGACACATTCTACCCATTTCGCATACCTTTGGCGGTCTAGTGGAGTCAATTGCAAGCCAGTTACACTTGGTTATCACAGCAAATGGGAATTGTGTGTGTGTGTGTGTGCTATTAGGGGCGGTCTCAGTGTTTCAACTTACGAATGTATGCACATTGAATAGTTCCATCTACAGAATCTAAAAAGTATACTTTGTATTTTTAATCTGCAAGAACAGAAAGGGCCACACTGCTGCACTGACGTATAGATTTCCGAGGAATCCTTGCCTCTTAAAGCCTAGGAAATAAACCCCCCTGACTACGGTGAACAGTTAGTCCGTGAGCTTTCTTTCTTAGAGTATCAAGTGCTTAGAGTCAAGGCTGGTTTAATGGCACGTTAGGTGAACACGTAATTTTGAAGAATAACGTATTATTAGATTGATAAAGTAAAAATATGAGATAAATGAGGATTCATGTGTATTCGCCGATATGTCCAATGGAACAAACCTAGACGATCCACTATGGCGCAAAAGCCATAGAGAAGTATAGTTCCGCCTTCACTTAAGAAAGGGAGGGAGCAGTTGACTCTCGAAACGTCGTATTTTTAAACCTTACAGTATATAAATAACTGTTGAGGAGTAGAGTAGAATCTGCCTATCTCAGAAACCTCTGCATATCAAAATGTATGTATTCCTTGCTTGTTCTTTTACAGTGAAAGGACATCAAAAGTTATACTGCACCGACAACTTCAGTTTACCGAGGTATCAGAACCTAAGGTACTAATCCCCTCCAACCACAGTGAGCAGTTAGTTCGGTAAGATTTTTTTTTTTAACACCGTTGAAAATCGAATACGGGTTAAGGGCATGCTAAGCGCAAACGTATTACCGCTGCACCACCGTGGTACCATGTATGTCTCTGTATGATCAGCCTAAATTCAGTGTATGTCTTCTATACAAAAGCCTCTATATCTCGAAACCTCTCAAACCCGAAATTATTTTTTTTTTCATTCCCTTGAGATTCAAGATAGACATCCTCTACTGTATATCAACGAAATGTGCGTTCTTTGAATAGTTGGACAGGGGCAGACTTCAATCTTAAGACGCAAATTTTGAGTCTCCTCTAAAGAGTATGAAATCCTTGAATTTTGCACTTGTCCTGATACTAAGGTATATAACAAAACGGAAAGGTTGGTTTGTTGAATTTTAATGGCGCAAGGGTAGCAGGGGTCATCTTGCCCAAAACAAGGTGAGCTAGCGTACATACTAAATGACCAATTAGGGAGTTTATACAAAGTAAAAAAAAGTATCGAAAATACAGAAAAAACGAACGATGAATATAAATTAGACGAGATTTAAGAAAACGATATCAGATATTTAAAAACGATTTCATGATTAAAGGGATGGCACAAAATATTACGAAGATTAAAACCATTTCACTTAAAAGCTAATGACCACTGTCGTTTAAAATGTTTGCGTCTAAATAAAATACACTAAACATTTAATGGTTGGTTACCTGTGACACACATCGTTTTCTCCCTTTAGCAGATGTTAATGAGAGAAAAGGTGAAGTAATTTAATGATAAGCCTGAGCGGTAAATATGTTTATCCTAATTACAATTCATCTGTTTGGCAACAAAAATTTGAAAACAAAGATTTCATATATTTCTCATTTTTATTTCAGAAGAGTATCTCCAAACCCTTTAGCAATCTAACCCCTTATGCTATTTTATATTTTTGGATTTTTACTTTAAGTCATAAAAATAGAGAATTTTGTTTAAACCTAGCCTTGCCAAATGTTTTTGCTGAAAATATAGCGGAGATTGAAATATTTAATAAACTCGAGAGGTATATAAGATTTCATTTTTGTGTAATTCAGTGTCGTAATAAAATTTTTACTTCACATTTGAGCTTTTATAATATCCTTCTCTTATAATTACAATCTCAGAGATCCAGAGACGGATACAGACTTAAGGGGGTGGGGGCAATTTCTCTTCCTCCGTATCATGATCAACATAATATTGTCTGAATATATATATGTTGTATTATTTTAATTCGTTATATTAACTATATATTTACATAATATAAATCCCTTTCCCCTCGCTAACGGCGCCCGTGGTCATATTCCTTATTATTAGCGATATATACAATATAAATATTAATTCAATATTAATTTATAAACTCCCTTATTATGTGAGAGTTACTTGATTTTACAAAAAATTCTATTTTCGAAAAAACATTGTAACTTTTTTTTTTTTTTTTTGTTTGATACCCACCAAAATTTAAATGATTGAATGGGAAATTAAAGCAAAAAATTATATTTCTGTTTTGAGAATAGCAGGTTTCCAAATTATAAAGCATGATGTTAATCCAACAACGCTTCTCAAAAAATTTAGCTACATAATTTTCATTTCATCGCAATTCCTAATTAATTAAAAGCAGTTATTGAGAAAACACAAACATTTTCAATCTTTCCACAATGGAAATATTTACAGATTAATCACGATAACAGTTTACTGAAAATTTTGATTTTTTGACATTTGACAATTTAAAAATTGTCGTTCATGACTAATTTTTAAAAATTAAAAAAAAATCACATTTATATAAAAATTAAATTACAAAAATGATGATACATATTAGGGTGCTCAATGCAATTTTTAAACTGCTTAAAAATATTTGTAAAAATACATACATCGAACTAGGAGCGGACTCGGTCGTCTCAAAGGGCGCATACCATGGATTTTCGGAGGGCTCGAGTCCTATCGCCCACGAGGGCGCATCAGCCCGGGGGCGGGTGGTCTAGTCTGTTTGTTAAATTTTTGAAGTGCAAAAAAATGCTTATTTTGTTAAAACTTACGTTTAATGATAAGGAAATTTCATTTTAGTTAAATCAGTTTACGTTGGTAAATATTGCATATTACTTTGCATTTTCTTTTCCTTCGCTTCGCTACATTTACAACCATAATAATGATCCATGTCCAATATGACTGATGGATTATCAGCAACTTGGTGAAATGCATGTTTGATTCATCGATTCAAATAACTTCCATATCTTTAACCTTAACCTTGATTGAAGGCCGTATACTCTTTTTGTAAGATTCCTTTTGGAACTTCTACCCACAAAGAAAGTTCATCGTTGACGCATAATCTCCAATCCTCTGTGAAAAACCTGTTCTGTAGTCGATTCAAATGAACACATACTTTTTCAACGCATAGACACCATTCAAGCGTACTTCTTTTCTGAACAGCTTTGGACTCCCCCACTCATTTACTCCCGACCTGGAAAACATTTTTCAGATTGTCATTTCAAATCGTTCCCACTTACTCAGCCTTTGAACTTTATTTGTGTTGCTATTTCTCCTTAGTTGTTTAACAGAAGTTTATTGATTATAGTCCTGGGCAGAAAAGCTTCAAGCATCTGCCAATGAGTGCCAAGAAGAAGATTCAAATATAAAATCCTTAGTAGTACCAATTTTTTATCTTTACGGCATAACACATGATTAAATGTTTAAATCAATAAACTCTATGGAGTTAAAACCAGTTCACATCGGTTCGCACGAACCGATTGTTATATATATAAAAGTTTTCCTCGCCCATTCTTGGCGGAAACAGGCTTTGGGACGGGCAGAGCGCCATGTTCCCAAGCCTCTTTTTACATCACTTCTTAATGTGCCATGTCTAGAAACTTCCTGACAATGTGACACGTGTTTAGGATTGTGGCTTTTTGTATTTCAATGTAGGTGTTTGGGTCAATGTTGAGTATCTCCAAATTCGTCGCAAGCGTTTTTGGTACTATCCCTGTTGCTGAGATGACTAACGGGATGATGAGGATCTTTTCCATACCCCATATATCTCGTACTTCATGTCTGAGATCTTGGTACTTGGTGATTTTCGTTGTGTAGGTTGTCTGTATGTTATTGGTGTTGGGTACTGCTATGTCGATTAAGTACGTGGTCTTATTCGATTTATCGACGAGGGTTATGTCAGGACGGTTATGTGGGACTGTCTTGTCTGTTATGATTGCTCTATCCCAGTAAAGCTTGTGTGTATATATATATATACTTTTTTTTTTTTGCTATATGCTAAAGAGGACGAATAGGTTGCAAAACTTTTTGCAACTCAGTGAATTTATTTTTACATTTTTCCAACTCAATATTTAACTGTAAGTAGCAACAAAGTCTACAGAAAAATTGAACGTGGGTGTATAATCATTCGGGTGTCCGAACTACAATTCACGTCGGATTTTTAAGGAAGTGATTGACATCGTGACAGTGTGAACATCGTTTTTTAATAAGAGAAAGGAATTGTCTCTCATTAATACTAGCTTTGATTCAAACTCAATAAATAAATATATTAAAATACATCTCCTGTTTAATAGACCAAAGCAAAAACAATGGGAAAAAAACTTTGACATCCACTTGCAACAGATCGTGAAAACCGTGATTCACTGATATACTAATAATCTTTGAAGCCTATTAGGAAAGTAGGAATAAAATGTACTGAAGGTTTTATTTTTTACCTCTAACCAGAATCAATTCTTGGGTCTTTCTCCATTATTGTTTAGAGTCTCGCTTACATAAATTTTAGGAAACCGGTTGCAATATCAACTGTCCAACTTATTTCCAAAATATGTTTTCTGTTTAAAATTTGGCAACATAAAACTTCCTAAACAGTGGTGATGGTGGTAATTGTGTTTTAGAATTTAGGTCGTCTTTTCATTTCCCGGTTTCTTTTATTTCCCAGCAGCTTAATTCGAGCTGGTTTTGGTTCTGGTATTCTTAATTTTGCATTTCCGTGAAGTAGGTGGTTTCAATTTTTTCATATGTTCCAGTGATTTTGCAAAGTGAGTTTTTCATTGTAGTTATAATCCTGATTGAAATTTTTGAGGATTTTCATAACAAATAATATTCCGACTTGATCTTGCAATTTCAACTTCTCCCATTGTCACCATTAGGTCGTAACGTCATCATTTTTAATAGTGGAAATATGGATGCACAAATTCCCCTCTCTGGAGCTCGTTGAGGCTTGGCACGATAGATGTCTTTCCTATCGCACATTCAATGATACGAACGTTCTTTTATTTTATTAAGTATTTAATTTTTCAAGTACGATTATCATTTTGTAGTAAAAATTGCACTTTTAATTTGCCTCGGTTCTTTTAAAGCTATTTGTCGTCCTACTACATGCAACGCTGGAAAATTGAATGCTTATCGCGTGCTGGATGGTTTCTTTAAACTGCCAGTTGGTCTTTATAGTATGGATGGATTTTTTGGAAATAAAACAGTTTTAGTTCGTATGATTTTATTCTACTAAATTTTGACATTAACTATAAAGTTTCGAAGTCAGTATAATTAGTTTGAGGTTTCTAAAAAACTTATTGTTTTTCGAAGAAACTAATGTCATGGAAATATAGTGATTGCAAAGTATGATTGATTTAAAGTGAAAGTATTTAGTGTTTTAAACGATAACTATTGAAGCATAAAATAATACTGTGAATATGCAAAGTACGATTGAAATACGTTTAGAGAATATTAGAAACGTAGTGATTACAAAGTACGATTGATTAAAAGAGAGAAAAATTCAGTGTTTACGTACGAAAAGTAAATAGCTTACTTCGAGCAATACTTGAAGAGTTTCAGTTGTAGTACTGGACGGTTTTGAGTCACAAGGACTTGAATCTAGTGATTTAGGATAATTTCTTAGTCTTGAGAATTTGTGAACTGCATTTGTATTCCGAGTAATAACTAAAAAATTTAAGTTCAATGAAGTTTGTTGAATGAAAAGATTGAAGAATTTTGATGAAATTGGTTTAGTGAAACGATAGAATCTTTTAGTTATATAGAAAGGGTTTCAGTATAGGTTTATTTGGATTGAAATTTTTTCAAACTGCATTCATATTCTGACTGCTGACATTAAAACTTTAATTTAAATTAAGAAATTCATGAGAGAACGATTGACTCCACCACGAAGTAATCGGTTTTGAGTAATATTAGTGATATGAACTTTGGCCCTAGGCAGAAAAGCTCTATATTGTAGCATCTATCAGATAACTATCCCTCAAGAGAATTCGGTCAAAGAATATACTAAAAGCCCATTTGTGGGACAACAATTTCATTGAATATTTTATCCCTTTTTTTAGTTGATATAAAATTTTGCTGCAGGTGGAGTATATATAAAAATGACTTAAGAGTGTAAAATATAAACGTTTATTATTAGGTATTTTATGTGTTTGTATTTATGGTTAGTGTGTTTCAAATTGCAGTCCAATCGGGTTTTTTTTATGAAGTTGATTTGGGAGATCCTTTTAAATGTCATTATTTATATTTTAATATTCTAGTGGTTCATCAAGCAAAACTTCCAACATACAAGTTAACTACAGTTGAGCTCTGGGTAGGCAAAAAGCTGAATCAATAGAGCATTTGGTGTGCAAAAAAAATATTGGTAAGCTGCAACTAAATCCACGATTTTCAATTAAATTTGAATTATAAATTTATAGTGATACATATTTGAAATTGGTTATATTGATCATTAACATACATTTCAATATGAAACAAATTTATTTCATTTACTAGACTATAAAATTTATCTTTCACTTTATAGGGGAACAATGCAGAATAAATGCTTGTAGCCGAAACTCCTCATATACTCTAAAAATAAGGTGAAGGAAATTTCTTGGGTGCAAGCTTACCATAGCCTTATCTCAGTAAGCCTATTGGTGGTTTTTTGTCACATTGTCAGGAAAACCGCTGGCCCATGGTTTGAATTGTCATCGGGGTATGATGGTGTGTTATTTTCCGAGGGCTGGGTGGGACATTTAGGCACAAGGACGGACAAATTGAAGAGCAGGGCATTGTGCCCTTCCATTTCACTTTAGATGAAACACTAATGATGGCCATGATGAATTGTTCATGAAAAGCTATTAGTGAGACAGTATTTTTCATGGTTCAGGCCTTTCATTTATGTCTGCATTTAAAATGGGTGAAAAAAAATTTTTTTTTTAAAAATGGGGAAAGAAGTCACCCTCCAAAATTTTCGGACGTTAAAACATGGAGGTAAATCCTTTTCCAAACTTGCAAACGCTAATCCATCGTGGTGGCCAATATTTGCTTTTCAGTAGTTAAAAACGCTCCCTCTAGTATAATATATATAATTTGTACATACCTGAATCAGTGATGGGGTAGTGGGGGGGAAAACCCCCTCCCAATTCCTGGGCTATGCTCTCTCTGTTCATTTAGATAGACATTGAAGTACCTGAAAACTCAGAAGAATCAGATTCTTCCTGAAAATTCCTTTCAAAAATTCCCAAAACGTAGGTAAGCACTTAAAAAAAAAATATTCATTTAAAAGCAACACTTTGAACGCTATTCCATCATGTCAAAACCCGAGAAGGAAGTTGGCATGATTGGTGACAGAAGAAAGCCTTTAATCTGCACTCACTCCCATTTTTTTTATTGGAGGTTAGTTTAAAGCGATGAGAATAGTTAAAAGCACTCAGTGGGTCAAGTTCCATTCATCACTGTGTGAAACTATGGATTTATTTCCAGTAAACCTAATCTAAATAGCTCTACAATAGCATAGAAATAACATCATCTATTGTGCCATTAGCCTGTGTTTAATTCCAGTGGTACCATAGAATGTATGCAATTTTTTGGTGCTTCCTACAGATTATGGTAACAGTTAGCGACTTTTTGCAAAACTTGCCATCACAGACATGTATGCATACCGTGTTTCCGCCCAGACCTGTTGCTAAGCAGGGGCATGGCCCTAGTTACCTTATTCTTGTCCCACTTGCCCTATTGAACTATTTGTTGATACATATATGTATATTTAGGTGGTACTGCAGAACACGCAACCCACTTCGTCTATCCTCTTGAAATCGTAGAAAATTGCACTAGATCGCATTGTGACATAACATCTGTAGCTCGAACTAAAGCTATTTTTGTTTGCACACAAAAATAGCTCTAGTTTGAGCTACTAATACGTGGGTGTCAAATTTATTTGTAATGCATATAATTTCGGTACAAGGGGAGGAAACGCTCGCCTTAAATCCGCCAGTGTGCCCTAGTATACTTACAGTACATGCAAAACTTTGTCTTCAACTAAATAATTCAAAAATAATGAACAAGATGAATTATTCAATATGTGAAATTGAATTTATATTGTAAAACAAAATTGTAAGCAAATTACCATAATTTTTTTTTTTTTTGTGTGTAATACAGTTAATGTATCAAAGAATTGCATACTGTGAGTGAATATTAAAGGTTGAATACTTGATACGTCAGCACATTTCTCATTTTAATCATTATACAGGGTGTTTGGAAAATATCTGGCAAAACTTTAAGGGATGATAGGGGACACCAAATAAGGCATGTTTGTCCATATCCCCGTGTCCGCAAAGGGTCCGGTTTGGCTGTAGAGCGTAACTACTGTTTACGTCCATCACGTTGCTACGTAGCCAATTGCATGAATTAAATGCAATTTTTGATACATAATTTAAGTGAATGAGCTAATAATACAGCAGAGACAAAGAAATCCGGAATTCCGTTTTCTGATTTTGATCTGTGTTACTGTTTAGTGAAAATAAGCCTAAAACTGCCTTTTTTTTAACACACTGGAAAAGAGTTGGGAACTGCCAAGTATGTGTAACAGGTGAAGAACATCAAAATAAAAATTTTTTGTTTAGTGAATTTTTTTCCAAAAATTAGCCGTTCGGGCACTACAGTGAATTTAGTATTTGCATCCACCACATTCAAGGTTTCCATAAATGGCTACAATGCGCCATTTCACAAAGTTTTAAAATTATTTAATGTCATACTCTCTCCAGCGATTTTTTTATAATCAGATAAATTCGCCAGAATTGTATGCGTAGAATTTGCCGCTTCAGGTGCGATTGTATGAATTCTACACATACAATTCCGGTGAATTTAACTGATTTTAAAAAATCGCTGGAGAGAGCCCGACGTCTGTTGACATTAAATAATTTGAAAATTTCTTGAAATGGTGCATTGTAGCCATTTGTGAAAACCTTGAATGTGGTGGATGCAAATACTAAATTTGCTGTAGTGCCTGAACGGCTAATTTTTGGAGAAAAAAAAAATGCACTGAACAAAAAATTTTTATTTTGATGCTTTTCACCTGTTATACATACTTGGCAGTTCCCAGCTCTTTTCCAGTGTGTTAAAAAAGGCATTTTTAGGCTTATTTTCAGTAACAGAGATCAGAAAACGAAATTCTGGATTTCTTTGTCTCTGCTGTATTAGCTCATACAAAGAAATTCGGAATTTAGTTTTCTGATTTTGATCTGTGTTACTGTGTAGTGAAAATAAGCCTAAAAATGGCTTTCTTAACACACTGGAAAAGAGTTGGCAATTGCCAAGTATGTGTAACAGGTGAAGCACATCAAAATAAACATTTTTTGTTCAGTGAATTTTTTTCCAAAAATTAGCCGTTCGGGCACTACAGTGAATTTACTGTTTGTGCTCACCACATTCAAGGTTTCACAAATGGCTACAATGCACCATTTCAAGAATTTTTCAAATTATTTAATGTCAACAGACGTCAGGCTCTTCTTGGCGATTTTTTAAAATCAGTTAAATTCACCGGAATTGTATGTGTAGAATTCATTCAATCGCAACTGAAGCGGCGAATTCTACACATACAATTCTTGTGAATTTACCTGATCATAAAAATCTT
Source organism: Dysdera silvatica (assembly GCA_006491805.2). Classification (NCBI taxonomy): domain Eukaryota; kingdom Metazoa; phylum Arthropoda; class Arachnida; order Araneae; family Dysderidae; genus Dysdera; species Dysdera silvatica. The sequence continues at coordinate 242,249,915 of QLNU02015360.1, forward strand.
TGTCTCTGCTGTATTATCTCATTCACTTAAATTATGCATCAAAAATTGCATTTAATTCATGCAGTTGGCTACGTAGAAAACGTGATTGACGTAAACAGTAGTTAAAATCTACAGCCAAACCGGCCCCTTTGCGGACACAGGAATATGGTCAAACATGCCTTATTTGGTGTTTCCTACCACCCCTTAAAGTTTTGCCAGATATTTTCCAAACACCCTGTATAAAATGGAATGATTGAAAATTGCGGAATGAGGACGATTATATACTTTATTGTTACAATTTAAGCTTATGTAATATACTTTTTGTATGGAATAGGCATGTATAGTTACCATAGAGATTTGTACTGTATTGATCGTAACTATTAACACAAAATATTGCAAAAATTAATAAATATAAAATGCAGTGATAAAATAAATATTTCTATCACGAGGGAAATAAATTTAGTTATAAAGTTCGCAAGATGAGACAAATAAAAACAATTAGCATATCCAGTCATCTCTTACCACTGAATTTAACTATGTATGTATTTGTTTTGCATGTAACCTCCATAAGACGGAAACCTGCATACTACGGAATTTTTTCCGGTCCCGTGAGTTTCTGTCTTAGACAGATTTCACTGTATGTAACCATTTTAAATGTTTAAGTTTCAATTATAAATGTTTGTAATATTTTGTATAGGCAAATGAAATTAGGCATTTTTAAACAAAACAAAAATTATTTGCAGGTTTATCTGAGAAAGTGTTGGTTAGTTCTGGTGTTAGCCCTACTCTTTCCCAGTTGACTGAGCTCATCTACCAACCAAGCTCCGTTAATCTTCAGTTTCACTTTGGGCTCCTGAGGCTTGAAGGTAGGTTGTTTATCTGAGAACTAATGGAAAAATATTTCTTTATTGGATTAACGACACTCAACTGTTTAACTCCACATTAGTTTAATAGAAGAGCGCCCTATTTTGGAAACAAAATCTACAATGTTATCACGGAGAATTTTTGTAAATCCTATGAATGGTCACTATTTGGAAAAAATGCTTGAATACCATTTTAGATGTTCAATTTTAGTAATTTTTAATGTCAGGGTTCAAAATTAACTGGTGCATTATACACGTAAATTTTTAATTTGGGTGCATGCAGTGCACCTAACTATTCAAAACTATGGCTACTTGCATTTATTTTTCAAGAACAGTGACCTATGGAATAATTTTATATAATTTTCTCAATGTATCTGCATGTTGATTTTTTTTGTTTTGTTTATTACAAACAAATGTTCAATTATTTTGAAAAGTTGCATTTTGTTGTAGTTTACATGCTTAAATATAATTGCTACACTTACATTTTACCCGTTTTTAATGTTGAGGTTTACTTTCTATTCTGTTAGTTACTTGTACACATAACTAGTATTTAATGCACCTAAGTCGTAAGACTTGGGTGCATTTGTGCACCTGATTTAAAAAGTTAATTTTGACCCCTGTAATATGTAGATACTGGAGATTCAATAAACGTTTACAAACAATTAAAGAACTTTAGAATTATTTGCAAATTGATTCGAAAAGTATCTGTCAATTCAAGTGCAAACCTATTTAGAACAGAATCTCTAAACCTTCATTTTTGACATGGCTGCTTAGGGGTGGACGAGGCATCGAGGCCTCTTTATACGAGGGGTATTCAAAAAGTAAGTTCCCCTTATCAAGGAAAAATAAAAATAATTGCAAAATTACCAAAGATATTTATTTACCATCGTACACTATTTTTCCACATAATCTCCATCCCTTTCCAAGCAGGTCTAGTACCTAAGTAGCAGTTTTTTAATTCCCTCATCATACCAATCTGATGCCAAATTCTGAAACCAGTTTTGGACCTCCTCTTGCACTTTGTTGTCATCAGCGAAGCGGAGACAGCCGAGATGATATTTAAGTTCAGGAAACAAATGGAAGTCACTTATAGAAAGGTCAGGAGAGTAAGGAGGGTACTCAGAAATCTCCCATTTAAATTTCTGCATAAGCTCCCTCGTTGTTTGAGCAGCATGAGGCTGGGCATTGTCGTGAATTTTCTCTGCCTTCAATAAACATTGTTCGCCAACGACGAACCATTTGCACAGACATGACATCTTCACCATAAATGCTGCGCAAATGACGAATATCCATGGCTGATTCCTTTTTTGCAGTCAAAAATGAATCATACTGCATATTTCACAGCTGGTGGCAAAACTAAGCGGTCTCCATAGTGGTCAGCTATCAAATGAGGCTGAACCCTTGGTCACCAAACCAGATCCAAGTGCTGCCACTGAACCCAAACTAAAATTCTCTGCCCACATAAACTTCCGGTATTGTGTGTGATGTGATATAAAAATTAGGGAAACTTACTTTTTGAATACTCCTCGTAGTATTTCTATCTCCATGATTGTTGTGATTTCCTATTAAAAAGCAAATTTTAGTTCAGTGATTGCATGTGGCATATTAAAAACTTTCACCTTAAAGTAATTTCAAAGAAAATTGTCACAAACAGGAAAATTAAGCTATCGACGAAAGTACAAGTAGAAAAACACTTTAACAGCAAAAGCACTATGCTGCACCATTTATTACTCTGAGTGGCTGCTGAAATAGCATGGAGTACATTGTTATGGGTTATTGGGATCCACTCTTCCTACAACATCATCAGTCAAATTATGCCTGTTTCTGTTGAGATAAAAACTTTAAAGCCAGGTTGCAAGATTGTGTAGAAAAAAATGAAAAGCATGTGCAGACCACATACGCAAAAAGAAAGAGAGCAAATAGAAAATAGTTGTAGAAATAAAAATGGTGTACACATTCTTACAAAATGGCAAAATAAAATCTAAAAAAAAGTAAAAATTGTCTGTAATACTAATTTAAAAAAGAAAAAAAAATTGTAAGATATTACCCTTCTCAGGGCTAACACAATTGCCAAATAATGGTCTGCACAGAAAGCTTCTGAGGCAAGCTTTTTAGAGAAAAAAGAGACTTCGTCCCCAACCTACATACCTAACAAGGACAATGTCTGTTTTTCTCCTATACCAATAAAGCCCTAGTTGAGTTTAAGCTTGGGTGTTAATAAATCCCCCCTGTAAAAACACAAAAAAACTCACCCTGGGGTCTTTTTGTGTTGACCATTGGCAATTGTGTTGGCCTTGACAAGGGTAATAATATCTTACAACCTTGAATATGGAGAAAGGGAACTTCGTTCCTGTCCTCGATGGCCTAGTAGTCAAGGTGCTCTGGGCTTAACGAAGAGACCATAGTTTGGGAACTCTCTTTTTTTCCTATACCAATAAAGCTCTAGTTGAGCCTGAACATGGGTGTAAAAAATCGCTAAATTTAAAAAAAAAAAAATCGTTTCTTTAGTGGACCATGCCCAACGTGGAAATTTTGACTTCATGTGATTGAGTAAATCAACTGTGTGTAAGGATTATAATTTTTAACATCTGTGATTTTAAAAAATGCTTAACTTTAAAATTGAATGTACAAGTTTGCAGATACAGTGTTTCTTTTGATGATTTCTGTTTTATAGGATTTTAGAAGTATGTCATAAATGTAAAATTTTGGCATCTAATAATTTCATCATAAGAGTACCTAACATAAAAATCTTTAGCTTAGTAATATTGTTCATATATGCAGTAGATTCTCATTATAAATGAATTGCATGTATGGGACCTCTAAATTGTTTCATTATAATTCATATTAATTTATTAATATTACATGTTTTCATGTAATTATAACATGCAAAGCATTTATCTTAACCAGATATTTTTATAGAAAGGTAAATTTATATATATAAATGAAAATGTAGAAAATTCAGTAAGTAAATTGGTGAAAAATGGAAGTAAATAAATGAAAATTATTAATAAGTAAGTGCAGATACATTTGGAATGCCAATAACCACACCTGTATATTATATAAAATAATATAGGCCTATACACTAGAACATGCATATACAGGATTTTAAGAACTAATACCATTATATATAAGTACATATGTAATATAGGTGTAAATGTATGCACATCATATTATATTATAAAATATACATGCATATGTAATAAATGCATAAACAAGTTTATGACAAATAACGTATGCCCAAGTAACGTACAAGCCCAACGTATTCTTGTAAGTACATGTATAGTTTATTACATTTTTATATATTTGAATATTTCTTGCTAACAGTAATGATCTGTAGGGTGATGTCGGGAATAGAACGCTCTTGGGCCGTTTGACATTGGTTTTTAGGGGTTTCGTCGAACGGTTTATTGGCGTTTCAGAAACACTGTCTTGCAGATCTTATATATTGTGTCTGGCATACATGTATAACTGTTCCCTTGAAAAAGATTGTACATGCATGCCTAGATTCAATATATTGTCATATAATTTCAATTTTTCACTTTCGTTACTAACGCATTATTTTAAATCGTAAAAATACAGTGTGCTGTACAATAAAGCTACTTGTCATAAACTTGTTTATGCATGTATATATTTTTATTACATATGCATGTATATTTTATAATATATGCTGTACATACATTTACACCTATATTGTATATGCGCTTATATAAAATGGTATTAGTTTTTAAAATCCTGTATATACATATTCTAGTGTATAGGTCTATATTATTTTATACAATATACGATTGTGTGGGTATTGGAATTCCATATATCTTCACTTACTTATTAATAATTTTAATTTATGTTTTCACTTTTCTCCATTTATATAATTTTATCATATTGATTGCTGCTGCTTCATTTACGCTCTTCGTTGATAATTTTATTATTTTTTATACATCCGCTCACCTTTGCATGTAATGTATTATAAGTAATAATATCATAGGCTTTTTCCATATTTCTTTAGTACATATTCTTGTGTATTCCAATACTTACATTTATGATATATATACCTAGCGTAAATTATTGAAATGGAATTTGAAAATTGAAGAATAACCTTTATTTACACTATTGCAGACAATCCATGATTTTTATTTGTACAAGTGAATTCATGACTAAAGGTAATAAAAATGCTCATAATGAATGTTAAAAATGCAGATAAAGTTGATGGGCAATCGTAACATTTTTTAAACACATCTCCTTTCCCTAATTCTTTATCGATTTCATACATCGTGGCTTTTTTTCCTTCCAAATAAAACTAATATCGTTTCACCTTAGCCATATCACTGCCCAATAAATTGGAAAGAAAGGATATCGCAATTAACACCACACAGACAGTTGAATGAACTCTAAACATTCCGTTTACTGTCATGTGTTAGCCCTCTGCCCACCGGTTGATTATCACATACTCCACCTGGAGGGAAAGTTAAGGAGAACGAGAAACCAGAAATGAATTTGACGGTAAAAGACTATTAAGGGCTAGAAAAAGATAATCCAACTGCTACTCGTTCATTGTTATTCCAAAAAAAGTGCCTTATTTCTTGCATTTTGAACTCTGCATTTAAAGTGTCTTTTTTTATGTAATTGAATTTTTTTAGCGTTACTATCTCAAATTTTTCATTATGACAAAATTTCAAAAAATTTACTTTGCATACCTCGATCTTCTTAGATGTGCCAGTGGACAATCTGTTGGATTGCTAGCTCAGTTGGTTTGCCAATTTACTGTGTTCTTCAGAATAGTTGACCACCGTTCTACTATATTCTATATTTGTATTGGCTGTTGCCATTTTTTTACTTGAAAATCTCAGGGAAGTGAATTTAGTGCCTATGATTAAAGGGTCAGGTACTGCATATTTTAAAAATTCTTGTGACACTGGTTGAAAATCACTGGTCTGATTACTAAGAATCGACACCAAGAATACAAGAACAGTTAAACATTAGCAATGATTCATGCTTTTTTGGCTGATACATACAAAGAAGGGGTCATTAAATATGCTGGCCCTGTAGAATAGCAACATCGTTCACCAAATTTGACCCTGTGGATCCTTCGTAATAGTTTAAAAGTGAAGCGTATAGACATAATAAATAGGAAGTTATTACACCTAAATCCTTACCACCCCATCTTCCCTGCATATATCTAATTCATTACAACATGATTTTTAAATTCTATTCAATTTTTAATCGAAAAATAAATGATAAATCCCATTCTGAACGGCATTTAAAACTTCTCAAGAGGGTCACAAGTGCAGTAAACTTCAAAGCTGCCAATGATAGTGCTTCATATACACTGTTGGTGTTACAACATTAACCAGTATAATATACTGATTTACTAAATACTCTGAAGAATGTGCTCTCAGTGTATGTTTAACATGAAGCGGACTTCCTTCTAAACATGCGTATTTTAATATTAATATCAAAATAAATTAGATTACTAAATTTAAACAATAACTGTACAAATAAAACGGTATGTCACTAAAATTAACGAACGCTTAATTCAGGGGCAAACTTAGATAATTTAACCCCTCCCATAAATATCATTTTCAGGATCATTGCTTTTAATGCAGTTTTTGTGTGCGTGTGTAAGGAGGAGGTCTCAATAGGCCCACTGAATCTTCATATTATTACCGAAACAGAAAACCATAATAATGGTTAAAGTTTCCTTACAGGATCCTGTGGTGGTGCAGTGTTAACACATTTGCATACTATTCCTTTAACCCAGGTTCGACTTTCAACGGTGCCAAAATAGAATGCTTACCAACAAACTACTCACTGTAGTTTAGGGGCTTTATGAGGTTTGGATCCCTTGGGAAAATGTAGATCCCAGCACAGCATAACCTTTGCTGTCATTGTGCCATAAAACAAAAACAAAATTCCTTACAACAAACCTGCAACTAAACCATAAATTCTTTTTCTGAGAAGTCGAAAATTAACTTGTAACATGAAAATTGAAGCCTTAAATGCGTTTCAATAACCTGGAATTTGGTATTAGTCCTCTAATTAAGCAAGTTCATCTATTTTCATGTATCTTTCATTTTCCTACTTATTGTTCCATATTATGGTTTTGTTGAAAGGTTTTTTCACTATCCCACACACTTTCATTAAACATAAGTAGAAGATAACATACATGTATTAGATGGATTTGTTGAAAATTTTATTTATTGGAACCTATTTCTCATGAGTGGCCTGCAAAAGGGTTGCTGGTATCTAACTGGAAGGAGACCCACACGCTGAACGTATGTGACGATGTGTGGAACCGGCCGGGCCAGTAACCTAGTGTCCTACCCCGCCTTCAAGTGGTGCAGGCTGGGCTTTCTATCCAAGAGGCAAATTAATATTTGCTGCACGGATGGAAAGGCGGAAGGGGAGGGCTAATTCACCAACCCGTCTAGCCAGCGTGGTGAAATGATGGCTAATTCCTCCAATATGCTAATACACCAAAAACCATGGCCCCTAGTCTCCAGGTGCTGGAGTGCTCCTGATCAAGGCAGCGGTCAGCGTGGCATGAAAGCAGGGGGTGCTAAGAATCACTGGAATGGCCCAGGCTGCCGTTTGTTATTGACCTTGGCAACGTATAATGGACGATCCCTTGCTTCTGAAGCAAAACTTCAAGAATTGGAAGAAGAACTTGACAAGATCAAATGGGACATTGTAGGACTCAGTGAAGTTAGAAGAAAAGGTGAAGAGTTGGTGGAACTTAAAAGTGGACATTTGTTTTATTATAGAGGAACGGAAACTGGAAGAACAAGTGGTGTTGGCTTCTTAATCAACAAAAGAATTAAAGACTACCTTCTTGAAGTCGAAAGCACGTCAGATCGAGCAGCGAGGCTCGTTGTTCAACTAACCCAGCGATACCAACTTCAGATAGTACAGGCATATGCACCAACATCAAGCCATACCGACGAGGAGGTTGAGGAATTCTATGAAGAAATCAAACAGCTACATACCAAGGGGAAACAACACATCAAGCTCATCATGGGAGATTTTAATGCAAGAATTGGACAACAGGAACAAAGGAAAGGGAATGATGGAGTGAAGATCAACTCGCTAAAATTGCTGACTAAAATCTTAGCATCCATGAACTCATTTTTTTTTAAAAGAAATTCTGAAGAAAATGGACATGGAAACACCCCAATGGAGGAACCAGCGAAATTGACTATATACTGGCAAACAAGAAATCAATTATTGAAGATTGCAGCATACTGAACAGATTTAATACTGGAAGTGATCATCGAATGGTGAGATGTAAAATGCACTTAAATACTAAACTAGAAAGGCAGAAGCTCATTAGGAAACAAGTATGTAAGAGGGTGGATTTAAAGAAATTAAAAGAAAATACCGAGGCATTCAAGTTGGAATTAAAAAATCGCTTTTCTGCACTGGAAGGACTTATTGAAGAAGTTGACATCTCAGAAGCAAATGAAAACATTGTTAAGACAATAGTTGAAACTGCTGGGAAATTGGTGTAATAGCAAAAAGCAGAATAGCAAATTATCCAAGAGGCAGAGCAGCTGAAAGCTGAACATGAAAGTGGACAATCAAAATGCAGGTTTGCAGGATCGGTATGTAGAACTTTGCAAAACTTTGCGCAAAACACAGAGACATAAGAAAATTCAACTGTGAGCTAGTAAGGAAAGCCATTGAAAATAACAAGAGCCTTAGGGTTGTTAAAGGAAGTTTATCTGTTGGGAAGAAACACATCATTGCATTAAAAGGAGAGGATGGCACCGTAACAAGAAATAGGGAAGAAATACTTAGAAGAGTTGAAGAATTCTACAAAAATCTATACGAAAGTAACAGTGGATTAAACGAAGACTCTGAGATAGTCGAAGGAACAGCTCCTAAAATCTTAAAAGAAGAAGTTTCATTTGCAATAAAAAGTATGAAGAAAGGAAGAGCCCCTGGTGATGATGGTATTACATTAGATATCCTAAAAGAAGCTGGAGAATATGTAGAAGACATACTTGCAAAATTCTTTACCAAATGTCTTAACAGCGGTAACATACCAAACCAATGGGATTCTGCAACAGTAATTCTTTTGCATAAAAAAGGTGATAAAGAGGATTTGAAAAATTACCGACCAATTAGCTTGTTACCTGCTATTTATAAAATCTTCACAAAAGTGCTAACACATCGCCTGCAGAAAAAATTAGATGCAGCTCAACCAAGTAGTTTTGTTTGTATAGTTTATTTCAATTTTATATTTTCATCGCCACCCCCAGCCCGATGATTTTTTTTTTACGTTAACTTCCTTTTTTCATGATTCCCATGCTGTATCCAGAGATGGTTCCACAAACTGCTTCACTTATTTTTAGAGTTTACAATCGGAGATGTCACCATTGACTTGTGCGCTACTTTTTAATTCTTCACTTTCTATGGTTTGTTTTACGGTGTGGCATTATATATATTCATGGTATGGTTCATGTTTTACATTTGACTAGCAGCATTAACCAGGGCATTAGTTGTATCATTCTGACAAAAATAACCACATTCTATTGATACTGCTGTCAATGTTTTTAAAATTAAACTGCGATAATTTGAGTTTTTATGTTATTTATTACTGTAACGTAGTCGCTTAACCTCTATTTAAGCACCATTTTAATGTTTAGAATAAAGATCCACATTTAAGACCAGTGTATGGGTACATAATTTATTTCAGATTTCATTGATAAGAGAAGGGGGAGGATACATTGGGGGTCATTAAAGCCATTTGTTACACCCCTTGGCTTGGTGTCTTGTACACAGGAACCATTCCCATAGTCCTAAATCTGGGCTTGCTCAATTTAAATTAATAACTTTATCTAAAATTTAACTCTTTAAAAAATATATATTTGCAAAATGTATTCAAGGGAATGTGTGAATTTTTGTATTTTACCCATGTAGATTTGCTTTTTTATATTCTTACCCTTAATAAGTTGCTTATTTTAGATTTCTACATTAAAAACATGGCTGCACCGGCGTACGTTATTGGTGTTGGAATGACAAAATTTATACGTCCTGGAACAAGTAAAATTGACTATCCGAATATGGTTAAAGAAGCTGTTAACATGTCACTTGATGATTGTAAGATTACTTTTGATGAAGTAGAGCAGGCTTGTGTGGGATATGTTTATGGTGATTCTGCTTGTGGTCAAAGGGCACTATATGAAATTGGTATGACTGGCATCCCAGTTTACAATGTAAATAACAACTGTTCAACCGCATCGACTGCTCTGTTTTTAGCAAAACAACTTATCGCTGGTGGATGTTGTGATTGTGTGATTGCTGTAGGCTTTGAAAAAATGGAGAAAGGATCGCTAACATCAAAATTTAGAGATCGAGCAAACCCCATGGATAAACATTTAAAAGTTTTGTCTAATAACTACCCTATTGTTTCTGCTCCAATGGCTGCACAAATGTTTGGAGCTGCTGGACTAGAGCACATGGCAAAATATGGTACCACTAAATTGCAATTTGCAAAAATTGCTGAAAAAAATCATAGACATTCTTTAAATAATCCAAATTCCCAGTCCTCTCAGCCATATTCTCTTGGGGATATTTTAAGTTCTCCTGATGTCTATGGTCCTTTGACAAGGTTACAGTGTTGCCCTACCTCTAATGGTGCAGCCTCAGCAATTCTTGCATCAAAACGTTTTGTAGAAAAATATAAATTGCAGAATCAAGCAGTTGAAATCATTGGTATGGAAATGGCAACTGATCCACAAAGCAGTTTATCAGAAAACAGTTGTATTAAAATGGTTGGCTTTGATATGACAAAACTTGCTGCAGATAAGTTGTATACAAAAACCGGCATTAATCCCTCTGACGTTGATGTTATTGAGCTACATGATTGCTTTTCTACAAATGAGTTAATAACGTACGAAGCATTAGGCCTTTGTGATATTGGGAAAGGTGGCCAATTAGTTGATTCAGGTGATAATACATATGGGGGTAAATATGTTATTAACCCTAGTGGAGGTCTCATATCGAAAGGGCATCCACTTGGAGCTACAGGCATTGCTCAGTGTGCTGAATTGTGCTGGCAGTTACGAAATGAAGCTGCAGGACGTCAAGTTTTAGGTGCCAAATTAGCACTGCAACACAACATTGGCTTAGGAGGAGCAGTTGTTGTTGCCCTATATCGTTTAGGTTTTGCTAAGACAAACCCGAACTTTCCCAAATCAAAATTATAATAGCAACTGTTTTGCCATATACAGGTTATGCATTTATTTGAAGGTTGTGATTTAACAAAGCTGTAAATGTGTAGCATATGTCTACACAATGCCAGATAGAGCAGAGTACAAAAGTTATAGCAACTACTTTATCTTAAAGGAATTTTTTTTTTTTAAATACAGTAGAACCTGTACATAATGAAGCACTAGGGACCAATGAAAATGCTTGCTAAATCTGGCTACTCACCAAGTCCATTTTGGAATTTAAAATTTCAAAGTTCATATGGATGACATGTGCATGCAATAATATTGAACTTTGAATATCCTTAAAATTTAATAAACAATGTATTGTATTTCCATTTGAATTTCACCAAAATGAGGTAGATAAAAAAAATTGTGACATAAAGGAACCTAACATCAGTAATCATTCCCAAAATAATCTTTATTTGGTGATTTTCAAAAAATGGTCCATGGTTATTTGCTTTGTTTTACAGCTTTTTCATTCATTCAATTTTTATTGTTTAAATACTTTATCATCAGTATAATCAGTTGCATCAAAAAATGTTTATGAAGTCCCTAGGGTGCATACAGACATGCAACAGACCATCGTGTAACATCCTGTGTTATGTGATGATGTTACTGGGCAAACATGACTGCGTCCCATCAGTTCATCCCGATATCCAGCCTACACTGACAAAACGCTGTTCATAAACTTGTCTAAATACACGAACATTGGGTGCAACGTAGCCCCGTGACATTCCTTTGGTGCGACAGGGAAAAACTGACAACTGGTGGTATGCGGAAATGTTACGATGTTCTGTTAGAGTGTGTGACCAGACTTGAAACGAGACGGTGTTACGATACAGTGTTCTGTTACATGTATGGACATGGCCTTACTCTGTATTGTGAAAGTTGAGTTCTCACAAATTCTCCAGTTTCAAGTGCTGAAAATTTTGTTTTGTGGTATTTGCTTCAATTATAATTACCCCACCCCCTTAATTACCTTTTTTTTAAATGCTCTTTAAAATTATCTACATTTTGTTCAAAAAGTCTTGGTCCTTTTTTGCATTAAAGCCAGAGATCATAAAAAAATCTTGTTCACTAAAAGTAATTAAATTGTATTATTCACTTCATTATACCGAACGAAGTATTTTCTTTGCTAAATCTGGAAACTTACTGAAGACCAGCTTGTTGTAAGTGTGTACTCTATTTTTATATTAAAAATGCATTTAAACGTTATATAGAGGTGGAATTTCATTTTTTTACATCAATTATTTGCAATTGTATATGTCAAATATTTATGAGTCATAAACGTAATTGCAGCATTGACTGTATTAATAGAGATTAAACCAATCAAGAGCATCAGCTAAACAAACTTTGCTGTTGAAATTTAAAAATGTTCATTTAATATATTAAGCTTGTCTTAAAAAATTTGTAATTAAGCAGATTATATTTTTGTAATATCGAACCTTGTAATATGGCAACCATAATATTAGCATATACTTTTGTTTTGTTCTCTGACTCATTGATATTTTTGTGATTGTTCTCATTTTAAACAGTTAAGTTTTTTGTAGAGAACGAATTAGTTTTTCTTTGTTACGTTTTTCTTAATAGTTGAAAATAATATTTTGTTACACTTTCAAAACTGTTTAATTAAAATTCTGTATTAATAATAGCTCTCTCCCTTTCTTGTAGCTTTCTTTAATGAAATAAACTCTGCTTAAAATATTTGGGTATCTTTTTATATGAGAGCTTTATGTTATGTCACCTTTTGTAATTTGCATATGTAAGTAACGAAGGTAGTTTTCTAATGAATGTTCTCAATCATACTTTACTAATGTTTTTGCTGACCTGTGATACAAGGTATATCATTGTTTTTAACTGTAGTAATTACTATGTGTTTAATTCTGTATTTTGATTCTGGAACTATTTTACAAATAAACATTTTTTAAAAGTTGTCTTTGTTGTAAATTAGCTAGAGAAGAAGAAGAACTCTCAAAACATTGAAGTGGTAATCCAACAATCACTAGCTCGAGAGTTCAGCTTGAACGTGTAGTCAATTTCTTTTCTTCTCTAGCTGTTGTGAATAATGAAAAGTGGTAATAGTTTAACTCAAAATACAGAGTATCTGGCTCAATCCTAACAATTCTTCCACAAACTCTTTAATTTACTTGCATGTCCTCTTTTGGTAGAAAATTTGTTACTTATATTAACATAATGTAACTGATTTCAGATTAGCCACTCCAAGTCTCACTACACAGACTTGAACTAATGGTGAAGTAACCTACATTTTAAATTATTTCACTATGTCATAACTGCCAACTCTCCCGAAATTTTACAACAACAAGGAAAAAATCCCTACAAACGGGATTTTCATTTTAAAAAATCCCTATGAAGGGGATTCGTATCAAAAAAATCCCTATACCCAGGACACTTGTGCGGTGTCAAACTTAGGAACACTTCTCTTCCGAAACACAGCCTGCGAGATAGTTGGCCATGCTTCCGAAAGAAATGTCATATTTTCCGCTAGCCTCGGTGATTGACGTTCTGCTGGCGCACGTGTGCAAGAATCATATCGGCATGATGCTAACGTTCTTTTTCAGCTCCAATAGTTCTCCCCAGAAATGTTGGATTTTGTGTGACCATGTGGTGTGCTTTGTTTGTGATTAAATATCGCTAATCGGAGTTCGCTAAAATGAATTCGCAAAAGCAAAATACCTTACATTCATAAGCAGTCGCAACCTGTCAGATTAGGCGGGGCGGAAGAAATTTTGACACCACTTACTACCTAAATGAGTTTTATAATATAATGAGTAAATATTTTTTATTTCATTTTATTTTTACAGTGTACACGTTTTAAATTTTTTTGCAAATGTGAAAAAGTTGCGAAGGCATAATTTCTGACTACCATCTTTGAGGAGAATCTTCGGCGCCCTTTCACGATGATTAGACAGGGCCACGCCCATGTTTGCATTTTAAACATGCGTGTACTACTGAATTTCCATTCATTACACCAGGGGTGGCCAACCTTTTTGGGAAGAGTGCCACTATCTGGAAAAAAATTATGCGTACCACTTCCAATTTTTCCAACATACCAAACAATGTTAAAAGGTGAAAAAATGTTATTTATAGGCTGATTATGGGATTTTTTTGCAAATAGCACATTTTTTCATGTGTCTGAGTAGTGGAAATTTAAAAAATATAATAAAACAAAAGTACAAACTTAGGTTTTATTGTTAATAAACGTTTTTAAAGGTTCAGTTAGGCTATGTATGAAATAAAAATGAATAACTTGAAACATTAATCCTTGAAATATGCTTAAATTTAAATGAAAAAAAACAGTGAACAGGAGGGAGGGGAGGTCCTGTTTGTATAATAGGCCTTTGTTTCATCCCCTTTTTGTTACTACCATCGGTCGAGCCATTTGTACTACTAAACTAGCCATTGATTTGAGAAAAACACGAAAAGGGGGGGGATCTCTAGGATAGGGCTTAACCCACCCCCTTTCTTTTGGAAGGTAAATCTGTTGGGATATATGTTGTCCCACCCGTAAGCTAAATGTTAATAATCTCCCTAATTATCATTCCCCAAGGTTGGCACCTATGCTCTGTTAAATATCTCTGTAATTTCTTTAATGCAGTGGAATTTGATTATAATGAACAAATAATTTATTCATTTAATGTATGATATATATGGTTACATAAAATAGGGGCTATAATGAAGAAAATCCTGTAATGAAATTTATAACCAAGTTTGACTTTGTAATTGAAACTTTACAGAATAAGCATTTCAGAAACTACACTGTTTTCCATTAATCAAGCAACAAATCGAAACACTGTGCTAATTCAAAAAGTATACAACCAATTTATATAAGAGAAAAAAATTACTAGTTATTGTAAGACCTGGTCAATCTGTATGTTGTCAAAAATGTCTATGGACAGGGTATCTCGTGTATTTTGAGAAACTTAATTATTGGGAGGTGTAGGATTGTACAGTTTAAAGAACATCTTTTAATCATTGTTGCAAAGCAAAAAATTAAACCCCTTATCCAAACGATAAAGGATTGCCCTATTTCCCAAAGGGCTAAATTTCAATTTGTAGCAGTAAGGATTTCTTTGTGCCATAACAAAAACCTATAACTCCCAGCTTGTAGCTACTGGCCTTCGATAGTGTGTGGAATCTGTTCTTAGTGATGGTGTTTTAACGACCTAAGAATCAGAAATCATTAGAGACTAGAGCTAAATTTTGCTTGTGCCGTGATGAGAAATTAGAGAGGTTGAGACCTGTTCAAGGAGGGAATAAGCCAATTTGAAGCAAATTGGGTTCGAAATCTTTCCAGCCAATGTCTTAGCACTGATGAGATCTCGGTGTTGTCCCTTGGTGTGAAGTTCGCACTTACGCCTTCTGTCATTCCTATTCCTAAAATCATTTAGGTCCTTGAGCCAGTTCTGGGAAAGATGGGGACTGATGCAGCAGCTGAAGTACATTGTGAAATTTTGCAAGTGCTACTTACGGGAGAACCCCCTTTTGCTGTTCACTGCACTTTGAGATCAGACCTATGGGAGATGATAGTGCTTGACTTCCTGATCACGAATATGTAATCATTTGTCTGCTAAAATGATATGACAATTTTTTATGAATATTTGAAGTCCAAAAATGACACTTTTTTCGCCAGGTTTGATATTTTTTAATCGCACTGTATGTGAGCAAAAACAGGTTTGAAGTCGGTAAGATTATGAAGGATCATCGTATTTAACGGATAAAAATAAAAAATTATGTCTCAGCTAATTTAAACAGTATAAAAAAATTAATATGAAAAATGAACTTTTAGCATAGATATTTGGCGAATTTGGCGACAATTTTGAAGAGTTGGCGGGACATTTAAGTTTCGCATTCCACTAGCTATATAAACTCGTCCGCAAGTGTAACGTCAATATAGTTGTACGAGTTTCCGATTGTGAGAAAATGAAAAATATAGTGAACATAATTCAATCCGTTTTGAATTTGGTCGTTAATAAATACGACACGCTTCCGTCGTTAATAACTGATCAAGAACTTAAGGAAAGTCGGGAAGTATTGTCGAAAATCGAAAACATAATTTTTAATAACAATGTCAGTGAAAATATCAGTTTAGATTTTGAAGACAATTGTGATTTCCGTATCGACGAAGAAAGTGATATTAGTATAGTCGGTGACGAATATTATAACTGTACTGTAAAGGGCGATCAATTGGCAAATGAATTCAGTTTAGAAAATATGCAAACAATTGTTCAGTATTTTGACAGTTGTCAAAAAAATAAATTCCAGAAAACAAACAGGAGATATCCAACAGTAAAATACCCTACTTATATTTCGAGGTTTAGAAAATATATATCAAATATGGGCACAAATATAGAAAAGTATAAAATAATAAAAAATGAAATGTTAGCCAGATTTACAAAAGCTAGGGAAAATTATTTACCTGTTCATGATATAGATTTGAAAAGATGGGCGATCCTGAAATCCCAAGAGTTAGGATTTGAGGATTTTAAATGTTCCGATAATTTTATAGATAATTTTAAGAGCCAAAACAAAATAGTTGCGCGGAAAGTAACAAAATATATCACTCAAATATACACCCAGAATATGGGTAATATAGAAGATAGTGCCATAGAATTTATTTTGATAACGAGAAATGTTACTGCTAATATTATCCCCCAACAAATTTTTAACTCTGATCAAAGTGGTTTTAATTATTTTCTTCCAAATTAAAGGCAGCTATCGCATAAAGGTGAAAAACAGACATTTTCTTTAATAGGGTTTGATTTTGCTAGAACACATTCATATACAATAATGCCAATAATATCAATGAA
>QLNU02015360.1:242288949-242317953 GCA_006491805.2 Dysdera silvatica
CGAAAATCTATCTACTGCTGTTAAGTAGTATGTGTTTCTTGCTGATAAAGGAAGTGGCCTAATGTGGACATGAAATCGTTTTGATGTGACCGAGAAAACTCACTGCCAGCTTTTGGTGCTGCATTGAATTTTTTATTTTTGGCACATGATTTGAGCCATTGATGACAGGCTTTGTTCATTGCGGACCTAAACACAAACAAACGAGGTGTAAAGTTTGCTTTATTTTTGGATGAGGAAGGCCATGTGAGTTTGAAAAAAAACAATTCATGGAAAGCAAGAGGAATGAACAGCCTATCCTTTCCATGTGACACTTCACAGGTCATTTCTACATCAGTATATGATATGACTTTTTTTTTTTAATTAGTGGGAGGGCTTTGCCATTGATGTCCTAAATTCTTTGTCATTATTTTGTACTGCAACAATTTCTGTGTAATCTATTTGGTTGAGCATACAAGTCACAGAAATATGGGACATGACATCTGCTGCTACATTATGTGACCCAGAGAGGTGCTTTATATCGGTAGTAAATTGAGATATGAAGTTAAGCTGCCTGTTTCTATATGAGGAACAGAATGGTGTTTTTTGTTTAAAGGCATATGTGTATGTGTGTGAGAGCAGCTTATGATCCATATAAAGTGCAAATTCTTACACTTCTAGCATATGCCAAAACTATTTTATTGCACTGTATACACCGGGCCAATAATTTCCTGTTGTATGCAAAATACTTTAATTCGCTAGCAAAAAGTTGGCGAGAATAGAATGCTAATGATTTCAAACTACTTTTGGTAGCATCTTAAAGTGATGCGCCAATGCCAAAAGCACTAAAATCAATATAAAGTGTAAGTTGAGTCACTAGGACGTCAGATGTGCTAACAACATGCCATTCACCAACTATTTTTTCGCACAAAGGAAGGTGGTTCTTTGTTTCAGCCGACCATGCAATCTTGCTTTTATTGCTATTCTTCGATCCCTGCAACAAATTCATTAAGGGGGGGGGGGGGCCTGATTGCTCAGCGGTTTGAAGAGAAACCTTCTGTAGATGTTAAAAGGTTGAGAACCGTAACGGTTGTGAGCATGTTTGGCCAACGTTCCATGGGGATTCTCCATACATTCACTCCATGACGTCACTATGAATCTATTATGCTGATAGTGACACACTATTAAACAGGCTCATTTGGAAGCAAAGAAGGCAGACATAATGGATGTTGCTGGCTGTGGTAGCCAGTGCCCTGTTGTTAATAAGGGCTCAGAGGAGTCCAGTTTGTGTTTCTTAGTTATTTTGTACACAAAAGTATGCAGTTGTACTGAAGCTTCATGAATCTACGGGAGTTTGTTTATGAATGCATCCTGGCATATTCTGGCTGTGGTTGGAGTTCCGTGTTAAAGGTTCGAGTACTTGGAATTTGAAACTGAAGATGCATTAAATATGGAGCTAACGAATATAAGTGGAGCGGTTGAGTTGTTATGTCCACGAAACTTTGCCTCATAGAGTGAGCGGGTGCACCCGTCCCCAGCTTTATTAAAACTGCAAAAGGTGAACTGAGTACAGAACAGGATTCGGGGGACGTATGTCATTACGATTTGTGATTTAATTTATCGTTAGTAGTTAAGGTTTAACGTTGTGTTGAACTATTAACTTTAAATTAGCTTATGAAAGACGAACTATTTTAGTGACTGTATAAAATTATTGTGGCACAAGGACAAGCTCCAGTTAGGTGGTTTAATAATCTAATAATGTTTGCCACCCACGTATATTTAGCTCAAGCTAGAGCTTTTTTGTTTTTGGAGAAAAAGAGGCGCCGTCCTCATCCTGGATTCGAACCAGGGTCCCTGCGAGGGTGTAAGATATTATTACCCTTCGCAGGGATAACACAATTGCCAAATATGGTCAACACAGAAAAGCCTCCGGGGCGAGATTTTTGTGAGTTTTTCGTGGGGGAATTTATTATACAATAATGCATAATAAATTTAAAAACTTATTAAGCGTAATTAATCCCCCACAAAAACTTACCCCGGAGGGTTAAAAAATATATCTTTATGAGATCTCTGAGTAAGCGTTCTTTGCACTGTTGGGAGTCGAACCCGGATTAGCGGCGCACTAGGAGAACGCGTTACCACACTGCGCCACCGCAGGGCCAATAGGCTGCAGATGCTGATTTATGAAAACATGAATAAATCGGCAAGCCAATCCATCGGTCGATCCCTACACTTTACAGATTCTCCCTCAAGCATTTGTAGGCACTTGGAGGTGTTTATGTAAGCTTCATTGGCATATTTGGAACCATTGCAGAAAGTTGTGGCTTTCTGTTTTCCATGCGTTGATGAAAACGTTCATATTGTGAAAAATATGAAAATTGACAATAAAATTCATATAAAGGGCCAACAATACAGGACAGAGTCGCCAATGCAGAGACATTAGATGTATTTCATTAGTATTACCGACTCCATATATGAAAGTTGTGCATTCAGTTAGTATAAAATATTAATGGAAACATAATACAACGACATGGAGATTAAGGCGAGAAGCAGCATGTGTTCCTTGGATCGAGAATAGGAGCTAAGAGATTTCTCATCCAATCAACGTTTAAAGACACATTTTGTTCCATCCAGTCTGATTAGGTGGTTAATTGGCTACATTACTGAAATCACTAACCAATTGAACCAGTAAATATCTGGCTGTGTTTTCCAAGCATTATTAATGTCTAGGTAAACTTGTCACTTTTGATCATAAAAGATGTGCATCTTGACAAGGTTACGTGTAATAAAAGTTAAAACATATCAGCAATTTCCTTTCAGGAGCATTTTTAGCAACATGGCTGGGAAATTTAATGTTTTAAAACATTCTGATGTTAAATAAACAGAATCGTTAATCCATTCTCTGTATGAAACTACCTCAATTAATATTTATCATAGCAAAGCAATAAATTTACTCATGGCACAAGGAAGTTACTACAATTCTGCAGCTTCATTTAGCATGGTAATAATGACGTCTGGAGATTTTTACACTAGACTAGACAGATTATAACCCAAGTTTTGGATCAGGTGACTTTCTTTGCCTTGATTATCAAATACAGTTGCATTTAATAGTGAAGTATTATATAGGGCAGTGCTTCTCAAACTATGAGGTGCGAAACATTTTTTAAGTATACATATTTTCAGAAACATTGTTTAAAAATTGAAAGCGGACTTTTTAAAGTTGTGGTTTCAGTGGAAGCCAAGGATATATCTAGGGTTTTTTTTACAGGGACGAGGCACATCCCCCTGGATACTTACTTGGTTAACAGGCAGTTAAAACCTGACCTTCGCCTATTGGCTGCTTTGGTGCATGTGATCTAAACTTGAAACATTTGAGTTAGCTATTATTATTGCGAATTCAACGGTTTTTCCTACTTTCGAGTTGTTGTTTTTTGTGAAATTTCGGAGATTGCCCGTTTTTCGTCTATTTACTATTTTTATATTGTGCATTTTTGCACACTATTTTATATTTATTTACAAACATGTTTATGCAACTTTAGTAACGCAAATTTTTTTTAGAAAAATGCCTACTAGAAGGAGTTCCAGTTTTAACTGTTTTTTTTTAATATGGACTAGTTTTTCCCGAATGGGTTAGCTACTTTGGCTAGCTAGTAATAATACTAATAGTAACTTTGATACTAATGATAATAGCGATTTTGTTGTATGCTTTGATTTATTTTCTGTTCGTTTTCTAAACCTTTGTTCATGGTACGCATGTCAATTAATGTGAGGATGTCTAGCAGTACTGATAAGAATTACATTTGTCACTATCGCAAAAATAGATTCAACAATGCTAAGAAACAAAGAAAACATAGAATAAAGGTACACAGGGTTAAACTGTGTGGATCTATTAAATGTGGTGAAGTTAATTGCAAAAAGTCTTTTTCAACAAAAACAGATTTCAGCCAATATTTAAGCAGAGAACATGGGCATGAGATTTTCGAACCAGAAAAATTCATACTACCATCGAGGGAAGGTTAGAATTTTTTTTATACATTACATACATATAAAATATTAGCTGTTAGCAGAACCCAACAACAACGGCAGCTCTTAGAAATTATAATTTCTGAGAGCTATCCTTGTTGGGTTCTCCAGTGTATGTTAATTAGTATATTTGTTTAAATACACTTGAGTTTTGGGATGGTGTCTGAGCCAGCTGTATAAGCAAGTTATGCAAAACATCTCTGTGGGTCTTTTTAAAATGCAAGATGGGAAGATGGGCTTTTCCCCTAGCAAGTATAAAATCATATTTCACATAATGGTATCAATTGCACGTAGCAATATTCGAGATAAGTGTGGGCATTTAGGGAGAGGGCTAAAGAGGATGAAGCCTAGGACATCTGATAGCTCAGAGGCCCTGTCGTCTTATATAAGTATAGTACAAGGAAGCGCTGTGCAGAGGGAGGCGCCCGTTGCCTCTGCCGTTAAGCCACAGGAGCTTAATGGATTAACAAGAGGGGGGGGGGGCCCTCTAACAAGACTCCCTCCCTGGACATCACACAAATTTTATACGGGCCTGATTTTACAAACACTTGAATTATGTAAACAGTGGCCTCAAAATCTTCAGTTGTCCAGGGTTCTCAAAAACCTTATTCTCACACTGGTGTTCAGCTCTCTCTACTTAACAGTGTGGAGTCCCTTTTAGCTTTATGATGGCATAAGTTTTTTTTTTTTTTTTTAAACAAATGGGGGGAGGTCTTTTTGCTTGACAGCAGTATGGCATCTCCTTTAGTTCATTCAAGAGAATTGAGGACTTTTGCTGTGTAGCAAAGAACCCCTTTTAATTTGTTGACAGTATGTCTCTTAGTTTAATGAAAATTAGCTGTCACTAGTCATAATTTGCGATTAAGATTTTCAATTTGATGACTAAATATTCGGATCCTTTTAGTGCTAATTAATTTAGCTAAAAGTAGTTGGGCATCATTCAATGCGTAAATTTTTACATCTAATTTCTAACACTGGGCTGAGCTCCAGCAGCCCTTAAGGATGAACTGTCAGGAGGGTTGGCAGGATTTTGGCAGTTTTAACCATGGTTTAAACCGTCATGTCAAAAACCTTAAATATTATATTTCAATACAAAAATCCCCTTCGAGATAGTTGTCACATCAAAAACCCGACCCTGACTGTCACTGCTCTCAGCTGACTTTCATATTAAATATATAATTTCAACTTTAAATGATAATTTTTGCTTTTCAGAATTCAACGGCCGGTTGATTATAGAAGAATGCAAAACAAATTCAAGTTTTGTGTTGGCTAATGGAGAAAAGAAATTTCCAGCACATTCTGTTACAACTTTTGAATGTAACAGAAGTGGCACGTTTCAATCTAAAAGTACAGGCAAACGCCAATTAAAATCTCAAGGGACAAGGAAGATGAAACTGTATTGTACGTCAACCATCGCATTACAATTGTATAAAGATAGTGTTGACGTAACTTATTATAAGCAGCATTATAAGCATGGTGTCGATCTCTGTCATATTCCATTACCTACTGAAGAAAAAGGAGTTATTGCAGGTAAGAGATGTACTGCTCTTAATAACTTTGAAATAAAAGAACAGAAAAGTATATAATGCAATACCATTAAAGTGAAATTGGGTCTAGTGTTGACCTGCTATAAGGACTGGGCGCAGAAAGTAGGTAATTTAAATAGTAGGTCAACCTATGTGCCATGTACTAAAATAAGTCAACCTTTGTGCAAAATCTGAACTGTAAATTTTACTGCAAAACTTGATGGAATGCCAATGTGTAAAGCTAAATGCTGTAGGGACAAATATGTCTGTCTCCATGAGGAAAAATATGTCCAGATTTTTTTATATTAATAATTGATTAAAGGTAAGTTCGAGACATTTGAATAAATTAATAAATAAAATAAGAAAATGGTGGCCTCACGAACGTGTTAAGCTTTCTTTTTTCCCCTGCATTCTAACATAAAACGTCCGATCATTGTACTATAACTTAATCCGTTGCTAACCCTATTTTTGTGGAGTTGGTACCCTTTGGAAATGTGCTACTCATGCATATATATATCAGACATGTATCGTAGACCGCCATGGATATCTCTTTGGTGGCAAAGGGGTGAAAAATTAAGTTAATGAATTGTTACTTTGCTTTAAACCAGTTTGCCTAATTTTTTCCAGCAACATTGGCTATAAATATCCATATTGGCCAAAGAGATAGCCAAAAACCTCGGCGAGCATACACCCATGATATATATATTGTTAAAGCAGCTTTTTTTTGGAAATCTATCAATATATTTATCATATATTTAGCCACTGCTAAATGAAAAATATTTAAAAACTGTTGAATATTTATATCCTCCTTTTATTCACAGCTAAATTAGTTCAAGGTGTGTCAAAGAAAAGAATCGCGGATGACATCTGTAATACATAAAAGAAGATGAATGTAAAAGGCAACACATCACAAGTGGATGTTAACAACATTGGAATGGCTTGTGGGATTAGACTTCACTCGAAGGGATCAACCATCATAAATGATGTTCTTAGTGTCCGCTGTATGATATCAGAACTTCAAAAATCTTCAAACAACCCTGTTCTCCTTTATAAAGAGCATGGTGAAAATCATGAGGACTTAGAAGAAAGGGATTTTTTTGGCTTTAATGAAACATGGTTAAAAAAAACCCAATGAATTGGGACATGATAGAGTGTGCACTGATTCCACACATGGAACAACGGGTGTGATTTTGAACTTGAAATTCTTATGGCTATTGATGAACATGAGGAAGGTTTTCCTGTAGCATTTTGCTTAACATCCAAGGTCAATTTTCAAACTATGCATGTATTTTTTAATACTATCAAAAAGGAAATTCATTCCCCAGAAGCAAATGCTTTTGTGAGTGATGATGATCCTAGGTATTATAATACATGAGCATGGCGTTTGGGCCAGTAACCTATCACTTACTTTGTGCATAGCATGTAGATAGAGCTTGGCAAGGCCATCTGCAGTAAATTTCAGGTGATAAATGGGACCAGATTTGCAAAACTTTAAAAGCAGTTAATTATGAGCTTGATGTTGCTAAGTTCCATAAACTACTCAAAAGCCTCTTAGAGGAGCTGACTGATGATCCAGACGCCAAAAACATTTGATTCTTGTTTTATGAAACATTATACTTGTCGAATCAAAATGGGGCATATTGCTTCAGAATTGAAGCTAAGTTAAACACAAATATGCACATTCAGCACTGTCCATCAGGAGCTGAAATACATTTATATGGAAGGAAAAAAGAGCAAACGGGTGGATAAGTGCATTGATCAGTTGTTATTGTATATAAAAGATAAGAACTTCAATAGGTTAATAAAATGTTATAAGGGGAAAGCAACGAAAATGAGTTACGAATGCTTTTCAGCGACATAAAGCAGCTGAGAATGTTACTGCCATGTGCTCAAAGGTGCAAAATCAAAACATGTGGCAAGTTTAAGATGCAAACTCCACAAAAAGTTACAACATCACAAAAAACCACAAGTGCACTATTGATAAATGTGTTATTGTGTGTCGTTTATGTTACATATATTCTTCAGCATATACATGCTTGTGTGTTACCTGATAAAGCCTTCAAACGAAAAATTTGTTGGCCCATTGAATTCTAACCAGTGCATATCCACTGTTTTTAGTATAAAGGAAGCTTTTACTAATGCACCTCATAATGCTTATGATGCTGAAGCAACTTCCGTCAGAACTCCTTACGATTCTGCACCAACCAAAGAAATGGTACTTACAAAATATAACTCCTTGAATGGAAAGCTATTGAAAGAAGAAATGAATTCAGAAATTAGAGCTAAAATAACGAAGCATTTAAATGCTGTTGATAGTTTACTAGGTATACATTCAAAATTTCCATCCAGCTCCCTTATTCCTTTGTCAAAAGAACCAGCAAATAAGCAGGTGACAACACAAAAAAGATTTTTCTTGAAAAACAAAAAAAAAGAGTAGTAAAACACAAAGATGGCATTGCCCAATGGAACCTAAAGCAAGTGAAATTAATGTGCTTCTGTTGGGACAACCTATAATTAGTCAAGGAAATAATCATACATATATATAACCAGTTTCAGTCTTCTGATCTCTGTATTTATAGGGAAAACTGATTTTTTTTTTTTTTGCACATTTGCCTCCCCCACTTGGTCTCCTTGTGGAGAGGATGATATTCGCCGACTTGAACAGACCCTTCGTCGCTTCTCAAAATTTTTGTCTGGCTTCCGTCTCCTGAACTATCAGGAGAGATTATTTAGACTCAGGTGACACTCGTTGGAGTGACGCTATTTGGCAGTCGATATAAAGCTCTGTTATTGCTTAATTAGTTGCCGTTGTCATTACGATGACTTGCTTCTCTTGATCATCCTTTAGGACCCCACCCCAACCACATCACCTTTGTATTAGGGTTCCCAGGGCGACTAAAAATTGTGGATATCACTTCTTTTTCTGTCGAGTCGTCCGGGTTTGCAATTGTCTCCCACCTGACCTCGTTTACTTCTCAACGGTTGGTGTCTTATGCGCAAGGTTGGTGACCTTCCATCTTTCCCGTTTTAATCCCTGTTTTTTTTTTTCTTCTTTTATACATGCAATTTTATATTTACTTAAGCATGTTTTTACCTAGCTGATTAACAGCACAATAGACTAACATGCTCTCTGCTACTGCAGGCATTCGAATCATCCCATATTATAAAGCACACACCTATACAACAATTATAGCTAATATAATCAATACCAATTTATCCAAGTTTTGCAATCTAACATTATAAGTTACATCAGATATATAAAAAAAATATGAAATTAATAAAAAGACAGTAAAATTAATTTCATATATCCTCCTATTTCAAATACAAACAAAATTTTTATGATGTTTAATACTCATCAAAACAAATACTAGAAAACATATTTTACTTGTTGAATAAATCCCGCCGCTGCTCTGGAGTCCATGGTCGCCCATAAAAACCTGCAAAGAAATTTAAGTTTGAAATGCTTTTTCTCCAATCATAAACTAAATATTTTTTTACACAGTTTCATCCAGTAAAAGATATTATGCTATTTCCTTGGTTCATATGATTATTCTTAGGATATTATTTCTCCTATCGTTTGATGTCTTTACGCACCTTCAGTTCGCCCAGTAAAATTAGGCTTTTTATTCATCTTAAAAAAATGGAGGCAAGGAAAAAGTTGTAAAATATTGAATGGATGCTTGTTTATTGGTAAAAAATATGAAGTACCCTATTTATGCATGTAACATGTTATTGACAGATACAACTAAAAGCTAAATTAAATGGTCTTAGTGGGGAAAATACATACGATGAAAGGATATTCCTTGAGGTATCGTGGAACAGATATTTACGGTTTAGCAAAAATAAGTTGCATTCAAGTACTATTCTGTTTATTATTTCATTTCCCCATTATTATAAATTTTTTTAACTTTTCCTCCCAGTTTTCTTTGTTATCCCTAACCTTGTTTTTTGAAATAATGTTTGCAACTTTGCGGTAGCTTGGAAGCAAGTTAGTGATGACTGGTGATACAAATGCCAATAATAGTACATTTTTACCACCAAATTAATGTCTGTTCCATATTTAAAAAAGTATTGACTCACATGAAACTTATTTAAAAACTAATCAGGGTGGCAACAAGGTCTTGGATAAAAAATTCCTTGACATTTTCCTGATTTCCAGAAAATATTATTAGAATTTCCCCAATTTTTTTCTGTGGTTGCTCTTCACATTCATTGAATAATTCAAATTAACAAGATTAAAACTTTCTTAATTAGAATTATATAAGAATTGCACATGATTTTATTTTTTGTACAAAATATATAAATTGAGTACTTTGTATACGAGTGATTTGTACACAAAATTAATATGTACACTCTTGCCTACCTTTCATCGACAATTCTCTATAATACCTGTGATAATTTTTGTTTTGTACATCTGTAGTACATACTGACAAACATCACCATAACTAATTCTGAAAGTCTTACCCAGTTACAGCGATTTCTCAAAGCTTTTGAAAGATGTTTCCAGTTAACGACACTTATCTCAATTCATCTTTTACATAATGTTACATAACTTTGTCAGTTTTAAGTCTAAAAATAAAATTCCAACGGTATTTACGGTTTCTGATGGTGCCTGTCATTATGCCGGAAAAAGAATTTGAGTGTTGTTATTTTAAAATTAGGAATTCCGTAACTATAACCATGAACCATGCATTACTTATTTTTTTTGGCGTAACTCGGAAGTGCATATCGAGAAATATCTGTATGTTAAATTTTGCTTACATCTATTATCTTGTCCTGACTCTTGTCTTGTTTCTAAACAAGAAGGGTTTAATTTAAAAAACCCTACATATTCACTACAAAAATATTAAGAACTTTATTATATTTGTAAAAAATATTTTGCAGAGATAACCTGAGAAAATGGTCATTAGTAAAAAAAAAATCAAGAATTTTCAGCAGTTATCAGTAAAACCGAACCCTATAATTTCATGCAAAAAGATTTTTTATAAGTAAAGCACCTGCAGAGTTACAGAAGAATATATATGTACAGCCAGTGAAATAAATATCTGAACACCTGTTGCCATTCGCACAATAAGTATACTACAGAAAATTCAAGGATGTCAATTAATAGTGAACAATGAAATCTATAAATCCACGTGCATAAAATTCGCATAAGGGTCGGTCTTCATATTAAAACCGGCAGCAACTTTGGAAATTCCAATGGCAACACCTAGTTTTGACTAAATATTTCGAATCTGGGAGAAAAAAAAAAAGAGCTTAAATATCAATTTATTTGGTTTAAGGATTTATAGGTTTTGAAGTTTAGAAATATTGAGCTCATGATGTTAAAATATTTCGCTATATTTTTATAAATATCGCCCAAACTTTCATCATCTCTCTCTAATATTTTTAGTGTGTTAAAGTTCAACAGGCCAAACAAAATTTATGATGTTCTTCATTTTTAAAATAATATCTAATGTGAATTATAAATTATGAAAATCATATTTGATAAAAATATGAATAAAAACATTAATTTTCTGATGGAAATGACCTACTACACAAAAATTTCAGTGCAATTAGACGAATAGTTATTTTTTTTTAATGCTTAAAATTAATTAAAGCGATGGTTTAAGGGGGCATCACATAGATACATAAAGCAAAAATGAATGATGATGAAAAAATAAATAAATGAAAAAAAAACAACAACCCCACCTAAAGATCATTTTATGCTTTAAAACTGTTGTCGATTGACATTTCTTGATCATCATTCAACAGGCATATTGGTAAAATTAATCACTGAGAGAAAGAATGAAAGGAAAAGTTAACGAGTATTACAACTTTCTGATTTCAACAGGTTTAATCTGAAAATTGAATTCCTGACCTGAAAGTTCTTTTTTTATCATGGTGGAAGCCCCAGTAGACATTTTATGGAATATCTCGAGTTTTAATAGTCAGAATGACGCCAAAATTTTGGATTAGCCCAATTAAATAGTCTGGAATCCGATTATGATAAATTCAAGTGTAGCCATTGGAATTTTCAAAGTTGCTGCAAGTTTTAATATGGAGACGGTCCCTTACGCAAATGGATTGATAGATTTCACTGCTTACTATTCATTGGCACCTTTGAATTTTCTGTAGCACAATTATTACGTGAATGACAAAGGGTGTTCAGATTTTTGTTTCACCGGCTGTACCTCCCCACTCTTGAAATAACGGGCAAATATTCTTAATGTGCCTTGACTGTGTATGTTTATGTACTTACGTTTTAAAGGAATTAAAATGAGCTTTGGTTAATTGGTACTAAGACTTTGTTTAGTTGCTTTTTTAGCTCTGTTCAGTTCCTCTTTTGTGAATTTTTTGCCATAACAAAGTTCAAATTTTGCAATGTTCACAGTTTTCTCAACCACCAACGCACTTAATATTCCTGTTGACAAGTTGGGTGCGAAATTGATGGTATCTTTCCACACCAAAGTGAAAACTTTCTCATTTTTTTACAAGACTAAAAACACATTCACACTCTGCATTATTATGTAGAATGGACAAAATTTCTAGTATTATGAATAATGATTTTGTATGCTTTCTTCACCCAGTTCATTTTTAATATCTGCTGATTAAAAACTACAAACTGCCTGAACTCGTTCCTCCTTTTTTTATGCCAGCTGGTATTTCAGCTGTTTAGATTCACAGAATTCTAACTGCAGTCGATCAATTTTTAAATTAAAATCATTTCCCTTCAAGAATATGGGAAATTTCCCTTAACCCGGCAGAGCTTGCGCTGGGTCTCAGAGACCCTGACCAATTTGTTCATCGTTCCTCCGGTAGATGGACATCTACTGGAATTCCTCTGATAGATGGACGGTAGATATTAAAATATATACAATTCCCAGAATTCCCCATAGACGATAATACTTTCAAGTGAGGGGGGGGGATTGACAAAATTCTACAGATTTAGATTACAATTTAAAAGGAACCACCCTGGGCACTTGCCCATATATAAATCCCTTTCTCTCCTGCTGCACAATATCGATGCGTTTTTAAAATGTCACAAAACAAAGGAAGGCTTCTATAGATAGATCAAGTAGTGGACAGAGGGCAAGCAAAAGCAAGTTTTGCACAATAGGGTTAGTTTTCAACCTATTACTAAAACATTAGACTTTTTGTGAGAGACGAAGGCTGGCCATTGTAGAATTGTATAAACAAAATCTACTACTATTTTTAATTATTTGAGTATCTTGCACTGTAGAATTATTAGTTATTTAATAATGACAAATGAGCACAAAGGAACAACCGTAATTGATCTGGCCGTTGTTTTCACCAAAAATTCCTTGCACCCTTGTCCCCCTTGGGAATATTCCGAGTATGCCACTGTGTAGGACTAACGTTGCTTGAATGTGATAGAGATGTTCCTTTAAATGTAGAAAACATTATCGAAATTTTTTCACGCATTCGCAGCTTTGGAGGTGAACTTTTGCTGTAATGTATATTAAAAAAATATTGAGCTTTAAATCAAGAGGACGCTGCTTATAAGTACTTGAAACAGACCCTTTTGTTTCATCCGCATCCTTATTCAACTTTCAAAATGCGTTTCTCAATATTGGCGCGGGCCCCAAACACATCTTAGATGTTTTGAAGCGTGTTTAGAGCGACATTTAGAACCTGAAATATCGCTTGCATTCAAACTTTTTTTTAAGTAGGCACTGTACTCAGAGGCCTATGAGAAAAAATAGTGACAAACTCAATACCCTTCCTTCTATGCTTATGGAATCGGGACCTTCCCAGACCCTTTGCCTGGATCTGCCCTTGACTTGTGTCACGTTCGGAATGTCCAAGAATGTTTGACGACAAATATCAGTGGAAGTGCTGATTCCTATTTTGCTGAGTTCATGTAGTGGAGAAGGCATAAGGAGGAATTGTGTACGCTTTGTCCTGCATTTTTGGATGTCATAATGCACACTTTTCCTCTACAGATGTGGAAGCATAAAGTAAGGGTCCCCCCGCCACATTTTCTATATCTTTCTAGAAAAACTATTTTTTCCAAGAAAATAATGTTAAACATTTTTATTACCATTTAGTATCAAATTCTTTCAACCACTAATTCAA
Organism: Dysdera silvatica; assembly: GCA_006491805.2. Lineage (NCBI taxonomy): Eukaryota > Metazoa > Arthropoda > Arachnida > Araneae > Dysderidae > Dysdera > Dysdera silvatica. The sequence goes on from QLNU02015360.1 coordinate 242,302,554, forward strand.
GGCTTCATACGGCTTGATTTCTTGAACTTTATCCATTGTGGCCAAGAAATGCTAAACATCTGGGGGAGGGGAAGGACGAGAAAAAAAAAAAAAGTAAAAAAGGTGTTACTCTAAATTAAGCATCCCTTAGCAAATTTCATCAACTTCCCATTATGGCGGACCCAATAAGCGTCGGCAGTCCATCGTGATGGAAAGTTGCTATTATCGTGCGAGTGGTGCTCTTTGGCAGTTTTTTAAACTGATGAAAATATAGGAAGTTTTTCCCTTGCTCTACAGATGTTTTTGCATTTCTCGGCCCTAATGGATAACATTTGAGATATCTGGCTTCCCAGAAGCCTTGAGTCAATGGTTTTTGAAAAAGTAAGGAATACTTGGCAATTTTTTAAATTGACGAAAATACAGGTTTTTTTTCCTTGCCCTCAAGCCATTTTCTCATTTCTCAGACTTCAGCCGAGATTGCCCCACATTCGAGAAAGCTGACCCTGCTGAAGCCTTGAATTAGTGGTCGTTGGAAAAGTAAGATATTGAATGGCAATAAAAGAAGCTTAACATTTATTTGGGGGAAAAAATAGTTCCCTCCAGGAAAAAAAAGGGGGAAACTGGGAAAAGACTTACTTTAGGCTTCAGCATCCATTGTCTATTGAGGGGCATCCAAAAAGGCAAAAAGAACCTTATACAACTACTCCTTATGCCTTCACCACCAGATAAACTTAGTAAAATAGAAATTGACACTTTTATTGATATTTGTCAATATATTATCCCCTATTCCTAACTAGACATTCACAAACACCATTAATGGCAGAAGCCATGAATACAAACCCAAATAATCTGGACAAGGTTGCTAGAAACACTGGACCACCAGGAAAAAATAATTTTAGAATAATTAAAAACAATAATTTTAAAACAATTACTTAAGGAGGTAATAGTACAGATGTATCCCTTGCTTTGTCGCCAAAACTAACACTATACTCTTAAAACGGAGGGAAGTTTTTGCAGAGGGTTAAAAATGTGCACATGCGCAGGGTAGTTGTGGCATTGCAACGTGTGTTCCGACATTTTGTAGTAGTAATTTGTTGAGTTGTAGTGATAGTAAACGTTTAAATTCATTTTTTTTCATGGACTGGAATTGAAAGGGCGCAAGTTTGTGATAGATTGATGCATGAAAGAAGATCTACTAGCATCTGAGTATGTGTCCTGAATGCGACGAATGAATGAAATTGGTCACGAAGGCAAGTGTGGCGTTATATGAAATATGGAGAGAATGCTCACAATTGCATGAGATCAGTATGAAAGGAGTTGTGGTTTGAAGAAAGCAAGTTAAATTTAACGGATGTTTATGTTTTACTTTTTTATGGGTGTACAAGGCAACAGATTTGATACGAATGGAGTTGGATGTAAGAAGTAATTCTAATTGGTTGATTGGAATATGTTTTGTAGAGAAGTATGCATGGATATGTGTGTTTTGGAAAAAGAAATGGCTCTAGTGCACAATACATCCACTACCGATTTTTAGTAGGAAGTGTTTCCAACATGCATAGCAATTGTGACACTGACTTGACACCATGTTGTTTACGTCATGTTACCAACATGGACATCTCGATTCAACGAAGTTAAAAAAAGGAAGCACTAACCTTTATTGGTCTTCTTTGTGGGATGTGTGTGGCATTTAAAAAAGCGGGAAACAAATTTTCCGGTATACTTTTGTGCCGCCGCTGCCATATTACAAGTCTGAACAGTTTCTCATTCGCGACTATGGTTCTCCCTTACTTCTTCCTATCCTCTGCCTCCATCTGTTTTCCCTCCTTCCTCACCTCCTCATCCCCTTTCCTTCTTCCCCTGTCATACACGTTTTCACATTCTGCTAACGGCACTGAAAAACATCATTTAAACGTGGCCTAACTCATAATTTCATCTCACACTCATATCCAGACGAAGCACTTAATCCTTCTTTCATAACCTACTCCGGCACATTTCTTTTTCAACCGCAATTCCACAAAAAAAGACAACGTCAACTATTCAGACATAATACAATTCATTGAAACCAAACACAGCCCAAAAATGACGAAACACATGCAAATGCCCATATGGCTGATGTCACAACCCTATGTACTAAATCTAGTGACTTTTCCATGCACTTCAAGAGGAGAGAAACACTAAGGGATGTATTTTGCACTTTTATCGAAGAAATGTTAGGTGGTGAGGTTGAGACTGTGGAAATAGATGAAAGTATGTTTGGGAAGCACAAGTATAACAGAGGTGGGAGTGTAAAGGGTAAGTGGGTACTTGGAAGTGTGCAGAGGGGTAGCAATAAATGTTTTGGCACTACTGCAGAACACGCAACCCATTCCAGTCAGTGTTTCCAAAACTGGTGATTGGTACTGGTAATTGGCACAGTTAGTTGACATGTGGTTTATGCCGTTCTTGTCTGTTTTTTTCCTCCTCCCGATTCTAAAAAAAAAGAAAGAAAAGAGTACTTAATTATTCCATGCGATCAGATGTTTCCGGCATCGGCAAAGACATAGCTACCACGTTTACAGCGTTTTTGGTTTCCCTCGCATACTTTTCATCAATCTTCCTCCCGCAATTTTCGTTATTTTGGTTCCTCCTCCCCTCCCTACTTTTTTCGGGCATCCTGAACCTCCTTCCCAACGTTCCATTATTCCTTCTCCCACCAAACCTAAAAAAAACCCTAAGTTTCCTACACCATTGAAAAAAATGTTCTACACGACATCTCTAACACGGAAATTTGGCGCAGTATAGCCCAGATGCTCTTGCGCCATAAAAAAGCCAAACAAACACTACATCTCATAAACGGAATAACCGTTTTCTTCCTCTTCGGACACTCATACATGCAATTAAACCCTTTTACATGGTCCACTCAAGCTTTAAAAAAAAATGTCATCCATAAAAAATGAAAACATTCAGATGCTCACTAGGAGCGTGAAGAAAAAATAAAATGGCGTCTCACACTAGTTCTCACCGCATCATACACACATATATGTCACATGACAGTATGTGACGACAATGCGATCTAGTGCAATTTCTTATGATTTTAAGAGGCAGAACATGCTACCCACTTCGTCAGTGGGTAGCATGTTCTGCAGTTTCACTAACTTTTTTTTTTTTGGTAATGGTAAAAGAAAGAGCGAGTGTGTTGTTTCCAGAAATTCGAGAAAATGTTTTCCGTGGGACTACCATAGTGTCAGACTGCTGGAAATTGTATGGAGGCCTCTCTTCAGAAGGCTTCATATATTATACAGTAAACCATAGTTTGACACTAAAAAAACAGGGCAACATACAAATACTATCGAAGAAACATGGGGTCACATTAAGCAAGATTTCTGCCGATAATACCATCACAATGTCAGTGATGAAAAACTGTCTGACTCCTATTTCGTGGAATATATGTGGGGGTGACGTTATGAAGATAAAGTGGAGGAAATGTTTCCGGCTTTCTTAAAAGCCATAAAAACCATCTATCCACCTAAAAATTCGGACGCCTAAACATGGAAGTGTTTTTTGTTAAAAGTAATACGAAAATGGAGTACAAATGCTTGGTTCGTTACCTCCCTAACACTACCGCAATTTTAGCAAAATCTAGCGCAGTGCGCAGTAGTGTACTACTCTCTGCTTTACTGATGTTTTTTTGGTGGTGGGGGACACCCCCCACTTTCACCGATACACGAAAAATATTGGTTCACCAAAAAACCCCCTTGCATCCAAGAAAAACATTGCACCCTCGCTCCCAGTTTGTTTGGGCTTTATACACACCTACGTGATGTCACACTCTCATGTGATACGGCAATCTAGCAGAATTTGCAGCGTTTTTCAAGGGAATAGAGTGAGTTTTGGGTAACGAACTAAGTATTGTCACCGAAAATAGGTAGTAAACTCAGTATAAAAGGTAATTACTCCTTTTAAAACATGGCGGCCGGGAACGGCGGTGATAACGTAATCTGGGAAGAAGGTTACTGCGCCTTGGCAACAAAGCGCACAGGGGATGCATGTGTATTTCGGCAGAATATTTTAATTTTTTTGCCGTTTTAAGACACAAGGAAACAAGTTAGGTTGCACCTGGACCTAGTTTTACGAGTAATCCGAACCTTTGCTGATCTGGAAACCAAATCTTGGACTACAAAGTATAAAAAAGGACATGCGTTCTACAAGGCAATTGTGAGTCGAACTTGAGTTAATGGAACGCCAGACGAATACGTTACCACTGCATCACCGTAAGGCAGTGGACTTCGATTTTCTCCGGGGAAACAAACTCCAACCCCACTTGGACTATAGTCAGCAATTAGTCGTAAAGGGTTCTTTTTTTTTACACAGGAGTTCAATTCTGATTAATAGCATGCACAGTAAATGCGTTATGACTGAGCTACCACCACAGGGCAAGAGGTTTTTTCAAGAAATAACATGTGCAAATACATTGAACGATTTAGTTCATACTTGGCTGCTAAATTATGATTGCCTTTAGTGACTAAAATGAGGAGAGAACATATAAATATTACCTTCTACAATTCCACACAAAAAGTTATCGTTACATGTTTTTGGAATATTATCCGAAACTTCCGTTGAACTATTTTCGTCGGCCATCTTCACGATTTATTTAGTTTTATTTTTTGTTTTATTACTAAATAAGTTCATCCATTAAAAAATTTTAATTAAAAAAATTTATCAAACGTCAGTTGAAATTTTATCTATTAACGGAAGTAGTTACAGCAAAGCATCCCAAACAAACGACAACCATATCACAGAAAACTAACAAGATGACGTTGAATTCGCTGTTGCCATAAATGTTTTAATGAAAATATTTTTCTAACACAATTTTCTATGTTCTAGAGCAGAAAACTAAGACCAGCTGTTTGATTAAAATATCATTTCTTTGGAGATTAAGCTTCGTGAATCTATCCATAGAGAATTTATGTTGTTAATTAAAATAAAACGAAAATTTAAATTTAAAATCATCTCATACGTACCATAGCGCAGGGAGTTTCAGGCATTAGGGCACGTAAAATGTTCATAAAAGGTGGGGGGAGGGGGGGAGCTACGGAGCTAAAACTCCACATATTCAGACCGAGGGGTGTCTGAGATTGATTTTGAACCCGGGCGGCCTGGCAAGGATTGCTTTTTGGTGCCCTCTCCGGCGAAAACAGAAGATTTTCACAGATGCATAGTAAGCTGTGTACCCTATAAAAGTGGCCAACAGTCTCTGAAAGAAATTCTCTAAAGATGTCTCTAAATTTTTTCCTTTTTAGAGAGATTTTCTACTGTTGACTCGATTGTAATTTGTAAGATATCCTTTTCGGACTGATGTTTATGTAACGATTATGTTTGCCCTCTTCCACTTTGAGTGGTGATCTTGTCCTGAGAGTTTTAATCTATTTTTCTTTTCTCTATCTCCCTCGTTATCGCCTTTTGCTCTCTTGATTTCCTTCGATATGCATCAGCGTAGAGCTCAAACTTATGGGGAGGCTTGGAACCCACAGGGGCACATATAACTCAACGCCTCTATCGATATGTCTCTTTTTCATTTTCTTGGATTGCTTCTACTTAATATCCGGAGCATCCTCAACAAATTTGAAGAACTATGTTGTCTGTTTCAATCCCTATCTCCCTCTCCTCAGTTTCTTTGTATTGTTGAGACTTGGCTCCCTGAGAATAAGACAGTTTGGTTGGGTGACCAGTTTCAGTCCTTTGCTATTGGTCTTCCCCGAGGAAAGCGTGGAGGTGGTTTGTGTATGCGGCCACCCTTCCCAATGAATCCCTTGCAAAAAGAAGAAGAAGAAGAAGAAGCAGAAGAAGAAGGTTTGTGCATATCTGTCTGGGATTACAGCGCCGCCTCCGGCGGCCACCCTTCCCAATGAAACCCTTGCACAATTCCTCCCTCCTCCGGTTTATGCATATATTATCCGACCAAACTTTCCTATACCCATACTTCTGAATGGTGCTTCGTTGCTGACTTTCGTAAAATTATTCGTTTGGACTTTTCTTATTTTAGCATTATTTTAATATATTGTCCTCCATCGAGACAATTTGGTCCTTTCTTTGAAATGCTTGAGAAACTTCTTCAGGAGTTGACATGCAGAAAAGAAGATCAGTCTGCCTTGAAGACTTTAATATTGATTTACTTGATTCTTCTATTTCCTCACATAGTTTGGCGACTTTGTTTGAATCTTTCTTCTTTCACAATATCATTTTCTTTCCAACTCGTATTACTCTTGAATAGCAGACAACTATTGATCTTTGTTTTGTTAACTTCTCAACTAATATCTTTCCTGCTCCAATTCCAAATTCAATTCGTGATCAAATTCTTATACTTATCCAAATCCCTATTACCCAGTCCGCTCCCTCTTGCCTCCCATTTTCAACGTTCATTTTAGCCTCGTTCATTTACTTCCACTTCACTCGAGAAATTCTGTTCCTTACTCGAAGTTATAGATTTTTTATTTCTCTCTTTTGCTTGTGACCCTGAGGTACTTTATGACAATTTACTTAATTTAATTTCTGAATCACATAATTGTGCTTTTCCTCTTCGTCAGCACTATATTCACCGTCGCAATAGGAAGTCTTGGATGACGAATGATCTCTGAAGACGTATTCAGTACAAAAATAGAATTTTTGCTAATATTCCTTTATACGCGTGATTCTAATGATTTGCGTTTTTTCAGACAAACTACGAGGGCGAATCAGAAAGTCTTTGCCCCTATTTTTTATTAGCCAAAATAAGGTACATACAGGTAATTACAAATATACGTACTATTCTACGTACCTTACACTATTTTTCCACATAGTCCCCACACCGGTTCAGACATTTGTCCCATCGCAGCACTAAATTTGAGATGCCCCTGTGGTAGAATTCGTCCGGCTGACTGTGGAACCACCGTCGGACTGCTGTCTTGGCTTCATCGTTGCACGTGAATCGCTGTCCTGCCAGGAACTTCTTCAGCGGACCGAAAACGTGGAAATCACTAGGGGCGAGGTCCGGACTGTATGGTGGGTGGTCCAGACTCTCCCAGTGAAATGACCGGAGCTTGTCGGCGGTTCTGATTGCATACAGATTTCAAAAATTATTCCTCTGTTTAAGAGCGGTGATCGATCCTTGCCTACTAATTATCGCCCTATAGCCTTTATCTTCGTTTTCTCTAAATTGTTTGAGTCCTTTCTCTTCAAGCGTTTGAGTTATTTTTTCTTTCGCCATCAGCTAATTCTTTCCTTTTAATTTGGCTTCCTCCCCCATAAATCCACCGAACAAGCTATTCTTCATTTCCTTGATCCCATTCGAAAAGCTCACGATAAAAGATTTCTTGCTGTTTCTGTTTTTTTTAGATATTTCAAAGGCTTTTGATTCAATTTCCCACACCCTCCTTATCCAAAAAATAAAGTCATTAGGTCTCAGAGGCCCTATACTTGACTTGTTTCACTCACTGCTATCTAATCATCAACTAATTATGTTTTGTGATGGAGCTGCTTCTCTTCCGCTTTTTAATCATTTCGGTGTTCCTCAGGGATCTACACTTGGACCTCTGCTTTTTTGGTCTTCATTAATGATCTTTTCAGTGTTTTCCTCTTTGGTCAACCAACCATCTATGCTGATGATGTTTGTTTCTCGATATCCCACAATGATTTTTATTCTCTCGTATTATGTGTTCAGGATCAGGTGGACATGGTTCTCAGATGGTTTTCTGATAATAAACTTAGGGTTAATAATTCTAAGCTTCATGCAATACTCTTCCATAATAAACTTGGTTCTATTTTTCCCGACTTTATATTAATCAATAATCGCTTGATTCCATTCTCTTCTACTTTTACTTTTTTAGGTGTTATTCTTCACCACAAACTATCTTGGACTCCTCATAGTGACCATGTACTCTTTAGCCTTTCTAGAGTCCTTGGTATGATTCGCAGGGTGAATTCTTCCCTTCCTTTCAGGGCCTTACTTACCCTTTACTTTTCTTGGTTCAGTCAAGGCTGTTTTATTATTGTAATGTTTGGACAATTTCTACTTTAACCAATATAAATAGGATTGAAAGAATTCAACTATCTTTTCTTAAAGTTTTTTGCTGAAAGTCTTCCTTCTCCTAATTTGTGGCAATTTTTTTGTATTCTTCCCTTTTCCTCAATTAAAATTTTGAGAATGGCTATTGCAGTTTTTAATTCATTGAATTCCTCTCACTATTCAAACTCCATCTCTTTACAATTCTGTTCGAAGAAATACCCATTGCGCACATGTGGTCCATTTGTTCCTCCTAGAGCCATCACCAACTTCTTTTTTTCATCACATTAACTCTACAGCATCTCCAATCTGTAACAGCTTACCTATTAATATAACTCGACTGAACGATATTGGGATTTTCAAGAAAAGAGTGTCACACTATCTGCCATCTATTTTTTAAAAATCATTTCATCTGTTTTTCTTTTTTTTGTTCTTTCTCGCTTTCTCTTGTCATTTTTTTTTCTTTCTTTTTTTTGTTGGGTACTTGGAACCTGTCAAGCCAACTCTGTTGGCTTTTTTTCTTGCATCCATCAAACTCAACTTTACTTTATATATTCAAAACTTTCTAGTTCTTTGTATTTTTTCTTTTCTACCCTTGAGTTTGAAATAAAATTGATTGATTGATTAAAAAAATTTTTGAACTGGACTTCAGCTTGGCGCTTCTGTCCAAACGGAATCCACATAGATCAGGTTGAAAGCATCAAGGGGAGTATGAAATATTCCTCTTCCCAACATCGACATTTTATTGAGCAAGCAGTACGTTTATTTTTGATTTACATTTAGTATTGATGATACTAGATGGAAGCTTTATCATTGACTTGCAAGCGTTTTCTGTAATTGCTTCTCAGATTAAAATTACCTCGCACTTATGGGGTTTAAAAAGTTAAAATAATCCGTATATATAAATTTTATTAATGTTTAATTTAACAAACTCACAACTTTCAATCAGAAAACACGATTATATAGAAAATTAAAATACAATAACAATAAAATGCTTACGTAGATGTTCTAAAGGTAACATTCTTACTTGAAAGCACTTCTCAAATTGCTCCTGATCTGGCGTTACAAGTTCGCTCTGAAAATTTAGCGCCCTCAAGCAACAAAAATTTGCGAAGACCAGTTTGACCTCCGATAAATTTTTAGTTACAAAAACACAATTTCGGTTGGACCTTTATAATTAAGGATATAGAGAGAAGAAGTAGGTTTTAAATTTTTGTTTTAAACTGATCTTAAGAAAGAAATGTTTATAATATCGCACCCCATTAGTCCTTTGGGTGAAAACTCGTTTCGGCTATTTGAGGGAACCACAAACCCCTCTATGGATTTTCCCTGGGGCAAATCTTTTTTAACAGATAGAATATTGCAAAAGTTCATGACGAATTTTTATGAAGGTTTTTATGGAATGACTTAGGTAAGATCATTTTCAATGTTTAAAAAAATTTAAGTTTCATTTTCAGATATTAAATCAATGCAAACGATTAATATAATTTTTAATATTGAGGTTTCCTTTAATCTTTTTACTTTCTTGGATGCTTACTGAAACGAAAGAGTAGGAAGTTTCCTTCTGTGATAGTTCCCAAAGATTGTTTTCCATTATCATAGGACTGAAAGTCAGCAAAGCCAAACAGTTTCTAATCTGTTTAATTTAAATTTCTAAAGGATAAAAACACAAACAAGCATGCTTTGAAAATCGACTGAGATCGATATTTAAAGTTAGCGAATTTCAATTTTTATTTGCATTTTGATTTCAGACAACAAACTTAAAAAAAATAAATAAAAAAGGGCACTGATAACGAAAAAGCATTTGCATAGATCCTTTGACATCCTTATTGCAATTCAAATGAATCTAAACTGCATTCTACTTTCATCTAAACACTGATTACTACGTTTACCGATTGTTGATATTTTCGGTATTACTGACTAGCTATTCAATAATCGTCAGTTAACTACTGTCTCTCAATAATCATTAATTAACTGTTCAATAATCATTAATTATCTATTCGCTAATCAGTAATTGACTAGTCATTAGCAATTAATTTACTGATCATTAATTTTAGTGAAAATCACTTTATGGGCTCTATAGGTTGTTAGTATTGAGACGAACTTGCAACATCACTTTCATAATTACGGTTTTTAGTTATTTTTTTTTGCCACTTACTTATTATATATTTTTTATTTAATTGCCATATTCCTTGTATTCCTTCTTTTCATTCGCCCCTACCTACATACTTCATATGCAAACACACCCAATCCCATCCCCTCCCCCGGTTTCGTCGACCAAGATGGCCACCCATCATACGCCATCCACATCGGGCACGGAAAAAACGGCGCCCCTACATTCGGAAATTACCACGTACCATCTATAGGCGAACGACCCCTCAGGCAATATTACCAAAACTCCCCTCAGCCCCCATGATAAAACGCAACCCTAGAACTCCAATACCCGGCAGCAATCTTATAGTCCGGCCACTACTAGCCTTTGCCCCCACTGGAACACCTACACCCCAAAACCCCCAAATCATTTTGCTGGACCTACCACTGGTTCCTGCCACTATCCCAACTAACAGTGGCATTTTTGCACCCCAGACGTAAAATTACTAAAAAAAAAAAAAAAACTTTCCACTTTCATTGCCATCTGTTACTCCCTTCTCATTTCACAACTTGCCTTTCCTTTCTTCCATTTTCCCCATCCATTTACTTAGAGCACTGAGAGAATGTGCAATATAACATCGAAACATCCCAGTTCAATACCATCGAAGAACTGGAAACTAACCTCATCATTACCACTGTTAAATCAGTCAAGCATTAGTTCCCCCCCTCACGGCTCGCGGCCTGACGTCACAGCCCTGGCGTCTTCTCCTCTACCATTGGACTCCTGTGCCCCCCCATTTTTCTCATTGGCTATTACTACCAATTTTGGCCGTTTAATTTTCAAAATTTCCGTTTTTAAAATTCAAAATTGAGCCATCCAGGCATTAAAAAAAAAAACTCCACAACACCCAGTCCTTACGCCCAAAACCCCACACCATTTCTCTCCACTCCGTGGGGGACTTAGCAAACTCTGTTTGTAGGCGCCCCTTAATTCAAGATATGCTTGGCTTGGCCTTCTTTCCATTTTTAGTAATTGGTAGCAATAGAATATTTCTTTTTGGTAATTACGTTGCTTAACTTTAGATATTTGGCAACAATGGTTATAACTGTTTTCCAAGTTATAAAACACCTTTACCTTACCCTTTCATTTGCGGGCAAACAGGCAAGGCAAACAGATAGACAAAGCGAAAACAATAGAGGGTTCAATATGAATTGACACCTGCAAATTTAAGACGGCGCAAAAAATTCACTTACAGCATAAATAACAACAACCCAGTTAGTTGAAAAAACTGGAAGTGTTTTGCCCATAAAACAATTTCTACATTTGAATTATATGAAAAAGTATCAGAGGGCAAATGAAAGAGCAGTAAAAAATAGTTTATAGTTCTTTAGCGTTGTAAATGTTTTTATTGAGCTTGAATCCACAAATTTCTTAATGAAATTGAAAAACAAAAGAGAAAGTCGAAAATGTTTCTATTTTTACTCTCGTCTGTTGCCATGGAGAAAGTATAAGCATAAAATTTTGCATTTTGTGATACACAAACTCACAAAACATAGTGTTGCCACTGAATTGCAATATAAAATAACATAATGATGATGATGAAATAAATGTAAGTAAATATATTGATTATACTGTATAATACATACTGAATTGAGAGGTAAAAGGTATTCTATTTATGTGCAGTGTTGCATTTATTAAGTATATTATCTAAGCATTTCATTTTAATTGTCGTCCTTATATTTATTGGAAACAGATGTACTTTTCCTTTTATTTAGAATAGAACAAATGTCAGTTACATAATTACATTTTCCTTACATTTTAGTGGCAACAGATGTATTTCCTTTTATTTAGATTGGAATAAATATCCGTTATGTAATTATATTTTTCCTTACATTTTAGTGGCAACAGATGTATTTCCTTTTATTTAGATTGAAACAAATATCAGTTATGTAATTATATTTTTTCCTTACATTTTAGTGGCAACATATATATTTCCTTTTATTTAGATTGGAACAAATATCAGTTATGTAATTATATTTTTTCCTTACATTTGCGTGGCAACAAATGTATTTTCTTTTGATAATTCGTCAGTGTATCGTGGAACACCGTAAGAGAAAGACGTTTTTTTTCTTATCACTAAAGTTAAGTGTTTAGAATTTCAATAAAATGATGTTTCTCGTTGGAATTACGTCTAATTTATTTGATTATGAACTTCAAGGCGTTATTGGATACGCAACATTAATAAAAATAAAAAGTAAAAAACGCAATTAAAAGGGCAGGACAAAATCGTTTATAGTCTTTTAGCGTTGTAAATGTTTTTACTGAGCTTGAATCCATAAATTTCTCAATGAAATGGATAAACAAAAATAGTGTTGAAAATCAAACAACAATATTAATCAACGTTTATTGGCGTAGTGATACCAACGCCGATGTTATGGCGTGATTAGATGGTGAAACGTTCGAAAGAAAATAAATATTTCTGCCTTCGGTGGGACCTGAACCCACGACCTTCCACTTGCCGGGCGGAGGCTCTACCCACTGAGCTACGAAGGACAAGCCCGGCAAGTGGAAGGTCGTGGGTTCAGGTCCCACCGAAGGCAGAAATATTTATTTTCTTTCGAACGTTTCACCATCTAATCACGCCATACCATCGGCGTTGGTATCACTACGCCAATAAACGTTGATTGATATTGTTGTTTGATTTAATCTGCGTAGTGTTCGATTTATATAAATACATATGCTGCAACGGGCATTTCGATCAATTTAATACCAGTCTCTTTGCAATTTGGTTTAAATAGTAGTCTATGTACTACACCATTCTGCGAAATAACTGGCAACAATATATATACGTTCGTAAAGAGATTAGATATTGACGTTGATTGATATTGTTGTTTGATTTAATCTGCGTAGTGTTCGATTTATATAAATGTTGAAAATGTTCTTATTTTTCTTCTCTTGTCTGTTGCCACGGAGAAAGTATAAACAAAAAACTTTGCATTTTGGAAAAATGAACTCACAAAACATAGTGCTGCCACTCAATTGTAATATAAAATAACATAATGAAGATGATGAAAGAAATATAAACAATTATATTGATTATATAATATGAATTGAACGGCTAAATGGTATCCTATTTATGTATAGCGTAGCACAACTTGTGATAAGATGATGATCATGAAATAATAATAATAATAATAATAATAATAATTATGACACTTCGATGTAGGTGTAAAGGATTAGTGTTTAGAAATAAATTTAGCATTCTCCATCCGATTTACAATTTATTGAAACTTTAAATGTTTAAATAATTAATTAAAATGCCAAGTGTTGAAATAATGCAAATAAAACTATTTAAAAATTTTGTTTGCCTTTTTGGAGTCTCCCATGTTATGTGCATTCAAACTGATGGTAAATCGAGGACTGGCCTTTTTCGGAATTCAGAATACAGTTAAATATGTATTATTTCGAAATATAAAAAAATAAATAATATACTGTATTTGCAGAAACATAAAAAGGACATTTATATTGCTGCCAATTGTAATGGTAATTTCCCATTACAAGTGAAATAACTATTCAACTGGGCATTCCGAGACGCACCCGTCGGGAAATGTAAATAAAATTACTTAGTTTTAAACGTTTTATGTTCGATGTGACGTCATTCCGATGTATAAAGTTTTGGTAGCAGTAACAGTATGGTGTGAGTTTGTGAGCCAGAACTTGCTATGGCTTGAGTAGTTTTTGAGCTGTTGGCTCGCTGCCGGCATGTGTCGGAACAACACTCAGAATTGGCAGGCTGGTCCCTGCCGTAATCTAAGTTAGCCTGGTATTATTGAATTCGTCGGCATCTCGGAGGAGTTAACCGTTTAGCTGCTTATGAAGTTTCGCTAATTCATCAGTACTCCGAAGGAGTTAATCGTTTAGCCTCTTATGAAGTTTTGCTAACCTCGTTTAACATTTTCGTTATGGTTGTCGGTTGCCTGTCTGGAAGTGAGCTTGCCGAACTTCGTGCAATAATTTGAGACAGTTTTCTCATGATTGGTCAACTAAAGGAGTTTTAAAGAACCACGTTGACGGACCTTTCTATGTGCTTCATTGTGGGGAAGTGGTAATCACTTTTATGCTTAAGAGTTGTTGAACGCTGGACCAAGGTGGACGTCTATCAGTTGAACTGCCTGTCGATTTGAAGCGATGTAAAAGTTCGGAAGTGTTGTTGCTGTTCATAGAATGATAAGTACTCTGTTTTCTATTTTAAACTTTTGCAATATGGGGTTACTGACGAACAACGTTATATAGAAGGTTTTTATGGGTGTCCTAGTGTTTGGTATTTTAAGTTGAATTGTCAGATTTAGATTAGTATTTCTATAATATAATAGTAAATACGAATTTACTATAGAAGTTATTTAAATAATATGTGTTTTAGAAATCTTGTTAACTAACCTTGAGTTGTAGCCACGTACGTTGAGGTTAAAGTGTATTTAGTGAGTAAGGGGTTTTCTTAAATTCGTGTAACTGTTCTTATTTTGAGAAAATGGCTGTTGTGAACCGCTATAGCTAGACTGAGCGGACGGTTTAACTCTTACAAGTGACCTCTTCGTATTAACCTGATTAGCTATGAGCCTGAGAGCCCAGGTTAGGAAATTTGATTAACTTTAAATCTACTGTTAACATTTGTTTAGATATCGTTACTTTTTATAGTACTAAGAGAATTTGTTAATCATTTCAGCCACTTACTTCAAGGAGGGTCTCCACTCAGTGCTAACCCGAAATGTCCTTTTAAAGAGAATTTTACTATAAATTATATGACCGTTGATGAAAGTTATCACGCTGTACCTAGAGAATTCACTTCAATAAAATTTGGTTTTGCCAAATGGTTGATTGTTGATTTGTGTTCGATCGTCTGCCCGTAAATGATAATATTTATATGATGCTTTATGACTTAATTGAATGTTAAGTCGAGGTAGAAAAACATTACACAATGTCGAAAACTAAAATTGTAAAACTTGCATTGCCAGGTTATTTCAGTAATAACATTCTACAAAGCCCGCAAAGCGAAGATCTCACCACGGAAATGATAATAATCAGAATTATAAGGAAATTTTCAATGAAATTGAAGAAATTGATAATGAATTGCTTTCTTTTTATTTCCGCCTACTGCCATGGAGAAAGTTTAAACATAAAATTTTGAATTTTAGAAAGCGAGATTTCAAACCGAAGTGTTGCCATTCAATAATGATATGAAATAACATTAATAACAATTTACTCTCGCCTGTTGCCACGGAGAAAGTACAAATATAAAACGCTGCATTTTAGAA
>QLNU02015360.1:242319448-242356947 GCA_006491805.2 Dysdera silvatica
ATTATATATATTATATTAATTATAGATATAAAGTTAACAACCATTAGTAGAATATTGCAATGTGTGTAGCCATGTTGTTGTAAAAGCGTTGGAAACATTTGGTATGAAATTCCTTATAAAAATAATTGCAACTAAAAATAGTTGTGGCGACCCCCCAGAGACCTATTCGCGATCCCCAAGTTGGGAAACACTGATTTATAGAGTGTCAGGGCATTGTATTTAAAGAGTTTTCATAATGAATAAGTTTTTCCAATACGTATATCTATTAGTTTTTATACCTTGGCGTGATTAGTAGTCAAGCTGCCTGTAAATGGGGACTAATTGCTAATCACTCGTTTAGAACAGGGGTAGCATAGTAGGCTAATGACATCATCTCGATAAATTTGATTTGATCTCATAAAAAAAGACGCATCCTTTTTTAGAATGTCCCTACGCCCGTGTTATTGACCACGCTTATTGTTGCTGAAGCTTCAACGTTTATATGAGAACCAGTATTTTCGGCATGATATGACATCTGACTTTCACGAATAGAAATTACATATACACTGAAGCAGTAGAAGTAATTTCAGCGTGCATGTAATAGTTTCAAGATTTAAATTGTTAGTCTTATCAGTCTAATAATTTTCTCCCACCAACACTTTTAAGTAAACTGTAATTTATCTAAATATATGAAAATCATACTTTAGTATTCGTTATATAAGCAATTAAAAAATAAGAAATTAAAAGAGATGAATTAAGGTATCCCAAACAATACTGATAGTTTTTAAAACATTCAGAGGAATAAAGATAGTGATTAAGATGCTATTAAAAAGAGCAAGGGCTAAACCAATAAAAATATGGAAAATTAGGAAATATGTTTCTCAGTATGTGTTTGAGAAGAAAACGAGCGTTCTAAATGTATGTGAATTTAGAAATTGCAAAACGATTATCCGTAAACACAGACAAATTCGATTTTTAAATAAGCTTTCTATACGATTTCCTGTTAGTTACCATCCACCAAGGCGTTCGTGTCCATTCACTACTTTTTGTTTCAGTCAATGGTATTGAGGAAGTCGGACGGCAATACTTTGGACTTCGGCGTAGGATTCTATAACGCGTTTATGCTTGTTTACTTTAGGAGTTCTTCAACGAATGCCTAACAAAGTGTTATTGTTTTAGGAATAATGTACGAAATTAAATTTATTTGAATATTTACATTTTTATTTAAAACTTTGTGATTGAAACAGATGATCTTTAGGTTTTTTTATCAGCAAAATAATTACTTTCGTTTTTCTGAAACACTTATCAATTAAACATATTCCAAAACGTGCGTCATAAAGAATCGATGGCATTTGCGTTTTTTCCCTAAAGAAAAATTGTGATAGCTGCTGGATGGAATCTCTACGTCTCCTATTCCTCCTTAAGCTATTCTGTATTTTGGATCGAAGTTTTATACTATTTTTAATCTATAATCTCTTATATGATAGTATAATTTCATATATGTAACTTTTAATAGTACAACTAACTTATTAATTAATATTTGTTTTACAAACATTTTAACATTTTTTGAATCAAAATTTCTGATTACACATGCTGGCTCTCAGATATCCTTTTGGCTAGCATTTTGATAAACAGATAATTTCACAAGTTTTATCCATGTGTGTATCACAATTTTCTCAAATGAGGCCCATGAAAAGCTCTAAATAACACTAATACTGCTTATTCATCAATTCGTAAAAATGTCTCTCACTTGTCAGCCTGTTCTTATGCGATTACAAAGTTTCCACGTCCCTCTGTCAAAGATACAACAACTGAACTCTTTAAAATAAGCATAATTCAGAAATATGAAAATTTACCCTCTCTCTTGTCAACATCACCGCATTCTGGAAGAAAATCTCGTAACAAGCTTCGGCTTTATATTCTCTTCCATTTCTAACCTCAAAACTTAAAATAATTTAATATAGATCTTCTCTTACATTTCTATAATTTTTATACTGCTCAAGCTATGTATCACGAAATATTGTATATCGGGTTGAATGAAAATTTATTATTATTTAACTTTTCTTAGAATTCAATTCCAAAATCGTTTATAGAGTTATCTGAAGATTACTTTGATTTTAGCGCGATCTCCTATGTCAGTATATTTGAAAGTAAGAATCGTAAATATCTTATCCACTCCAATGTCGAATGAGCTGTGGATTTCAATACTGAGAAATGGGAGAGAGAAAGTTATTTTTTTCGAAGAAAATAATATATTTTTATTAAAATTGTGTATCGTTTTAATAATATTTTATTCTACTGTATTAGCGAATCAGGCAGTTGCGCAAGAACAGTGATTTAAAGTTTTTGAGAAAAAGAGTTTCTTTTAAATAGAAATATAACGTATTTCACACTCATAAAATATCAATAGCCTTTACTTTATTTTCATACTTATTCATAAATTCCAACCTGGCAAACTATTTCTAAAATCATTAAATACGCTCCATATAAACTAGTACAAGGTTTATTTTTGAATACTCGCAGTTAGAGTTGTAAAAAACCCGGGAATTTTGGGCACATTGGAAACTTTGAATATAGAAATGAAAATAGCTAGAATAAAGGAGGTAGTCCCGTCCGCGCCTTTCTTCCTATTGGTCGATTCGACACAATCGACCAATAGGAAGAAAGATGAGGACGGGACTACCTCCTTTATTCTAGCTATCTTGGTTTCTTCCCATCAAAGTTTTCAATGTGTCCAAAAAATTTTTTATACACCTCTACTCGCAGTCAGTGGCGTAGTAATTCAAAAATTATGAGGAGGGCTCAAGTAGCTTTGCAGAAGATCATGTGATGCGGCGTTAAAGGATGAGGAGGAGGAAGAATTGTGGAAGGGTTTCATTGGGAAGGGTGGCCGCCGGAGACCCTTGCACAATTCCTCCTCCTCCTTTAACGCCGCATCACATGATCTTCTTCAAAGCTACTTGAGCCCTCCTCATAATATTTGAATTACTACGCCACTGACTGCGAGTAGAGTAGATGCGGCGTTAAAGAAAGAAAAGAATGTATCTTGGAATGTATCCTTGTCATTGTATCCAATGACGAGGGCTTAAGGCTTAAGTCCTATTTTTATGTCAGTGCTTCTAGTTCTTTGACAACGTGATACCATGGCAAGATTAATTGATAATATATTGCACGTTTATTAATAGCATGTATGTATGTATGTGTGCGTGTGTGTGTGTGTGATGTATGTTTATCAATAACAAGTTTCTTTGCTAATACAAGATGATTTGCAGAGATTTTGCATATAACACGATGTTTGCATTATAGACGAATTTCACGGCGAACTTAGAGATGAGCATAACGAACTTCAACAAAGAAGGTGCAGTTGCAAAAAAATCAACTGAATTGAAGTTTCACTATTTGATTGCATACAATACGTGAACGGAAGTCCGTTTTTTTGTATTTTCTCTGTCACTCTCACGGTTACATTTTGGCTTTTGTTTTTCGCCATCAAGGTCGCAAGAGTATTTAACCAGATCAAGGTTTAGCAATGGTACCGCAGCTCCAAAAGCAGAATTCAGTATTCATATTTGTTCTGGACTTTCTGTGTTTTCCTTGTAGAATGGTTGTGTTCATCGGCGTTGCTGAAAGAAGAACATTCCATGTATATCGGAGGTGGCTTAATTATTTACAAAAATTGCGCATATGTCTTCTCAAAGTTCAGATTAGGAAAAATGGTTTAGTGTATTAATTTTTTGACGGATTATTATTATTTTTTGCATTTTTAAAAAGAATATTAGGCAATAAAGTTTTATTCACAGCATGTTTCAGAATACATTGGAAAGAGTAAAGATAATTTGAATTTCATATTATGTGAACGCCATTCTTACCATTAGAATTTATGAATTATTCGTAAACTTTTTAATCTCGCAAAACAATTTAAATAAGCAGTGTAGTTTGTGTCCCCGCCAAATTTTAAAATTCTAGTTAAAATGGATCTAAGTCGTTATATATCACTCTGTATCAACACCATAAAAAGATAGATGCACGTGAAAACGGTTTTTGAAGTTCTGAAAACGTTTACTTCGTTTTACGTGAGTAAACGCGTCGTAGAAAAATATATTTAATTATATATGAGAGATTTTGAGAATATTTTTTTAGTGTCAGTTAGTTGCGAATTAAGTTATGTCGAACAGATGGTGACCTAGTATCAGAGGTCAACAAATCCTTATTCGAAGCCTTTTGAGTTAGGCGTATTTCTCTCAGTTTTTGGAGTTTTTCAGAATGCTGAATATAGTAGGGTATGAATGTATGAGTAATCATTGAATTATGACCAGTCTTATGGAAATTGAATATTACTCGCTAACATAGGCGCACGCAGAAAGTTCATAATGGGGCGTTATAGGCTCAATGGGCGGTTACAGAGCTACAACTCATGGATTCCTATGTTAAATATACAAAATTTCATTGCAATGGGGGGTTACAACCCCCGTCAACACCCACTTGCCTACGCCAATGCTCGCTAACCACACACACGTGATTTTTGAGACTTCGTATTTACCCGAACTAAGTGGCATTATATAGGGTCAGTGGTTCAGAAGGCGGTAAAAGTCTGAGCGTGGTGGGTAAAATGAAGGATTTATCGGATTTTGAAAAAAGTCAGATTGCGGAAATGCAAAGAACTGGTTCTTCGATTTCAAAAACGGCGGATGAAATTGTCGGTTGTTGGAGAAATCCTGTAATTAAAGCATACCAAGACTGGTGGTTTCATGACATTTCAGAAAATAAATGAAATTTAATCTATGACAAAGCCTCTACGAGTTCGTTAAACTACCGTAAGGAATGTTTAGGAAAGAAATATTTTCTATCAGTCTGGTAAATTAATATTAGGAATGGTATCAAAGTTGAAAACTAAAAACGCAAACTTGCTTTCGGCTTCAGAGACATAGAATCGCATATGGAAATGAATATTTGGTTGCTTTTAATTAAAATATTTTCTATTTCCATTTCGATATCTCACGATATATATTAGCAGCATGCATATCCTCATTTTAAACACAATGGGGAATTTATTGCGTTGCAGAAATTCATTTGAAATGAGAGTACCCGAACTTTCAAATAAATGGTTTTACGTTTCGTCAGAAACTAAAACAAATTAACGACATGATTATTTTGAACCAATTTCGATTCTAAAATTGATTTCTCTCTCAATTCAAATAAAATGCCTTGTGAGTTTAAATAGTAATATTTCAAAGATAAATTGTTAGAAAGGAAAATATCATCGTGCGAACAAGATAAAGTAAGTTTAACGGAAGTTTGAAATAACTTACGGGGGAAAATAATATCGTTCTTGCATTTTTATCGTTTTGAAATTTTATTTGTCCTACGTCCATCATTTCCTGTTATTTTAAATATATTTGTATCTGGCAGCTTTTTACTGTCACCTGAAGGTGAAATATTGTCTGCCGTTTTTTCATAGGGACAACTTACAGGCGATTGATTTCACGTTATTATATGTTTATATACGACTAGCGGATTAGCGTGTGGGGTGCCACCAGGGCGATAGCCCCGGGCGCAAAGTTCTTAGGGGCGCAAAATTTCAATATTTTACCGATGGAAGGGAGTATTTCCCGGGTTTTAGAGGGCGCAATACCGGGCGTTGGCAATACATGCTACGCTGCTGCATACGACCGAACTTACTTGGGAGTTGAATCCAAACCCAGGAAGTCAGAAGGCTGTGGTTATATTCACCGGGTCACTGGGTCGCGATTTGTATAAAGTGATTGATTTTACCTTACTAGTGAGTGCTAGAAAAAAAAAAAAAAATTAGTTATGGCAAAGAAACTTGATCATGTAGGATTTCACGACTAAAATAATTATTGAAAGTAATTTTTGAACATACTTTTAGCGTTAATATTCATTTAACACTTAATATCCCAGCTTGAAATTTGAAAACTTTTAGAAATTTTAATTCGAAAGTTTGGTTGATGCGCTATCTTCCGAAGGTTCGTAGATTCAAAGCGGAAGTGGAAACTGTAGTAGATGTCCTACGGCAAATATGTATATACTCCCAAAATACGCACAGTAAGATCGATTTGTTTATATCAGTGTGAACAGGGTTGGATTAAGATCCATGGAGGCCCTATGAACTTGTTATTTTTTTAAATAAAACGAAACTTTATATACAGTAAAAAAAAAAAAAGTCGGTGGAAAATAATGGGTGTTTATTTTAGTATATTTCAACGTTATTTATATTTGAAAAGGTTCTCCTTCTTTTTCGAACTGTAAAGATATTAATTAGCTTCTCAACACTCATACTACGTGATACATTTACTTCCACGCTTAATAGATAGAAGACAACCACTCTGTCTTGTATTTTTTTACTTTATTGTGGAAACCCCTTTTTTACCATATCGCCTATGGTAAATTCGTCAATGAAAAAGTCATTTCTGTGGTGCTGCCTCTTTCTTTTGCTGTACAAGGAAGTGCTTATTTTACTTAATGATTATTCCAGCCCCGAACGAAAGGACTCTGTTTTCACAAGAGAAAAGGGGCAGACGACGTGCATACTTGAGATTTTAAACTCAGGACCAATAAGGTGACGAAGCTCGACTACGAATATGGCAATTTCTCAGGTGTTTTGCAGTTAATACACACTCTTCTTTATTTTCCATAGTGAATGGTTTTATTTGCCATAACAAAACGAGTGTTTTTTTTAAAATCAATATTCTCAAGCCTGGTATTAAACTCAGGACCCCATATTTTATCAAAAGGCAACTTTCATCATCAATGATTATCAAAATAACAGCTGTTAAACGTTTTATTCTCTAATTATAGTACTTCTCAGTTAACAGGTGTTTTGCTTTCTTCTTATAACAAATGGTTTCATTTGCCATGGCAAACTGATGTTAATTAAAAAAAAAGAACTGACGTTCGCAAGCCCAGTATCGAACTTAGAATCCTCTGTAGCGTCGAAGAGACATATTTTAATCGTTAATTGTCATCAAACTGTCAGCAATTAAACGTCTTATTCCTTTACTTTAGTGTTCTTCAGGTGTTTCTCAGTTAACAAGCGTTTTGTTTTCTTCTTATAAAAAATGGATTCATTTGTCACATCAAAACAGTGTTAATAAAAAAAAGTGACGTTCGCAAGTCCGGTATTGAAAAACGACCCTATGTCGAAGAGACACTAACACATCGTTAATTATTATCGAACTGCCAGCTATTCAACATTTTGTTCTCTTATTTTAGTATTCCTTAAGGGTTTCTCAGTTAACGCGTTTTACCTTCTTCTGATAACGGATGGTTTCATTCGCTACGGCAAAACTGCTAAAAAAAACCAAACAAACCCATCACAATACCTGTATCGAACTCGGGATCCTATATTTTGTCGAAGGGCCACTTTCATCTCTAATGTTCCTTAAACTACTATAGCCAATAATCGTCTTTTACTCCCATATTTTAATTTTTCTCAGATATTTTTCAGTTGACATGTATTCTGCTTTCCGCTTATGGCGAATGGTTTCATTTGTCACGGAAAAACTAGCATTTGAAAGTGGTAAAAAAGATGGCGGATGCAAGCGCTTTATCGATTACAGGATATTGAGTAGTGTTGAAAGGCCACTTTCATCATTAATGATTATCAAACTGTCAGCTGTTGATCGTCTTATTCCCTTATTTTAGTATTCCAAAGGTGTTTTGTGAATTACTGACCACCAAACTGTCTGGCATTAAAGGTCTTTGTTGCCTCTTTCAGTTTATTGTTTCGTGTGGCAGGTTTAAGCCAATTTTTTAAGTGGGGAGAAAACAAAAGACGATGCCCGTACTTTTTCAGAACCCAACTAAGAATCCAATATAGTGACATGAAATCACTTTCATCGTTACTAATTATCAAACTGCCGGTTATTAAATGTCATGTTCTTTTATTTTAGCGAACTTTGCTGTTTGTCAGTGGAAACAGGATCGGATTAAGACCCATGGACACCTATAAAATTTTTATGCCCTATATAATTCAAAATATAAACAATAATTAATCGCAACTTGAAATTTTATTTTTCGAAATGAAACAGAAGTTAGAGTAAGGTGAGGAAATAACGTTTATTTGTGTATACTTCAACGTTATTTATACTTGGAAAGTTTTCTTTCACTTTTTCGAATTGTAAAATCTTTAATCAGATCCTCAACACGAACCTTACATAATACATAGGCTTCTATGCTTAGTAGAAATAATCAGTCTACTTTGTATTTTTTTAACCATTGGGGGAACCATTTTTGCACCATGGTAAATCCCTCAATGGAAAATACATTTCTGTGTTGCCTCCCTTCCCTTGATGTCCTAAGCCAGGGGTCGGCAAACCGCGGAAATTTGATAATTTGTTTTTCATACATCTTTATCGACAGTAAGTAGTAGTAGTACGTCGGCGAGATTGAAGGTGACATGAAGCAAAATTTGGATAATATTTTTTCATACATCTTTATCAACAATAATAGTAGTAGTAGTAACTCTGCGAGGATCTAAAGACCGGCAGGCTACCAGATCTCATTATAATTTTTTTTTTTTGACAACGTGAAGGCTTGCAACTAATAAGCAGAGTTTCTGCGCCCGCTGAATACTTATTTTGCAGTGTTAAAAATCTCGTTCGAGGTGAGTTTTTACCTGGATTTATAATTTGTTTGCTCCGGATTGTTTTCGGTAACTTTTTAGTGAAGTTTTTATTTAAAACCTCTTTTTGCAATGCTCTCTTCGAACGTTTGCCAACACATAACGTGGCCGACAGCGGAGGATAATTTAGTTTTTTGGTCCCTTCTGGTTTGCCATTCTGGTGATTTCCTGGCCACGTTACTTAAATTGCTAGTCATTTTTTGTGTTCTAATCGTTTTTATCTTATTTAATTCTAAAATTATATTTTTAACCTTTCTTTATAGATACCGTTAAATGGCTTCTAAGAAAAAAATATGAAAAATAGCAGATGGGCGTCGCAAATTCGAAAGTGAATGGATTGACTTTTTTGCGTTTATTGCGAACTCAAATGGTCTTCCCACATGTTTTATATGCAAAGAACAACTTGCAAATAATAATAAGTCGAATGTAGAAAGAAACTTTCAAATAAAGCATGGTTAATTTGCCGCAACGTATCTCGTTGGTGATATGCGAAAGAAAGCAGCAGAAGAACTTCAGAAAAGTTTGAAAGAAATCAACCACTACATTTAATAGTTGATTGCAATCTGCTAATGCCATTTATATTGCCAGCTTCATAGCGAGCCAGGAAATCGCTATTAGAAGAAAACCTTTTAGGGATGTCGAGTACATTAAAAGCTGATTTGCAAATGTATCTAAAGAACTCTTTGCAGATTTTAAAAATAAAGCTGACATCTTAAATGAATTTGAGAGTATTCCATTGTCTGCTAAAACAGTAACAGATAGAATGGCTAAGATGGCTTCAAACGTAACTGACCAACAAGCGGAAGATATTACATCAGTTTCAGCCATATCAATTGCAGTAGACGAGTCTTGCGACACATAAAATACAGCATAAATTTGCCTTTTTGTGCGCTATATTTCATCCGAAGGTCCCAAAGAAGAACTTTTAGGCTTATTGCCATTTAAAGGCCATACCCGAGGAGTGGATATTGTAAATGCTGTCGTTAGTTGTATGGAAAAAAAATCACATCTCACTGACTAAAATTGTGTCAATAGCAACAAAATGGAGCCAAGAGTATGTTGGGTTCCGAAAAAGGATTTGTTTCCATTTTAAAAGCAAAAATTAATTATGAGGTGATTACTTTTCACTGCATATTCCACCATGAAGCTTTTTGTGCACAAACGGTTCCAAAAGAATTTAGTCAAGTTATGAATTTAGTAATTAAGACCGTTAACAAATTGTAGCACAAAAGCTTCATCACCGTCAATTTAAAGAGCTTCTTAGTGAAATGAACAGCGAATAATCAGATCTTCTTCTTTTTAACAACGTGCGATGGCTTTCAAGAGGTAAGATACTAAAACGATTTGCTTCTTTCTTAAAAGAAATCGAACTATTCCTTGGAAACAAGGCGTACATTATTCAGAATTGCAAGATTAGTGGTTGCAAAAGTTACATTTTATAGTGGACGTAACGACACATCTGAATTAACATTAAACTGCAAGGTAAAGGAAATATTGCGTTTTCGCTTCTTGAAGAAGCTATTTCTTTTGAAATAAAAATGGTTCTTTTGGTTAATGGCACAGAAAGGGGAACTTTATTGCATTTTTCAAGTTTATCACAATATGAAAACGAAACCAATGTTGAAATTGATACGGAATTTTTCAAAACAGCAATTTTAAAAATGAACGAATCTTTCTAAAGAGATTTCCAGACTTTCGACAAGTAAAAGAAACTCTGGCAGTTATTATAAATCCTCTCAAAGCAAAAGTAACCGAATTAAGATTTCATCCTTTCGGAATTGAAATAGCAGCTTTCGAAATGCAATTACTAGACTTGGCTAGTAGTAATTTTTGGAAATCAAAACTTATACGTTTTGCTACTGAAATTCAGAATCTAGAAAGAGAAAAAATGCGCTTTGCTTTCAAAGAACATGCTAACTGCTATCAAAAATGTACAAAAAACAGACGAAATTATCTTCAATACCTGGAGCTTTCCGGATTCATACGAGTTGAAGAAGTTTGCATTTGGTGTTCTTAGTATCTTTGGCTCGACATACACTTGTGAACAAACGTTTTCCAACATGAACTTTATTAAAAATAAATTCAGAAACCAAATAACCGATGTGAACTTGGATTCATGCTTAAAATTAAAAGCAAATTACACACTTAATATTATAAAACTTTCTAAGGAAATGCAAGCACATTGTTCTCATTAATTAAAATGCTTACTACTTGCATGTGAATTATTTATGAATATATTATTTACATAAATGTGTATATGATGGTGTATTGATTATTCAATATATTATATTAAAAAATTATTTATTAATTAATATTTTTAATAATTTATTAATTAATATTTTTAATAATTTATTAATTAATGTTTTTAATAATTTATTAATTAAATTTATTATTAATTAAATTTCATAATACTTTATTAATTCATTTAACAATTATTTATTGAAATATAGCTATGGCTCTTTTAAAATTTTCCCGACGCCTTTCATGGTGAAATTGGCTCTTTAGCGTCTAAAGTTTGCCGACCACTGCCTTAAGCATCTGTTTATGGTTAATTCATCCCTAAATCTGAAGCTTCAGCCCAAAATCTCTAAACAACTTTTTGTCTCTCCTGATAAAAACTAAATGATCAGTTTTAGGAAATCTGCGTATTTTATGAAACATTAAGTAATGTTTTCAGTATACTTAGTGTTGACTTCACAAAGGATTTCACAGCGCGTTTTAAATTGTAAATACTTTCTGAGTTTAGAACTGTATGATAAAATTATTAAAGAAGTTTAAATACTCAAAAACTTAATGTTTCGGTTCGTCTTTGCGAACCTTCTTCTGAAAAGAATAAATTGGATTATAATACTTTATTTCAGGCAAAAATGTGCAGAGAAGCGTTACATACTGTGAAAATAAATCTAACATTATCAATACAATCTGTTATATAAAATAACAATATAAATCAACGTTTATTGGCGTAGTGATACCAGCGCCGATGTTATGGCGTGATCAGATGGTGAAACGTTCGAAAAATATTTCTGCGTTCGGTGGGACCTGAATCACTACCCGCCAATAAACGTTGATTTATGTTGTTTAATTTAATCTGCGTAGTGTTCGATTTATATAAATATGTTATACTGATGTAGTACATTATGACGATATAATATAGCCCTATGTAATATTATCGAAGCACAGAACAATATTATCTAATATTATCGGAGCACAGAATAATATTATCTAATATTATATGTATTAACTGAATAGTACTACCTAATATTATGTGTATTAACCGAATAGTATTATCTAATATTATATATACACTCTATAACAAAAAAATCCACTCACCAAGAAGGAGTTGTCCGATTGTAATGAAATTTCGTATGCAAAGACATTTTGACCGAACATGCAAATGATTAAAATTTGGTGTCCAATGAATGAATAGCGGGAACTCCAGCGCATCGGAACTGCGCATTCAGCAGGTGTATATAAGGAGCGATTCTCAATATGTGGTCAAAATTTCTGTTGCATTTTGACTGCGGATATCTTACGTCGACTGTAACAATGCCTCGCCGAAAGATTCGTGCTCATTACGAGCATATGTCAGAGTTTGAAAGAGGTCGTGCTATCGGATTGAAAGAGGCTGGTTGGACGAATCGAAGAATCGCTGGACATGTGGGTCGAAGCGATGCGGCGATTGGACGGTGCTGGCAAGAGTGGGTCAACAACGGCAGATGTCAGCGTCGGGACGGCAGCGGTCGACCTAGGGCCACAACAGAACGGGAAGACAGAGCGATTGTCAGAGCAGCTGTCACAGCACCGGATTCGTCGTTATCAACTATCCACTGTGTGGTCCGCACACATGTGTCCAACATGACCCTCTGCAGACGACTGAGAGAGCGGAATTTACGCTCGCGCCGACCGTTACGCCGCTTACCTCTCACGCCTTTACACCGTCAAGTCCGATTACAGTGGTGCCGGGCTCGATCAACTTGGAACTGCGCTGACTGGGGACGTATAGTCTTTAGTGACGAGTCCCGTTTCCAACTGTGTCCTGACGACAACCGCAGACGTGTCTGGAGACGTCCAGGGCAGCGTGGGGATCCTGCCCTTACTATCGCACGCCACACATGCCCACAACAGGGCGTTATGGTCTGGGGTGCCATCTCCTTTGATAGCCGGACCCCTTTGGTGGTCATTTCTGGCACACTTACAGCACAGCGGTACGTAGACGACATTCTACGACCGGTTGTGTTACCGTTCCTTTTGCGACACCCTGGACTTACGTTTCAACAAGACAATGCCCGGCCGCACACGGCACGTGTTGCTATGAATTGTCTTCAAGCTTGCCCAACACTTCCTTGGCAAGCTAGGTCTCCTGATCTCTCTCCCATAGAGCACATTTGGGACGCTATGGGAAGGCGATTGCAACCATCCCGGAATGTTGACGATTTAGCCCGACAGTTGGAGACAATTTGGCAAGAAATTCCGCAGGACACCATCCGGGATCTTTATCAGTCTATGCCACGCCGGGTGACAGCTTGCATCCAGGCCAGAGGTGGACCAACGCCTTATTGACTTCCTCCCTTTGTAACGGTCAAACTCTGCAATAAATCATTCAATTATTCTGAAATTTTAATCGTTTCTTTTTCTATGTATGTTCTTCACATCCACCAATTTTTATCGCAATCGGACAACTCCTTCTTGGTGCGTCGATTTTTTTTTGTTATAGAGTGTATTAACCGAATAGTATTACCTAATATTATATGTATTAACCGAATTGTATTATCTAATGTTATATGTATTACCGAATAGTGTTATCATAATATTGGCCATTTTATACCCTGGTAAGCAAAAATTAACATTGGCTAACATAGGAAAATAAGTACAGAAGTAACCCCTCCCCAAAAAAAAGGTGCTTCCCTAATACTTGACCACTCCCTTACATGTATTAACCGAATAGTATCTATCCCATGTTCTTTTAAACACAATATCAATCAGGAAATTAACATCGGGTCTTATGCGATTAGCTTTATTGCTCTGGATAAATATTAATTAATCTGAATATTCATTGCTCTTAATATTCTACATGCGGAGATAAATATTGATTAAATGAGAAATTTATTGCGTGTATTTTCATGGAGCTTAGTTGAATAGAGGATGTTTTAGACTCACAATATATTTTATTTAAAAAAAAAAAAGTGTACTGTAAAACCTTTTCTTTTGGCAAACTTTTATTAAATGGATTTTCCGCCTGGAACTTAATGTTAGTGATTATACTTATGAAGTGGCGTAGTGAAAGCAGAATTCAGGGTGCCCAAGTCCCCATTGGATATTTGAAGACACTGTTTTCTTTAACGCCATGCCACATGATCTGTTACGTAGGTATCTGGGTCCTTAATAATATTTAAATTGCTAAGCCTTTGTAATCATGTTATAGCCATCACTAAGTTAAAATTCGAACAATCTTAAATAGTGTGAGGCAGTGGCGCCCATATGTATACTTCTAGTGGTGGTGGTGGGGAGGGGGTCTGAGAAAAATTATTACCTCCTTCTCATAGCTGTCAAAAATTTTAGTGAATGTACAAGATACTAAAATGCTACAAAAATAATTGATACTGCTTGACAATTAGTAATGAGCTAAAAAGTACCTTATTTTAAAATGTGACTAAATTTTTTTAAAGTAAATGCATAGCAGAATCGGGCAAATCAAATTTTTGAATGGCTAGGGGAAGGCTCGAACCCCCCCCATATGGGCACCCATGGTATGAGGGTATCTTGGTTCAGAGGTTCAGTTAAGGACCGCGAATTCTGTTTTAGATAATTCTTTGTGCAATATGGATGCAAATCTAAAAACCAACCAATACAGTAACATATATAGAAAATTCAACCTTCCGTATTTTTAATATTTATATTTTAAATGGCACCAACTATGAAACCTCTATGAATTATCCTTTTTAGCAGATATTCTCCTTTTTTTTTGCTAATTCTCAAACGAGTGTATTTTACGTATCACGAAAAATATTAGTAGGCTGCATATTCAGGCTTTAGAGGAAAAACTGCATTTCGTTAATTTGGATATTTCTTGAGAATTATTCTATCATAAGGAAAGTTTTGCACAGCTATTGCTTTTGATAGCTGTAGACTCATTTAAGTCCCTTATCGCACACACAAGCAAGATTGAAAGAGCGTCCTTTCAACTGTCAGCTTAAAAGGAAGTCGAAAATCTTTAACGAAGTGATTAGCAAAAATATTATTACCATTATCGTGCTTGAGGTCATTCGATTCTCTGTATTTACGCGTGTATGAAGAGGCGTGGCGGTAACGCATATACAAAAGACATGGCCCAGAGATTTAAAAAGTTCTCACCTTGAGTATTTTGTACATGATTATCATTGTGATATTGTTTATGCCTATATTTTTGGTCGATATAAAATCAACTGACGAAGGGCAGTATTTTTGTTTCGTGTATTATTACTAAT
This sequence comes from Dysdera silvatica, assembly GCA_006491805.2. Classification (NCBI taxonomy): domain Eukaryota; kingdom Metazoa; phylum Arthropoda; class Arachnida; order Araneae; family Dysderidae; genus Dysdera; species Dysdera silvatica. The sequence goes on from QLNU02015360.1 coordinate 242,334,533, forward strand.
ACTTCTTCTATCCTTTAGTTTTTGTCTTGTTAGTTTTAGTTTAGTTCTCCCCATTGTTAAATCCATGGCCTTTCTTCGACATAGCCTAGATTTGACTGTCGATAAACTTCAAAATTGCGTCATGACACACTCGGAAGTCACATTAAAAAGTCAATCCAGATAACCACGTAAGCAGTGCATATCTAGAAAAAATATAATAAAGGCTAAAATTTGTAAATGAATGAAATTTGAAGTAGCATTGACATAATAATATTATATACAACAACAAAAAATAATATTTCAAAATTAACTTGACTCGTCTGGGCAGCAATGGGTAGACTATTATGCCTGACAAAGCCCATGCCGCTCATATTGAGTGTTTAAATTATATTATAAATATTATTATACATTATATAAATATTATTATATATTATATAAATATTATTACATATTATATAAATATTATTACATATTATATATAAATATTATTACACATTATACAAATATTATTATATTATAAATATTATGATTAAAATTTTAATATTGTGTATGAAGAGTAAGGTTTTTAATTAGGGTATGCTACCATTTCTACTTTACAGTACGGAGGCATAGTCTAACGGAGAAAGCAGTACAGAAATTGCAAGCAGAACAAAGGATTATCAATATATGTGGAATAGGAATAACTAGAAGAGATCCAAAAAAGACGCTTCCCTCGGCGATACAAAGCACATAAGGGTTTAAGACATCACTAGGTAAATTTCAAAAGCTTAAATGGCAATTAGGAGTAGGCAGTATGACGGGACCTCTCAAAGATGGGCAATGGGCATTTCCAATTTCATCCCACGAAACTGTCAACGACCTTGGATAGTAAATTTTTAAAAATTATAGCGTAAGAACTTACAAAGAAGTTAAAACTGATTTATTAATATTTATGTTTGTTTTCAGTGCAAATTTCGAAGTTTTCATATAAAACAATATAACAATTTTAAATTATATCAGTATGGGTGCAGATATCTCTCAGCCAGTCTGCGAGCGACTTCGAATTTGACTCCAATGGACTTAATACAGCCCTTCTAAGCCTTCAGGAAACGCATTTCCAGGGTCTTGTTCCTGGGGTTTTGGCCGCCCTGGTGCAAAAACAACATCGCCATCCCTATTTATTTAATATTATTTAATTAAGAACTTGATATTCAGTGTTTACTTTTATATATAGATATGCATAATTTTAAACAATTATGCAAAAAAAAAGGGATATTTTTATTTTTGATCTTCATAAAATGAAATAAAGGTCCTTGATATTATCTATGATTCAAATATCAAAAAGAGTTTACTTTGTTTGGCTTTTTTATGGCGCAAGAGCATCTGGCTATACTGCGCCAAAAATCAAAAAGACAATGTAATAGCGATTTGTGGCGGTCATTTTCGCCCAGGCAGGAGCACCTTTTCCACCCAATCATCACAGTGGTTTATTTTCCATTTTTACGGGGACACTACTATTTTCGAACTTCAAAAAGCCTAGAATTACTTTATTTTCTTGCGGCGTGTCGCCCTAATCGACATCTTAGTGATTTAGACCCTCTAAAAGGCTTTGTCGACCACTTGGGCGAACACTGGTCTAATATAATGTTGATGGCACATGCAGCTAGTTTTGTCAAATTTATGTTATTCATAATAAGAGAAGTTAAATTTCAAACACAATTTTTTAAGTTCATAATAGGTTTTATTTATAATTTTAATTCGAACAACGAAAAAAAAAAGAATACTTCTTCTAAACAGTTACTGAACTCTTAGTTGAATTAGCAATTCATTGCTAATAATATCATATCTAGTATAACATAAGTTGATATCAAGATTACATTATTCATATCTGCGTAGAACGTAAGCACATAATTAAATAAAATAAATATTTTTTTTATTAAAATGGTAAAATTTACTTTATGGTCATACCAGTCATATTTCTGCATATACATAACTGCAAAACATTGCATTCAAAACCTGTTACGTACTTCGGCACCTCAAGAAGGTCGATTATTTTCTTCAGCAACTGATTTAATTTCTTTGTTGGCAAGTTCCTCAAGCACGATATAATAGGATCTGAAGATACCAGAAGCGCATGTAGAAGGTCTTCAGTGTTTGGTATCCTACTCATTTTACGACTGTTGTGCTCACGGAAGTATTTGCATTCTTTGTGCCTTGCCTTTAAAGCCTCCTCACTCAACTGCCCTAATTGGCAGAAGAAGACTATCCATAACTTCATAACTTCAACCCTGTGAATTAAAATCTTGTGGACACTAGTTGGCATTTTATACCACTCGTACAATGTTACGAATAACCCTGTTGTTTCAATGGCATAATTCTTGAAATCCGTTTTCAACTTGTAACCACAAGATATGGCTTGCAAAATAGGATACCGTGAAACTACATTCTACTTCTGGAATCTTTGAATTGACCATCTGCTTTCCTGAATATGCTGTATTTGATTCAGATATAAAACTTTCTTTAGACAGAAACTCGAACTATGTCAATCGCGTTACTCCAGATGCAAGACCTATTGACAAAAAATTGCTTTTTAATATAATTTCCGCATACCTACGCATATTGAGAGTGATATTGTTAGAAAGGTAGGTAAGTATGTTATCATACAATATTTAATTAGCTTGGTCTGATGGGTACTTTTTTTTCTTTACTCCATTATGTTCTAAATTTATATTGTGGAAATTAGTTTTTTCTTTCATTTTACAAATAAATTATTACGCAGTTATATAAAATGAATATGAGACCATTTTAAAATATAACCTGAAGAACTCGCAGTCATGCTGGAATAGAAACTTTCACCAAAAAATATCGCAAACATTTGCAAGAAAAATAAGAACACAAGCAACTCGTGGCGACGAAAAAGCGTGATTGAAGGTGGTGTTTTCTTGAACACTCTTTCCTGAGTTATTATGGCCACTCGCTTCCACGAGTGCGGTCTATTGTTGCTTTATAAGTTATAACAGTTATTTAGCAACAATACTATGTCACTTGTTTTTAATTTCTCTGAATTAAGTTTTGGGAGCTTTGGCCGCATAAAATGGAATATTGGACCACCGTACCACGCCAGGAACGCTACTGCATATATCCCAGTGAGCGTAGATAACGAGTATCGCTCGCATTGAGGTATCTGACTATTGGTATTTTGACAACGTATCGTAGATGTGGACGACAAAGTGGGATCTCGTCCTGGACACAGGAGAAGGTAGTTATATGGAAGTATATGCAGGCATCCTTGTCGAACCGATGTCGTAGCAAGATGATGTTAGTAGTAGTGGGTCCAGCAGAGCACACAACACTTGGTACAAAGGTTTGAGATATGGCTCAGGTAGACTACTAGATGAAATAATTGCGATTCGTCATAACAACACACACATATTGTATAGAGTAGAATTAACCCGAAATCTGTGAATTATAGCTTCAAGTTGTAGATATAATAAATAGTTCATAAACGGTTAATACATATTGTCTTGTTTACTTGAATTTTATTAACTATATTACGGAAAATTATTAAAATTTATAGAAAGAGAAAAAACATTTATGTCCAAACGTAGGATCTTATTTGCAATACCAGCGATTGAATCTGTTTTAATTAAAAGCACAGGAGGTAAAAGATTAAGGTAAACTATAAAATGTTAAAACGAAGGAAAGAAATTATTAGTGAGAACGGATTTTTTGTATTTAATATTTAATGTGTTATTTCAATTTAATGCAAACTTAAAGTTTTAGTCTTTACTGTAAAGACATGAACGAACCTATCAACAGAAAACTTGTAAAACAGAAAAGGATTGGTTTGATAAATTAGCCTAATTTCAAAAAGAAAAGAGCACAATAATTTATTTTCAAAGAACGTTTAACAATTCATTATGCAAAATGAAAAATCTAAAGTTTTAGCAAAACGTTTTGCCCTCAACTGATTATTGTTTTTTGCTGGACTACGTACATGGCTTAACTGAAGGGTGAGGGAGATTGAATAATGGGCCAGGAGATTAATTATAGAAAATTTAATTGCAGGGAAACTTTGCAACTTTCTCATTCTTAAAATTTGCAGCACACTAGATTATCAATTCTTGTAGTTTATTCCTTTTTACCTGAAAAAACACCATTTACATACAACAAAATTTCTAGTAAAGGGCAAGATAACTGCAAGGAGGGTTTAGCGACAATTGAGATTCTATCGTACATCTGTTTTCTTACCTTCTACATTATAGCTTTAACAGAACACTCACTTGAAATTATGATATGTGAGATATGTGTGTGTGTGAGAGAGAGAGAGAGAGAGAGAGAGAGATAGAGAGAGAAAGAGATAGAGAGAGAAAGAGAGAGAGAGAGAGAGAGAGAGAGAGAGAAAGAGAGAGAGAAAAAGAGAGAGAGAGAGAGAGAGAGAGAGCTGGGTAATAGATTTAAAGACTGTAAAGACAAAAGCATATGATGTGTAAAGACATGAATTGTCATTTGTGTTACGTTTGAGGCAAGAGTATGCAATTGATGAACATGAAATATGCTTTAGTATTTGTTTAACTTGAACAAATTCTCGTTCTTGAAACAAAGAATTATTCTTAGTAATGGACAGCTGTAATATGCAGCAAACGGAATGCATTCAAATCGAATAGGAGAGCAGGCAAACAATATTTGTTTGCATTGCAGATAAAAAAGGAAAGTCCAATAGTTATTGACTTCATGCAGATTTACACGCATGCTCGACATAAAAGGCCATTTTCGGCTTTTTCCTTTTCACCTATATAATACATATTTTACGATAGCATGCCTGCAGCATCTGCCGGTGGGTTTCCTCATGGGGCACTCTTTCTAACACACATGTGACAGCATGTTTTCAAAAACTAACAAAAACTACAAGTACGCGTATAAAAAAAGTACAACAGCCGGGAAAGAGTTCTACCTGTGCATGCTATGTGGAAGGTTACGGATTGCTCCACCCCGGACACAACAACGTTCCTAACTGGTCAGTAGCTCAGTTGAGTTTTACTATCATTCGAGTTTAGTTCAATGATGCATTGGATAATGTGTCGTGAATGACGACGACCTTGATATTAATTTTCAGATTCGAAAGCAAGTGCACGGGTCTAGGCGATCGGCTTGTCATTGTTATTGAATAATTCAGCGTTTTTCTATGAGAAAATTAGAGATTTTAAAGGTGAGTTTTCAGTTAGATGTCTAAGTTTTGTTTTTGAATCAACATTGTTGTTTCTATTTTACGATGAGACGATCAATGCAATCCAGATTATTTTTTGAATGGAATGATTATGGGGACTAATGAAAAGAAATGTTTCATCAATTTCTTAATCGTTTCAAGAGTTTGAAGTCCGAATTTATTTACTTCAATATAAGGTCAGATAAAGTAATTCGCTAGTTTTTTTTAAACTGATTTTTTTTTTAACATTTGAAAATTCATTGATTACTTTTAAACGTATGGTAACAATAGCCTTGGGATTTTACTAGTTATAAGATTTGGTAACTCGAAACAATTCTGAAGTCTATTTTTTCGCGAATCACATATACGTTAGAGAGATAGGCAACTGTCGGTATTAATGGGAACTGTGTGGGGACCATCTTAATGCATTTGATAATTTTTGGGGCCTATTTTGCATTAACTTTTAATTTTCCAAATTTTTGCAGTAAGGAAAAAAAATTAATAAAGAAGCTTTGCCAATTTGGGGCGATGAGTCAATCCTGACCGGTTAGTCGTTAGTTTAGCTCGTTATGACGATAACAAGCCCGGTTCTGATATACGAGAACTTTTCTTATCATACGTATTTAATTAAATCGACCATAATCTTTTAAAATATAAACATTAAAAAATAACAGCAAAATACCGATATCACCTTTGTGACAACGACAACGATCGCTTTCTCGCGGTTAAGAGTGGCTCAGATATTTGAAAGTTCCAATAATTCAAGTATAAGGGTGAGATTTATTACTGTGCATGAATTAGAAGATATGGATAGGTAATAATGTATATTTTACATAAGTGAACAATAATAAAATTTTAACGAAAAAATTATAATTTACAAATCGGTACCTCGATTCAGCATTTTAATTATTCTCATATCTCTACTAATATGTTTTCTTTATAAGATTTTAAATGGTGCACATTTTTTTAATTAAAATATTAGTGAATTTTTAATGGGTTAAGTATAACCTATCGATAGGTCATAAATGCGTCAGTATTTAAAATATATGCAAATAATTAATCATGTATTTAATAGCCAAAAATAGACAATCAACTATTAAAAATTTTATTAACTTTTATTGTTAAAGAGCTGGTAATAGCAAAATGTTCAGATATATAAATATCTACGGCTTTGTAATAATACTTTTTGCTGTTTGCTATAATAGATTAATGCTCTTTTAAAACAAAATTAAACGGCTTTTAGAAAAGGGTGCTCGTTAAAAATTACAAAAACTAATAAAAATGTGTCCCTATTAGTAATTTTTGTTTCAATTCTTACACACATTTTATAGTTAAAGTTGCTAGTAAAGGTATTTTACTCCTGGTGATAACAAAATGTTCAGATATATAAATGGCTACGGCTTTGTAATAGTACTTTTTCTTGTTTGCTATAATAGATTAATGCTCTTTTAAAATAAAATCAAACGACTTTTAGAAAAGGGTTCTCGTTAAAAATTACGAAAACTAATTTAAATGCGTCCACGTTGGTAATTTTTATTTCAATTCTTACACACACTCTTTTCTCTCACTTTCCACCTCTCTCCCACGCCCCATCTCTTTCACTCTCATTCTTCCAAATTCTTTCCAAATAGTTAAACTACGTATTTTCAAATTGAGATTTACAGATGTTAGCACAGCTTGCGCTGAAAGGCAATGTAGACGGAACTTCCTTCATTCTTTAAAAGAAATTTACTTATCCACGATTACATATAGCATGCCAGTATCCAGAGGGAAGGATCTTAGGGACCGGTTCCCCCCGAAATTAAATTTTTAATGGGACTTGGCTACGGCCTTGCATGCTGTAATTGTATCGATACATGCTGTAAAATTTTTTGAACCACCACGAAATTAAATCCTGGCTACGGTCTTGACATATAGCGATTAAAAGTTGAAATAAAGAACGTTGTTACCTTCTAAAATGATTCACGATGTCTGCCTTTAAAAGGATGAATCAAATTTTGGAAAATAAAATCTATATTTCTTTACATATTTAAATCGTTCGCAAGTCGATATGGAAATGCCAATTTAGAAAGTAACGCATTTAAAATTGACTTAACAGACAAAAAAAAAATTAATTATATGTACAAATAAGAGAAACTTAATCTTTGATGCAGTTTCCTTGTCTCTTTTGATGCAACCTAAATAATTTATTTTTTTTCACAGGAAATTTTAGAGAAAGAGCGTCGATTAAACGTGGCGATTTATAATAAAATGAAAATTATTTCTGACATAGCAGTTTTACATTTGACAATAGCATAAAAAGTAATACAGCCACAAAAGTTTTTATTGAATATTTCATGATCATCCTGGGTGTAAACAAATTCAATGCCCCATTAAATACCATTCCCTAATATTTGGCCAAGAAACTACAGAGAAGCAACGGGTACCTCTAAATAGCCAAACAATTTCAAAGATCTTAAAACTATGTTCGTTGCCTGTTTACCCATCGTAAGAAATTTGTGATGCGTGACTAAGTTTTATTCTACATTTCGTTGTTTTATGCTTTGCTTTCACTGACATATTGTGTTGGCGTTGAACAAAATGAGGAACTTTTAGTGATTTTCTAGAAAATATTTTAACCGTGAGCAAGTACATCAGTTATCTCCCATCATTGAATTCCTATCTTCTGAAGAAGGTTCGAACAGACGAATCGAAACGCCAAGTTTTAAGTATTGAAAACTTTTATTTTGTTACAGATTTTTGCTTACGAAAATTGGTTTACAGTTTGAAAAATGTAGTGTGAAAGTTTTCGTGAAATTAACAGCATTTCTTACGGTTAAAAATCTGTACAAGGGAACTTAAACTTGCGTGTCGTTAAATATGCAACTATAGATTCGAAATATGGAGGAAACATGATATATATATATGCAGTTTCTCATATTCTTAACAAATATTCTAATTATTCAACAATTTTTTAACTTGTGTTTTGGTTAAAAAAATGCAAAAAATCGTTGAAAAAACATTTTCAACAATTTGTAAAATTCGAATTTTTATTTGAGGTTTACCGAATTTTGTTTTATACCATTCAACCATAATAAACATAAATGGAAAATTTATAAGTCTGAATTCGTTTTGAAATAGTCAATATCATCACATGAGTACATTTCATTATATGTATATCATATAATAAATATATTCTAGGTAACTGTGCAATATCAGAATTATATAAGGCACTACATTTTCTCATGTCTCTTTCTTTTCTCAAATTTTCAGATTTGAAAGATAAGCAATTAATTTGAGACTTTTCATACTTATTTTCTCAATAGTCCTATTCTGAAGCAATTTATTACATTCCATATAAGCAACAAAGAAATATTTTTGTTTTTCAGCTGGTCTATTTTTAAATAAAATGGAAATAGGATTCCCTGTAAAAAGTGAAAAAATTCATCCACTAAGAAGTTTATTGTTGAAATTTGTTATTTTTTAACAACTGATATGTTATCACCTATCATAACTGTATTCAATGTTGAATTATTTAGCTATATTTTGCGTCATTTACGTCATTAAATATTTCATTTTTTATTACACAATAGACTCTAGCCTTTCCTCTACTAATTATGGTCTAATATTTAATCATAAGTAAACATTTAAATTCGAAAAATAAACCATAGGCGTATTTGCACTAGCGGCTGCTGAATTAATTTTTACTGTATTTTAATATTAATCATCCAATCTGACTCAAATTAAACATGTTTAATATCCACTTGAAATCATTTTATATGAGAAGCATTATTATCTACAAAAAGATAGCGGTTTAGTTGAATGGATTTATTTAAACGTTAAGGTGCATATTACTGTAATGGTCTAAAATGCCAAATTTATCCCTATGTATTTAGATTATTAATTTTTATAAAACTTTAAAGTTTCATTTAATTAAAATTCGAGTTAAATAAATAATAAGTGCAATATTCGCACCTTCCTTAAATAGGTATGTACGGCTACAGATACGGCGGAATTAATAGTTTTCCATTGAGCGCTGCAGCTAATAATTTTTACTTTCCGAAGTTAGTACATAATGATGAAAATAAAAGATTTAGAAAGAAATCGCCACATAGTAATAATTTTCGGGACATTAACTCCAAACAAATAACATTACCTACAGACGTTTCGAGTTTACTTAAAAAATATTGAAAGAGAGAGAGAGAGAATTTCTTGGGATATGATATTACAAATATAATAATGGACATAAACGTAATAAACGTTATTGTATATTGTATCTCATTCGATTTACTTAAGTTCAACTGCGTTGAGGGAAATGGAAAGGTTATTTTAACCAGGTGGTCAGTAAATACTGAAGGACGTGTCAATTCGTAATAAAGAGGGAACGAATGTCTTAGAAGAGAGATTTTGAGCAGTTGTTAAGGAAAGATATATATATTTGTATTATATATGTAAGTGGCTATAAGAGGATATAAATCAGACATATCCTGGCTAAAGATTACTGAAACTTCGGATGGATTAATAACTGTTTGGAGACTCGAGAAACATATTTTTCGTTTTATAAAAGTGTTTTACTATCATAGGCGTAGAGTTATATGGGCCCGTGGGGCCCGAGCCATCCCCCTCCAGTAATTTGAAATAAATTGCAATTTTGCATATATTTTAATGTATAAATTTTCATAATATGTGCTTGCCCCCCTCCCCCCACAATAATTCTAAAAATTCTACGTTGACTTTTACTACACAATACACAAAAATGTAATATACACAAAAATGTAATACACAAAAATGTAATACATTCAGATGTAATACATTCAGATGTAATACATTCAGATGTAATATGCACAAATGTAATACATACACAAATGTAACGATTTCACAAATGTAACAAATGTAATACATACACAAATGTAACAAATGTAATACATACACAAATGTAACAAATGTAATACATACACAAATGTAACAAATGTAATACATACACAAATGTAACAAATGTAATGCATACACAAATGTAACAAATGTAATGCATACACAAATGTAACAAATATAATACACACAAATGTAATACATATACAAATGTAACAAATGTAATACATATACAAATGTAACAAATGTAATACATATATAAATGTAATACACACATAAATGTAACAAATGTAATCATCGGCGCTGACGGCATAAAAATATTGGGGGTAACAATAGTAGAAGGCATTTTGTTTGAAATTGGAGGGGGATATGGAACCTTAATACCAACATTGGGGGGCGGGTCCCCCCTGTCCCCCCCGCTAACGGCGCCCGTGAATGTAATACACACACAAATGTAATACACACACAAATGTAATATACACACAAATGTAATACATATAAATGTAATATATACACACAAATGTAATACATATAAATGTAATATATACACACAAATGTAATATATACACACAAATGTAATACATACAAATGTAATATACACACAAATGTAATGCATACAAATGTAATATACACACGGCCCAAGAATATTTTATACGATTCAAAAATCTATGTTAAAAACGCAGAGCATATATAAAGTATAATTTCTAAAATATAATTTATTTTTGAAAACGGAATACTTTGAAATGCATTGTTAGATTTACCATTTCTTGAGTAGAATTAATTTTGTTTGTTTTAACATCCGAAGTTTAAATTCTCCTGATTTCATTTTAAAGATCTTAGCTAAGAATCCTTAAAATATCCAGTGCAAATTGCGTTTAAAAATATGCATTATCTTGAAAAATTTATCCCGCACTTACATTTTACAAGCTCAACCATTTTTCTATACCATTCTGAATTGTTGTACCCTTTCAACACCGACAGAATAAGATAGAAGAGGCAGAAGTGGTACTTACATTTATAAATACAGCCTATGATTTAAAAAGAAATACTTATAATAGCATATTTCGAAATGAATTTCTTGAAATATTGTCTGCTTTTTTAAATTTTTCTTTTAATCTTCCTAAAAATGCAGTTATATGAAATATTTGTGCAAACAATTATTTGAATTTCTGACTTGTGCGTTTTGTAAGAAATTTCTCCTTTCAGAGATATCAAAACATTTTCATTTTTTAAAATTTAAATTATAAAATACGAAGTTTTAATATCGTAGACAAACGTTTTCGTTTCTAAAGGCTGGGGGGGGGGTACAGCGTAGTAGCTCCCATTAACTACACACAACGCACCGAAATTGTAAAAGGCAATTATATGTTAAAATGGGAGTGTTAATTGACAAAAGACATCACGTAGTTTGTCCTTGACATACTTTACGTGGACGGGGTCATGATTTTATGCCGCCAAAGTTTAAACACGCTTAGGATTCTGAACAGAAAGTAGCATGTGTTAGCTACTGTGTACATTCACAACATACAATGTTACATGAAATGTCCACCATATACTATATTGCATTTTATGTTTCTCAATCAAATTTTTATTGAGTTCACTATACGCATTACGTTATTTAAGAATAGTTTGTCGAAAATAATTCAATTTTTCTGATACATTTGACAAACCTGCATTCGAAGTAACAGTCTATGGAATGGATTGCCATCAATACATGAGCTTTAAAATTGGAGCTTGTATATATACAAAGCGGCATTAACATCTAATCCCTTTCTGAATGTGTCCGGGGTTTGGATCCATAGGGCTTAAATAGTTCGGATTCCTCGGAAAATTGTAGGTCTACAGGTTCGGATTACTCGGAAAATTGTAGGTCCAGAGGTTTGAATTCCAGAGACAACAGTAGGTCTCGGCGCAGTATGACCACTGTAGTCTTTGAGTCGTAAAACAACAAACAAACAAACTTTCTGAATGTGGAAAAGACATTTCTTACATTTAATATTAGGTGGTTGCATTGAAGCCCGCTGTTTTTTTTTTTCAACGTGTATTTTTATAACCATCTGTTTACTACATTTGCCGGGGTGTCTTACGTCGTCATGACTGTATGATTGGCATGATTGACTGTAATTCTCAGAAGATAAATATTTTGAAGACCCGCAAAGAAACGCGTTACCTGAACATTACAATTTTATTGGACACTGGTTTATATACAACATGCGAAAACATTATTGATTCTTGGAGCGCATTCTAGCGTGCTCATTCCACGATTGATGGAGCAGGAATGTGTGTCTTAAAAATAATGAAGTTAAAAGTTCAACAGAGTATTGTAAACGCCCACACGATTCAATTGGTCAGTTTGTTTGTGACGTGGGAGGTTTTAGTCCTTGATTGGGCCGAAAGAACTGGTCGAACATCCATCAGGGCCAGGCACCTAAACACATAAAGATGGCAAGTTTCTGTAGCTTGTGTGAGAAAAGCGGAAACATTCGCCATGGGGCGCCTGCTTTTCTCGGGATTTCAATTGTTCAGATGCCCCATCTAGTCGTTAAATTTCTTGGGAAATATTAAAGGGGACGCATCTGACCGTTAGAACGGGAATCGCCTCAGCACTCCCTTTCTAGTGGGATCGTGCTAGAGTTCAGAACGATGCCACGAAATAGTCCGGGAATCGAACACGTTTTCCCGAACGCGTTGTCGTTGCCGATGGAGAGAGCTTTTTGCGCTATTGCCATAGGGGAAGGCTGTTCGCGTCGCACTGCTACTAATGATGAAGAGCGTTCGCTTTTCCCTGTTAGCGTGAGTGAAGGCTGTTCAGTTGCACGGTCGATTAGGAAGGCTGGTTTTAGGCAGTCGATCGATACCGGCTGATGTTTCCCATTCACTATGATTTTGTATACTTTGTTGTTGCGGTTGATGACTTCAAACTGTCCGTCGTAGGGTGATTGAAGTGGCTTTCTCACCGAGTCGCGGCGAAGAAACACATGTGTGGCTGCAGGTAACTGCGGGTGCACTAAAGTTGTCCGAGGTCCGTGGCATGATGTTGGCTTGGGTTGCAGTTGAAGGAAATGATTGCGTAGCTATTCCACGAATGACAGTGGGTCAGTTTCAGGTTTAGTGGCTTCGAAAAACTCTGAGGGTAAACGTAGTTGAGTCCCGTAAACGAGTTCAGCTGCCGAGCACTTTAAATCCTCTTTGAAGGCTGTACGCAATCCTAGCATGACGATTGGAAGAGACTGCGTCCATTTGTTGGGTCGATGGCATTTCAGAGCGGATTTCAAAAGTCTATGAAAATCCTCAATTAATCCATTGCTCTCTGGGTGGTAGACTGTAGTTCCGGTCCTTTTCACTCCCATCAATTTAGAGAGTGCGCTGAAGAGAAGGATGCTTCGAATTGGCTTCTGCGTTTTGTAGGGATGGTTAGTGGCGTACCGTATCTCGAGATCCAGCATTCGAAGAAAGCATGTGCTACCGTTTCGGCCGCTATGTCGTGCATGGGCTGCGCTTTGGGCCATCGGGAAAATCTATCTATTGCCGTTATTCAATAGCCTTTGCCTTCGGATGACGGCAGTGGTCCTATGATGTCAATATGTACGTGCTGAAAATGTTGAGAAGGGACGGAAAATATTTGCTGAGAAGACTTGGTATGGCGCTGAATTTTTAATTTTTTTGCATACGATGTCAGATCGAGTCCATTGTTAAGAATCTTTATTGATGGACGGCCATATAAATCGAGAACGCAACATGTCAATCGTACGCCCAATTCCGTGGTGAACAAGATTGTGGGTCATCACAGCAAAGACAAGTTCTCGAAACGAACTTGGTATGAACGGTTTAGCTTTACCTGTTGATATGTCACACACAAGCTATACCCGGGTGTTTGGAAACACAATTTTTTTGAATTGTAAGGAAGTTGAATATTTTAATAATTCGCTTAATTCCTTGTCATTGGATTGGTCTGCAGCAATTCTCGCATAGTCGATTTGACTGGGCATGTTGATAGCAATTCTTGACAAGACGTCTGCTGGTATGCTTTGGGACCCAGTAACGTGCTTATAACGGTAGAAAACTAAGAAATGAATTCTAGATGCCTATTTCTACGCGGCGAGCATTAAGTCTTATTTTGCTTAAACGCGTAAATATGAGGCTTGGGATCGATGTAGATAGTAAAATCGCGTGCTTCCAGCATGTTGCGAATATGTTTTATACTTTTAAAGATACTGGGTGACTCGCTATCATAAGCAGAGTATTTTGTTTCGGTTTGAGACAGCTTTTGAGAGAAGAACGCTATGGGCTGTAAACTGCGATCTGTGTGTTGCTATAAAACATCTCCTATTGCGAAATCACTAGCGTCCGCATGCAGAACGAGTTTGGCATTGGAGGAGAGGTAACCCACGAGGGTAGTTTTTTGCAGCTGTTTTTTCGTGCAGAGGAACGCTTTATCGGTTTGGAGCGTCCACACAATAGGAGTTTTAGCGTTTTTATTTTTCGAGTCTTTTAAAAAGTCTGTTAGAAAAGCCTGCTCGTGTGCCGCGTTTGGCAAAAATCTCCTGTAGCAATTGACAAGGCCGAGAAACTTTCCCAGCTCGTTTACAGTTTCAATGCTTTGGACAGCTTTTAATTAAATTAAACAATGTCAAACAATCAGCTTTTAATTATTTCGTCCTTTTCAGGGAGCGGCTTTATCCCGTGTTGGGAAACAACTTGGCCCAGAAATTCTATTTCTGGAACGCCAAATTCACATTTAGCGACATTTAGTTTAATTCCGTATGTATTCAATCTTTGGAAAATTGTTTTTAGGTTGTGCTTATGTTCTTCTTCAGTTTTTGAAAAACATAAAATTTCGTCTACATAAGCGTAACAAAAATTTAAGCCTCTTAAAACTTCGTGAATGAAACGACCCCATGTTTGTGATGCAATAAAACATTCCGTAATTGAGCCTAGTAAATTCGAGTAGGCCCCAAGGGGTTGTAATTGCCGTTTTGGGAACGTCGGGTTCGAAAATGGGGATCCGGAAATACGCTTTTAGAATGTCCATTTTGCTGAAAATTCTACTACCGTGTAACTCGTGTGAAAAATCATACAAGTATGGAATGGGGTACGAGTCGACTACCGTTTTTGCGTTAAGCATACGGTAGTCGCCTACGGGCCTACTTTCGAATGATTTTTTTTACCATATGCAGCGGCGAAGACCATGTTGAACGAGAAGCTCTGTTTATACCCTGAGAAAGCATAAATTCAAACTCTGTTTTTGCTATCTGCAAGGTATCTGGTTGGAGGCGTCGTGGCTTGCAATATACAGGAGGTCTTTTAGTCACTATGTGATGGATTGTGTCATGTGGGGCTGATTGTGTCTTAAGCGAAGTGTTGGTAATGTCGGGAAATTCCGCTATTAGTGCATGGCAGCTGTCTTGCTTTGAAATAGTTTTGACAGACTGCTGTTGAGAGATATGAACGCTACCTAACGAGTGAAGTGACGTTGTAGGGTCTATTACTCTGTGGTGTTTTAGGTCTACGGTAAAGCCGAAACTGTGCAAAAAATCGGTGTCTATAATGGGGATAGATACGTTGGCCATTAAAAATTCACATGAGAAGCTACGCCGTAGTCTGAGGTTTAGCTCCAAGTGGTGAGTTCCAAAAACTGGAAATTTAGTGCCGTTTCCTGTACGATTAAGTACCTAGTATTGGTAGCCCTGTCGAATATGAATAAGCGGGAATTTGTATTCGAAGATGCCGACACGCTATTACTAGCAGCTACTCAAAGTTTCCCTGGTTTTTTATGTAAGAGCAGGGCTGGCTGCATTTGCGTGCCCTATCTTTAAACGTAGCGTGATAAAAGCATACGTCTTCTCCATCGTTGGAAAAACGTCGGGAAACGTTGGAAAATTAGCGGTTACGTGACCGCGAATGCGTGCGACCAAAATTGCTTCGCGAGCGATTTCGGGGGCTGTATAGTGAAAGTTCTTCTACCCTTTTTTTGAGAGCGCTTATTTGCTCAGTTAGCGTCTTTATTTGGTTCGCTAATGCGTTGTCGGCGCGCGGCGTTTTTTCAGTTACAGAGCAGATGTTATTATCCAGAGTTACGTCATGAATCTTATCCGCGAGTGTAACGAGCTTTTTTAGCTCAACTGTTGAAGCGCTTAGAATGGTTTGCATATTTTGTGGTAGGCTCTGAATCCACAAATTTTGGATGATTTTGCCTGAAAGTTGACCTGCGGTTAGCCTCTGCGTTTCTCGCAGCAGTTGACTTAGCTTATTGTCAGTAAGCGGAAGGTTAGACAGCAATTGCTTAATTCTTGCGTTGTCCGATAGGTCAAATTGCGCTAGGAGTCGTTCTTTCAACGTTTCGTAGCCGTTAGTCTCAGGGGGATTCAAAATGACGTCAGAAATATGTGACAAAATATCGCTGTCAATTGATGCGATTAAGGCATGGAAACGGGTGTCGTCGTTTTAGCCCTATGGGTGCAATTAAATCACCTATGATCGATTGAGTAGTCTGTGACGGGTCGTCGGTTGTCTGGGCCGTATCAGGCATACTCGAGTTCGTTTCGATAATTTAAAAATTATGTTTCTTGGAATGACAACAACAAAAAATATGTCTATTTATGGCTTACGATTACATAAAAATAACATGCATAATACTTAAATGAAAATTCCGCGAATTGCTTACGTTATAGAAAAACCGAAAATACGATATATCTTTGCATATGGATTATAACCCCCAAAACCTTGCTTTTAGAGGTAAAAGACATGAAAACTGACCTTCTATGTGAGGCTTGCTTCTGTATACGAGGAGATACGTGTAGTCGGTTGAAGACATACTGGAGTTGATACATGAAGAACTGGAACTTGTAGTTTTGTCCTTTGAATTTGTATTGCGGTCGAGTATCCATAGAAGTAATATAGCTGCCATCGCAGTCAACCGTATCAGCTAGGAGATGTAGGAATGGGCCGTTCTTGAAAAAAGCATTTGCGGTTTTCGTTCCATGGAACTGCAGTTGGTAGACGGTTCGCACGTAATTATTCAGCGTCTCACTAATTAAGCGTTATTCAATGCGTGAAATTGTTGAGAGTCACCAATTGCCGCGGGTATCCGTGGTTTGCCGGAGTATCTTAGTCGTCGAGACAGTATGATTGGCATGATTGACTGTAAATTTCAGAAGGCAAATATTTTGAAGAGCCTTTAAGAGACGTTTTGCTTGAACATTACCATTTATTAAACACTTCACTATATACAACATGCGAAAACATTATTGGAACGTATTATAGCGTGCCCATTCCAGGATTGGTGGAACAGGAATTGTGTGTTTTAACAGTTTTGAGAAAGATTTTGAGTAAGATTTTTGTAACCGCCCACACGATATGATTGGTCAGTTCGTTTGTGACGTGGGCGGTTTTAATCATTGATTGGTCGGAAAGTGCCGTTCGGACATCTATCAGGGCCAACACATAAAGATGTCAAGTTGCTGTAGTTCGTGTGAGAAAAGCGGAAACATTCGCCATGGGGTGCCTGCATTTCTCAGGATTTTAATTATCCAGATGCCTCAACTAGTCGTTAAATTTCTTGGGAAATACTAAAGGAGGGCATCTGACCGTGAGAACGAGAATCGCCTCACATCCCTCTATTGCTGTTGGCGTACAAAAGTTTTGTGGGTGCATGTTGAGCTAGTAATGGCTGAGATTTTACATCTGGAATTTGATTGATATGCGTCAACCGTTGTGACAAGAAGTTTTAGTGCAAAAGAGCAGAACATGTTTATACATACTATTACTGTCCTTTTTTGAACATTTGTGATAACCAATAGGTTTCACTTGGAATTTTCACATGATTTTTAAGGTTGCGCTAGAGGAAATGTAACGTTGGATTTAAAATAGTCTGTGGCCGCCACAATCTTTAAACATTTCCTACATGCATATGATGATTTTGTCTTTTGTATTAGGGAACACAAATGCGTTTTGAAGGTAAAAATATATGGGGAGCGACGTATGTTGGCCAACCTTGGTATAAAAGAAGGTTAGTAATATAACAACATTTGTCTATATTATTTAATAATCTAGAACTAAAAATTTTCACTGTTATGGCCCCCGAAACCGCCCCTCGTAATGTCCTGGATCCGCCCTTGGGCCAAAACAACAGACGTAAGGGTTCAAGTTGCGTCCGTAGGTGCTTTGGTGTTAGATCGTTAATGTTTCTTGTAAAATGGGCATAATATCAGGAAAGTGTCGTGAAATGATGTAAATATGATTGCCTTTTCATATGGCTTCCTTCGCCTGTCATGCTGTGTCCTTCTGTTCCTTCGCCGCCATTAGACATGTAGATGGAAGCTGTGTGGGTAAATATTTTTTGGATTATCAATATCTGATGATCGTAAACTTTTTCAATAGTTCCGGAATTATGGGTTTGATAATTTAGGAGGTGGAGGTACCTTAAAAGAGCATCGACTAAAAAAAATTCAAATAAATAGGAAACTTCGTTCACCAATTAGGTTCATCGATTTCTTGTTTGGTAAAAAATATCTCAAGAGCAGGGTCTGTCCGAATTCATTAAAAAAATGCGGGTTCACTACATAGTGGTAATATTCATTCATTCATATTTCCATTGACCTGGATTTCATTCCTAAGGCAGTTGAACAAGTGTTATTTTCTTGGCCACCGTTATGCGGGGTTTATATTCCTTGGGAGCAGAGGCCCCGATTCTTCGAAGCACTCGGTGTCGCGCCCTAATAATTTGGTTTTTTATAGTCTTGCGCCGCAAAAGCGAGCTGATGTTAATTTGTCATGGTGAATTTCATAGGGACTTACAAACTGAAGGCTTTTTATCGTTTCGTTGGCTAAATGAAATAAACTCTATACAGCAGACCATTCCGCTAATCCGGTCATTGCTTGCAAAGAGGAGCGTCGGATTACTGAGGCTGCGCATAAAACTCAGCTTGATTTCTATTAAGTACCTCGCTCGGGATGTCCTATGGAAGCTTAACCTATCCGCGTTAAGCCAGTGAGAGACGCCAGATTAACGATGACGAGAAATACTCTTTTATTTATATAAATCGAACACTACGCAGATTAAACAACAATATTAATCAACGTTTATTGGCGTAGTGATACTGGCGCCGATGATATGGCGTGATTAGATGGTGAAACGTTCGAAAGAAAAGAAATGTTTTTGCGTTCGGTGGGTCCCGAACCCACGACCTTCCTCTTGCCGGGCGGAAGCTCTGCCATCTGAGCTACGAACTACAACATTTAATCTCTTATGAACGTAAATAAAGACTGTTTACTGAAGCAGGTTCTTTCACAGAGTCGTGTGGTAATTGGACTACTATTTAAACCAAATTGCGAAGAGACTGGTATTAAATTGATCGAAATGCCCGTTGCAGTATATGTACGTATACGTTACAGACATAATTGAAGGCTACTCTGATACGATAATCGACATCATTCATCATTTCCGCTTTTTAGTGAGTAAATTAATATTTAAAGGAAGGTCTTGCTTATTATATATTGAAACAGACTAATTTTACTCAATTCCCGTATATTTCATGCTATAGATTTTGTAATTCTAGTAGTGGCGCTGTAATTTGTTTTCCTTTAATATGATTTTATTTCCTCTTGAAAGAAATGCGTTTTAAAGAACTAAAAGTTTTATAAATTCAAGACATTATCCATCCATTCGTAAACTTGAATTAATAATATAATAATAATTGTCTTTGTTTACTTTCTACAAGTGTATACGCTTCAATAAAGTTTGAACATTTGTACAGTATGTTTAGTAACACATGGCATATGCTATGAAGAAAGATTTACCCAAATTAAAAGAAACGTGCTTTTTACGATTACGAGCTTAGAAATTGAAGCAGATCGGAATATAGTTTTGTTGTTTTATTAATTTAGTAGGTTTTTTTTCCATTTTTGCAAGAAGAGAGTTTATCGAATCGTTGATGTTTTCAATGCTTTGTTTTCGTGGAATAAAGATTCATAGATTATTGCTAGACACCCATTGTGATAGAACGATTCGATTTCATTTCTGCTGTCTGCGTTGTCTTTTGTTTACATGAGTGATATGGCCAAATCAGAATTGTATATTTATGGAGTTGTACTAGCTTATATGGACGTCCATATGAGCGAGTACTTCTAGGGGGAGCTGATAAAAATGATCTTTTTCTCAAAGCGGTCGAACATTTAAGTGAATATAAAATATACCAAAATGCTACAAAGCCAATCGACACTACTTAACAATTAGTAATGAGCTAAAAAGTACCTTATTTTAAAATGTGAATGTAAAACTTTTGAAAGTAAATGCATAGCAGCTTCGGGCAAATCAAATTTTAAACGGCTAGGGGGCTCGAGCCCCCTCTGTCCCCCATGTGGGTGCCTATGCTTGTGTATACAATGTAAAGGGCGTCCAGAATGTGTTCACAACCTGCTCTAGACCCTGTTTGGTAGCTATTAAAATTATCCGTGCCACCATTTGTTTGTTTGTTCGCAAGTTTTACGACGCATGGGCAGCAAGGGTCATGCTGTACCGGGACCTGCAGCTCTCCGAAGAATTCGAAGCTCTTGTAACCTAGAAACCAACTGTCGGACTACGGGGAGCAGCTAATCGGTAGTACGGGGTAGCTAATCGGCTTCGTAAATACAATTTTTTATTACTACTTGATCTTCTGTGATTTTCCTGGGCCTTCATCCCAACTTTATGAAAAAACCTTACCGGATAGAAGGAAAAGCTTGGAATTTTTGAACTCAGCTTACCGAAAAACATTAGAAAAACCTAAAACGGGACAGAAACAAAAATTAAAAAGTATTATTTCGCAGGTCTGTGTAATATATTATTTCTAAATAATTGTGGCAGCTGCTCGAAAGCTTGCAAATATGTAACGTCACGGAGCCTCAGTGAGATGCGTGACAAGAACAACTTACCACTACACGTTTCAGTTTTATACTTTATGCGGTATGGATGTGTTGATTTCCTTTCCGCCGTCGGGCGAAGATGTGCTCGTCACATAATTATTCCAATTTCAGTTTAACCCTCTGAAGTCTGCTCATAGATCTCAATACATTTTTGTTTTTTTCCTTCATTTTCCGTGTTCTAACTTTTCAACTTAGATATACAATCCCAAAAAATTTCTTTTAAGATTATCATCAATTTTCATCATGTTCCAGAAGTGGAACATTGGCCACTACTGATTATGCAAAGTGATCAAAATTTGAGAGTACATTTAAAACTCGTAAAACATACACATTTATGGATAGCAGTATGGTATATATGGCCTGCAAAAGGGTTGCTGGTATCTAACTGGAAGGAGACCCACACGCTGAACGTATGTGACGATGTGTGGAACCGGCCAGGCCAGTAACCTAGTGTCCTACCCCGCCTTCAAGTGGTGCAGGCTGAGCTTTCTATTTATGTGGCAAATTAATATTTGCTACACGGATAGAAAGGCGGAAGGGGAGGGCTAATTCACCAACCCGTCTAGCCAGCGTGGTGAAATTATGGCTAATTCCTCCATTATGTTGACACACCAGAAACCATGGCCCCTAGTCTCCAGGTGCTGGAGTGCTCCTGATCAAGGCAGCGGTCAGTGTGGCATGAAAGCAGGGGGTGCTAAGAATCACTGGAATGGCCCAGGCTGCCGTTTGTTATTGACCTTGGCTACGTTTAATGGACGATCCCTTGCTTCTGAAGCAAAACTTCAGGAATTGGAAGAAGAACTTGACAAGATCAAATGGGACATTGTAGGACTCAGTGAAGTTAGAAGAAAAGGTGAAGAGTTGGTGGAACTTAAAAGTGGACATTTGTTTTATTATAGAGGAACGGAAACTGGAAGAACAAGTGGTGTTGGCTTCTTAATCAACAAAAGAATTAAAGACTACCTTCTTGAAGTCGAAAGCACGTCAGATCGAGCAGCGAGGCTCGTTGTTCAACTAACCCAGCGATACCAACTTCAGATAGTACAGGTATATGCACCAACATCAAGCCATACCGACGAAGAGGTTGAAGAATTTTATGAAGAAATCAAAGAGTTACACACCAAAGGGAAACAACATATCAAGCTCATCATGGGGGATTTCAATGCAAGAATTGGACAACAGGAACAAGGAGAGACATCGGTTGGTAAATACGGATATGGGGAAAGGAATGAACGTGGCGATCAACTCATCGAATTTGCAGAAGCTGAAAATCTTAGCATCATGAATTCATTTTTTAAGAAGAAACCGCAAAGAAAATGGACATGGAAACACCCAAATGGGGGAACTAGTGAAATTGACTATATCCTGGCAAACAAGAAATCAATTATTGAAGATTGCAGTGTACTGAACAGATTTAATACTGGAAGTGATCATCGAATGGTGAGATGTAAAGTGCACTTAAATACTAAATTAGAACGACAGAAGCTCATTAGGAAACAAG
>QLNU02015360.1:242368599-242401705 GCA_006491805.2 Dysdera silvatica
TTACCAGCCATAATCCGTCTCCTTCTCCTCTTGCTTCGCCTTTTTAATCAAGGGGGAGTGTTACTTCTCTCGGCCCCTTCTCTAACCTCGAAATCTCATTGGTTTGATTTTGTATAGAAAACAATAATTATGGGCTGATTCTTTGGCAATTGTGTTATCCCTGAGAAGGGTAATAATATCTTACAACCTTAAGCAGTGAGCAAAGGAGCTTCGTTCCTGTCCTCGTTGGTTTAACGGTTAAGGCAGTTTGGTCTCATAGTTCGATTCTGGAACAGAGACATTTTCTCTTTTTCACTTATACTAAAACGCTCTAGATTAAGCTTAAACGTGGGTGTCAAACTTACTTACTACTATTGATAACTTTGAAAATGTTAAAACAGGTTTGGACAAAGGGTCGATTGACGATGATATTATATCTTTCAAAACGGACTAAATGTTAGAAACAAGATTAAGTGTAAGTAATCGTTGAGTTAGTAAAAAAATGGAGAGAGAAAAATCTTGAGTAAGTGCTGCTAAAAATTTCTTATTTCCTTTTCGATTCTCATTTCGTTTCTTGGAAAATAATAATTACACTTCATATTTTTCACATGTTTTTTGCAAAACGAACCATAATTATTTCGATATTTTAACAATGGCCATATTAACATCTATATGGGTGAATTTAGTTTCGTAGCAATTTTATTCGTAGACAAATAACGCATTGCAGATCGTTTTCTAAAGGAACCAAAACAGTTGACCAGTCTCCCCTTTGAACAAAGTATGGGAGCTTTGCATTAAAAGTAAGAGAGAAACGTCAGCATTTTCTTTTCTCCTGTTTGGACATAGGACTTATTACACACAGTTCGGAAAAATTTTTTAAAGGTAAACTAGAAACTAAGGAAGTGATAGATCCGATAAAATGCCTTATTCATGTACAATTATTATATGAATAGATATGTGGTAAAAATCTTGAAAGTATTAATACTTTAACATTTAGAGTTGGAGTATTCCAAGGCAAAGTAAGGTTTTTATTATTCGCACAGCGAATTATTTTATAAAAAGTTTCGAACCATGATGCAATTTTATATCTGTAAGATTTTAAATTTGGAAACCGAGAGCTTTTCAACACCTGGCAAGGAAAACTATCTGGTACAAAGGCTCTTAGCAGGGGACGAATTTCATGGTTTCAGGGAGTTAATTGAAAACTCAAATTGGTAGACTCGAACAGTAGCATTACTGATGCTACTAACGATAGAAATCTTACAAGGGAACCCCTTTCACTGTTCACTGCACTTTGAGATCAGACCTATAGGAGATGATAGTGCTTGACTTCCTAATCACAAGTATGTAATCATTTGTCTGCAAAAATGACATGGCAATTTTTTATGAATATTTGAAGTCCAAAAATTACTTTTTTCGCCAGGTTTGATATTTTGTAATCGCACTGTATGTGAGCAAAAACAGGTTTGAAGTCTGTAAAATTATGAAGAATCATCGTATTTAACGGATAAAAAATTATGTCTCAGCTAATTTAAAAGGTGTGAAAAAATTAATTTGAAAAATAAACTTTTAGCATAGATATTTGGCTAATTTGGCGAAAATTCTGGAGGCTACGCCAGATTGTCGTTTGAAGTAGTTATTTCGTATTATCGCAGCCCATGTCAAGTTTCTTTTACATTTCTTTTTCCAAAATATTATCTCATAAGGAAAAGAAACACATAACTATATAGAACCATGCATACATGAGTATAAATAAATGAAATGTATGAATATATGCAGGGCTTGATCACCGCAAAGGCGTCCAAAGCCCGGGCTTTGGGACTAGACTCTAGTGGGAGTGGGAACTGCACGGTGAACAATCCTTCTGCGCATGTGCGGGGAATACGCACATGAGCAGAATAGAATTTAATCCTAAAGCACAGGGCTTTGGACGCCTTTACGGTGATCAGGCCCTGAATATATGAGTATCTATATATATATGAGATGTATGAATATATGAGTATGAATAAATGACGTGTATGAATAATGAAAAGCTGCTATATTTAGGCAACCTGGATGTGGTCATTGCATATCACATGCTGTTGCAACCATGGAATTTAAAAAAAAATCGTGAACAAAACTTAATAGTAGGCTATTTGAAAATGCATTTATTGTAATTAGAAAAAATGTGAACAAAATTTCATGAAATGTACTTTATTTCATAAAGTTATTTAACCATAAATTGTGGATTAATTGTTGAATTATGCTCTTTATTTAAAAATGAGAAAAATTAAACTGTGTACATCTCAGGAAAGTCCTGAAAGTGATACAGTACAAAAAAAGAAAAGAGTGAAGTAAAGCAATTGATCACAGTGGGCACATTTTAAGAATAATAGAATTTTGCAATTATCTCGGCTACAATTGTTGTATTCAATTTCAAAAGAAATTTCCTCAACATTTTTGCATTTTCCGGGATCATGATCGCTATAACAGCACCTAAACCAAGCATATTGTAATATAGGGCGATATTTTTTAGACTGTAATTGATTGTGAACCAAAGAATGCATTTTTATTATCTCATTTCGATGTCGTATGTCAATATCCATTTCATCGATTGCTATTCTATTGTTTGATTTTTTTTGCAAATTTTCATATTGTCTAAAGAAATAAACATCCAGCGGTTGTATGAGGGATGTTGTTTCGGGGGGTATTTGCAAGGATATACAATTTTCCGGAAAATCTTAATAAATGTTTGGCTCTATACTACCTGTCCATTAGCTTAGTAAAACGCAGGAAGGAGGAGACATGATGGGTTTCATACAACATTCTACCCACTCTCTCATTTTGATTTTGTCCATTTTTCTTGACTCGGAGCATGTAAAATATAAGTTTGGAGGTTGAAATAAATTCTTTTTGACATTCGGGCCAAATTTCCCCATAGCTTCTCTTAAAGTAACATTTTCCCTGTCAGTTCCCCATTCATTGATATTATTGGCATTATTGTATATGAATGTGTTCTACCAAAATCAAACCCTATTAAAGAAAATGTCTGTTTTTCACCTTTATGCGATAGCTGCCTTTAATTTGGAAGAAAATAATTAAAACCACTTTGATCAGAGTTAAAAATTTGTTGGGGGATAATATTAGCAGTAACATTTCTCGTATGCAAAATAAATTCTATGGCACTATTTTCTATGTTGCCCATATTCTGGGTGTATATTTGAATAATATACAGGGTGTTCCGAAAATATCGGATCAAAAGTATATAGCCATGATCCTTGTACAAAATGGACCATAACGACCCTTTACATGGGGGGTCGGAAATAAATAACCACGGAGTTATGGCTATAAACAAATAACAAAGCATGATTGGATGAGAAACAAAGTTAAGCCCATGAAGAATGGAATCCTGCAATAGACCGCATCTGGGCCGTATTATCAAGAAACTGGTTATCTTATTCGCTTTGCATCTGTGGCATGTGGGAGTTAACAATTTCGAGCCAATGAAAATTGTATTTGAAAGTTTGGCAATTTAGTTTCCTAAATTTGTCCGTCGCCAATTTTTGGCGAGAATGTCGAATTTTTGGCAAGCTATTTAAGAATCGAACCAACCGGTAAGCAAAAGTTAATATTGGAAATAAACTAACATAGGAAAATAAGCACAACAGCAACCTCCTCACGAAGGTTCTTACATCATATTTGAACACTCCCTATTAAATTTTTTCCATGGTAAATGGAAATACAAGTCCTGCGACCCGGCCACCATGCCGGTGCCCGTAGTCATAATTCAGAATCGATTAAGACATAGGCGTACGGAAGGGGGGTTCATCTAGGCCATAACCCCCCCGCAATTGGGAGAATACTAACAATAGGTCTAGGGGAGGACTGGATTCTCTCAAAGGGCGCACACCTTGGATTATCGGAGGGCGCGAGTCCTATAGCCCATGAGGGCGCACTGGACTGTTGTTGGCCGGCGGCCCAGTCCCCCCCTAAATAGGTCTACGGGAAGCTATAATTTAGTGGTAAACCTTCTCAGTCGAGCCAACCGATTTTAGTAATTTTCTGCGTACGCAAACTTTTATTATCAAGCGCAGGACAGACTTTTGAATTCTTGGACGGTAAAACATGAACGAAAATAAAAGAATCTTCGGAGCATAAAAGTTTATGATTGGCAGGTGGAGGGCATTGACGGATTCAGTACGAATCCCAAAGGTTGGGACGGTGGTGATTTATATGAAAGTGCGCAAAGTAATTTTAAACCGCAGGGGGTGGGGGAGTCCCAGTAGTGCATTTCGTAAGGCGCCCGTCTACGAATCTTGCTAACGTATACTGGGCGGGAGGTTTGTTCCTTTGAGTACCGGGCTCCCTTTGATGCACGGGGACCTTTGCAATTCGCCCTCCCCCCCCTATCGTCTGCCCTGCTCTTCACAGCAAAAACTGAAACACTCCTTAGGCAAACTTCTCGTGTTGCTTTTTTTTTGCTTTTTGGTTTTACGGCTCAAAGACTACAGTGGTCATGCTGCGCTGCGACCTACTGTTTTCCGAGGAATCCGAACCTCTTAAGGCCTAGGGAACCAAACCCCGGACTACAGTGAGCAGTGCGATCTTTATGAGATCTCTGAGTAAGCGTTCTTTGCACTGCTGGGAGTCGAACCCGGATTAGCGGCGCACTAGGAGAACGCGTTACAACACTGCGCCACCGCAGGGACACTTCTCGTGTTGAACGGCAACAAACTCGGTGTTGCGAGTCTCGAGAATTTTATTTTTCAAACTAAACTTCTTGCTTTTGAACCAAGAGGGCTCCATATGTTCATAGTGCACCACTGAGGAAAGTTGCCAGCCCTACGTAGGAGCCTTAAAATCTTTATGAAATTGCGCTAATTATAAAATCAAGTCGCCAATCTCAGCAACCGCAAAAAATGCCAACACGCCTGGAATCCTGCTTGAGGATGCAATTTACAATCCCGCGCCGAAGTTGAGATTTCGAGGCAGGCCACTTCTTGGTTTGTAAGCTCTATTGGTCATTGAAGATCCGTCTCTTCGAAATAAATGTTGTCATAACTCCTTGGATATTCATTTCCAACCTCCCATGTAAAGGACCACTATAGTCCATTCTGCACGGGGATTACTGTTATATACTTTTGAACCGATGTTTTCAGAACACCCTGTATTTTGTTACTTTCCGCGCAACTATTTTGTTTTGGCTCTTAAAATTATCTATAAAATAATCGGACCATTTAAAATCCCCAAATCCCAACTCTTGGCATTTCAGGATCGCCCATCTTTTCAAATCTATATCATGAACAGGTAAATAATTTTCCCTAGCTTTTGTAAATCTGGCTAACATTTCATTTTTTATTATTTTATACTTTTCTATATTTGTGCCCATATTTGATATATATTTTCTAAACCTCGAAATATAAGTAGGGTATTTTACTGTTGGATATCTACTGTTTGTTTTCTGGAATTTATTTTTTGATAACTGTCAAAATACTGAACAATTTAATATACATTATAGAGCTTTGCGGGATATTCCGCCGCGTCTGTTTATTAAAAACACTTAACGTTTCACTCCGTGTTATGCGGGGCATTCTCAGAAGAAACAGCCGACCAAGTTTTCCTCTGCAAAAATGCAAGACTTTTTCTTGTCTTATTGGCAGAAAGTGAGTGATTAAAAATTTTTAATCACTCATTTTCATAGACGCCGTGAAAGTCTTCGTGAATGTACTGAACAATTGTTTGCATATTTTCTAAACTGAATTCATTTGCCAATTGATCGCCCTTTACAGTACAGTTATAATATTCATCACCAACTATACTAATATCACTTTCTTCGTCGATACGGAAATCACAATCGTCTTCAAAATCTAAACTAATATTTTGTCTTCAAAATCTAAACTGATACTTTCACTGACATTGTTATTAAAAATTATGTTTTCGATTTTCGACAATACTTCCCGACTTTCCTCAAGTTCTTGGTCAGTTATTAACGACGGAAGCGTGTCGTATTTATTAACAACCAAATTCAAAACAGATTGAATTGTGTTCACTATATTTTTCATTTTCTCACAATCGGAAACTCGTACAACTATATTGATGTTACACTTGCGGACGAGTTTATATAGCTAGTGGAATGCGAAACTTAAATGTCCCGCCAACTCTTCAAAATTGTCGCCAAATTCGCCAAATATCTATGCTAAAAGTTCATTTTTCATATTAATTTTTCTACACGTTTTGAATTAGCTTAGATATACTATTTTACCTTTTTTCGCTAAATACGATTATTCTTCATAATCTTACCGACTTCAAACCTACTTTTTCTCACATACAGTGCGATTAAAAAATATCAAACCTGGCGTAAAAAGTGTCATTTTTGGACTTCAAATATTCATAAAAAATTGTCATATTATTTTAACGGACAAATGATTACATTAAAGACGAGAAATTTGGCACCATTACCATTCGGTGATTATGCTAACCCTGTGAATGGTAATAATATCTCATATATAAAAAACAATTTATCATATAAATGATTACATATTTGTGATCAGGAAGTCAAGCACTATCATCTCCCATAGGTCTGATCTCAAAGTGCAGTGAACAGCGAAAGGGGTTCCCTTGTTAGATGTGGAGTGGGAAGAGGAGAGATAACATCTTAAAATGTGGTGAAAACGGTGTACGGTCAAAGCAGGTTGGGAAACCATTGATCTAAAGTAACTAAACAAGAACCAAGAACAGTTTTAAAAACTTCTGTAATTTTCTTTAGAATTTCTTGAATTTTCAGTCGTTTGTATCACTTCAATGTTATGGTCAAAATTTTGGTTTTATATTTTAAGAATAGAGTGTGACTTGGGTATAAAATAACCTTACTGCTGGAGATTTTTTTTTTGTGAAAAATTCGCAATCAAGCAGTGATAGAAACTATTTAGGTATGGGAGATTGGCTGTTTTCCAAGAATGCATTCTTCAAAAATTGAAAAAAAAAAAAAAATATCAGCGCGATATGCAATATATGATAAAAAATTCAGCAGCTGCACGAGGACAACACATTTTGATATTAATTTATGCACTACATTTCCTCAACATTCTTTGCGTGATTTTAAAAATGATACGCATTTTTCCCTTGAATTTTCCCATTCGATATAGTCATGCTAGGGCTGGTTTACATTCCCGTGTTAGAAAACGTCATCACATGAAGCGTGTTTGTTCAGTAAGTATGATAGGGGGAAAAACAGACGAATTATATTGCTCTCAAAATAGGCAATTCCAAAATGAAATAGCAAATTCGGTCTTGTCATTATTGGCGAGAGAAAGAGGATGAATGTAATAAATCTATTTCTTCTTAATGAAGTTAAAAATCTGTTTTAACTTATTTTCATTATAAAAAAATTCAGACAATTTAATATACGGGGAATCACTTTATTTCTATTGATATCTATGTACTATATATATTGAAACTCTGTAGAATGTCATTAAAATGGGAAAAGTTAGTGTATAACAGACAAATAGAAAAATAACGCTTTTAAGCGTAGTTAAAATGTTATTAGACAAATTTCAACGCGTTTCGAACGAACTTCGGCCGTTCCTCGTCAGGAATACACATCCATCTGGCACTAAAACGAACAACGAAGTGTTACCGATTCACCGATGGGTTATTTTGTCAGTTAGATCCCGTTTCCTGTTAAAAAGTTGCTATTAATGTTGACTATCGCTCCATCTATCGGCAGTAAAACGCTACATTGAATTAGGTGGGGTAGCAGGCGAAGGTTGAAGAGCGGAAAGTAGGTTTCTCCAAGCTTGACTGAAGTACGGAGTGATCATTTACAATGTCACCGGAGAGTTTGTGAATAAAAAATGCTTCCAAAAAATCTAATTCTGCAGGAAACTTGGGTCGATTTATGATGGCGGCGTTATGAAAATTACATTTATGATTATGGTCCTAGCAGTGGACTGCAATGGAGGATTTATTGAATTAGGCCTTTCGATGTATCTTTGAAGCTTTTTACTCTGAGACGTAAAGCGTGCTTCGTCTGGCCGATGTAGGTAAGATTACACTGACAGAAAATTTGATACACTCCCCAGCGTTGCGATGCGGGGAGAATATTTTTGAGTTTGGAGGGGCAAATTTTATTAAATGAGGAAAAAATTACCTTAAAGTTAGCGTTACGATGTATTTTAGTAACGGCGACACTAATTTTAGGAAAATAGGGGAGGATAGCAGTACCGGAGAACGCGTTGACATTTCTCTAATAAAATTTCAACTACGCTTAAAAATGTTGTTTTTCTATTTATTATTTATTCCGCGTAGTGCTACGTCATCAGATTATCTAACAGACGGCAGTAAAATGCTATTGAAATAGAGATGTTAATATCAAACGGACGCCCTTAAAATGTTATTAAAATGGGGGAGGGATCTGCATAAAATGTATGATGCATATTGATACGAGTATTTATTGAGTTTTAAAGGATAATTTACCATTTCACAGCTTCACTATAAGGCATTTGCCTTCATTGAATTTAACTATTTAATATATATCTTCAGTTTGCAACGTTATAACGTAATTCATAACCTAGAGATTCTCATAATTTGTGCGTATTTTATTAATGGTTCTTCTAAATAAAAATAAAATCATAATGCTTGTTTTAATTTGTTATATAAGTTTTTGTTATTATGTCATTGTCGTTCTTGCATTTCCACATTCAAATAATGATATTTTTTACAGTTAATTTTTCTTCATAAAATTCTTACAAATCTTAATATTAATCGCAATGAAAATATATATTCATACGTTTATAATAGTAAAATCATCCATCAGATAAAATAGTTATTGTGCATCGAAAAATCATTAAAAAGGAAGTATAATTTTAAAAATTGTCTAAAACCATGCAAGTTGAATTTATAACGTATATGCATGATATATTTTATACATATTATACTTCGACACATACTGCACGAAATATAAAGAGAAAGCTTAAAGGGGTAAAAGATAGAATATATAAGTAAGAGGAAACCTGTAGATAGCATATTTCTCTATAAATGGTCTACACATAATACACTGACTATGATCTAATATTTTTTATTAAAAATTGCCATTCAAATTAGGTCCTTACGTTTAGTAGACTTGTTTATTACCATGTTTTTACATTCGGCAGAACAAATAAATTTTGATTCACTAAGGTTGCATAGGAATACGAATTTGTGCAAAGATTTCGAAAGCATTTCACTGACAAATGTTAAAAAACATATTTTATTTTCTACCATCTCTTTGTCTATATTCCTCTTAAACAATAGGGTTATTTGAGACAAAAATATTTCCCCTCTTGATTTAAAAAAATACCCTTTCAAATGAAGTATATCGCGTACTTAAAAGGACATTTTAAAATCCTTATTTACTTGGAAAAAACCTACATATCCCAGAATTTTCCAACTCTTCTGGAAATTTGAACATGTCGGAAAAATTACAAATTCTATTATATGCAGATATATTATAATTTTGATAAAATTGTAAAATTTAGTTCAGCAAATTTATAAATTATTTTATGTTTGTAACGCTTTTCTACCTCGACTTTAGCATTCAATTAAGTCATAAAACATTACATAAATATTACCACTTACGGGCCGACACAAATCAACAATCAACCAATTGGCACGTTCATCAACTTTTATTAAGACAAGTTCCCTATGTACAGCAAGGCACCTTCATCAACAGTCATATGATTTCTAAAACCACATATTAATTACGTAACTTCAGCAACAACTTCCTATTTCCAGTTAATATTTATATTACAAAATTACTATTCTAAATCTCGCCACTCAACTTAAATTACTAAACACTAAGATACCCGTAATACACACAGTTCGTCAGTAACCCCATATTACGAAAGTTAAAATAGAAAAACAAACTACTTCTCATTATAAGCACAGCAACAGCACCTTCGAACGTCTGTGTCGCTTCAATTCGTCGAGCAGTTCAACCGATACACGTCCACCTTGGTTGAGCGTTCAACCATTATTAGGCGCATAAGAGATCATCACTCCTCCACCACGAGGCACATGTGAAGGTACGTCAGAGACGTTCTTTAAGACTTCTTTCGTCTACCAGTCTAGAAGAAAACGGTCTCACGCTACAGCACGAAGTTTGGCGGGTTTACTTCCATACAGGCAACCGACAACAGGCTCATAATAAAATGTCAATGAGGTTAGCAACACCTCTGAAGAAACCAGACGATAAATTTCTTCGGAGTACATTAGAACGAACGACACTTAATGCGCAGCCAAACAATTAATTCTTACGGAGTTCTGACGAGATCAATAAGACCTGGGCTGTCCTCGGTTCCAGCCTGCTGATCCTGAGTGCCCGACACGTGTCATCGGCGAGCCACACGGCTCTAATACTATTCAGGCTATAACAAGTTCCTGAGTGCGTGCCCTTTTCGTTCGTTCGACAAACACTATATACGTTTGAGCTGAAACGTCCCACTGAACATAAACATTCAAAACCAAGTACTTTTATTTACATTTGTAGACGGGTGCGTCTCGGAATGCCGAGTTGGTTAGTTATTTCACTTGTAATGGGAAATTACCATTACATTTACTCCCCCTCCCAGTTTCCGACTTTCTAAAACAAACACAAGAAAGGAGGACAACTATTAATACCCTGAGCACTCTTCGACCACACCCATCGATAAATGCACAATAACTCAATGATTTCAACAGTGATTCAATAATCAATATGACATTTAACAGGACAACACTAACTTTCCGTCGTTATATATATGCATTAACAAAATACTAAGATACAAAGATTAG
Source organism: Dysdera silvatica (assembly GCA_006491805.2). Lineage (NCBI taxonomy): Eukaryota > Metazoa > Arthropoda > Arachnida > Araneae > Dysderidae > Dysdera > Dysdera silvatica. The sequence continues at coordinate 242,379,367 of QLNU02015360.1, forward strand.
TCAACTAAGTCACTCCCAAATCAATCAAAATGCGAATGTCGAAAATCATGTAAAAAGTGATACACAACGAAGTATAAAACTTGTGTTATACCAATGCAAACTATACAGAAAAGCAAACAAACGTACAAATACATTCACTAAAAATATTTTATTTAATAAACATGTAAAACAAAAGATAATGTGTTGAGAAAAATGAAGAAAATACCTTTTTAAAAACTCAACATTTTATTCAGCATTGTTTTCCACTATAGTACAACGAATTCTCTTTCTCACTATTGGAAAAAATCACTTTCATCTTCCGAAATATCTCCTGTTTCATCGGTTTGTGTCAATTGTGGTGACGTCTGATTCGTTTTTTCTTTTCATAATTCTTCGCAACTATTCATATAAGTTCTCAAATTCCTTCGGAACCGTACAGTTCGTTTATTATTGGGGTCATTTACAATGGAATTATCTTCAAACTTACCAATTAATTATAGTTCTTCTTTAATTAAGCTTGCAGAGGATGTAATTCCTTTACCATTATCATTATTTCCTCCACAACCGGAGGTATCTAAGCAGGGCTGTTCTGAAGAAAATTGTTGAGAGTATGCAGTGCTGTCTTAATTAAAGAGTATTGAAATTGCGGGGTTACTGGACTTGGTGACCTCACAGCGCCGAGCTGACTGTCATTTGACTGGTCGTCTATCGTCTATCCAAGCCCAAGGTGGCAGTTGCCACTTTCATCAGTTTTTCATTCCTCTTCTGGTCGTACGCAGGATATTATTTTGAGGCTTGGGGGGTTCGGGGTGGGGGTTCCTCATTTGTTTCCATGCAACTTTGTGAATCACTGAAAAAAAAAGAAAAAGACCGAACTTCGTTGGAAGTTGCCCAAAAAAAAAACCAGTAAATATAAAAACTTTCTTAATACCTTGAAAGCACGCGGCGCTTACTCGGTATTTTTCAAAATTTCTTGAGAGTACGTGGCACACACAGCGCGTACCCTTTGGGGACAGCCCTGCATTTAAGGCTATTTTAATCAATTCGTCCTCAAGCACAGCATGAGTTATTAGTTCCTCAGTATCGTCAAATGCCAAATCTTCAAATCCTTCCCCGCCGACTGCATTTCCTGAACTCATAATATTCGAATATTTGGTTTAATATGCTTGAACGTTATGGTTATTTTTAATAAAAACTGACCAGACTGTTTTCAAATGTAAGTCCATGGTTGAGGAGTTTAACTCAACTGCGAATGAGGAGGAGTAAACGTATAAAATTACCGTGTAAGTGTATAAATAGCTTAAAAAGTACCGTGTAAAAAGAGACCCAAATGTACACGTCCGAATTCATATTACTACATTAACTTACCTGGTTCGGGCATTATTTCTGGTTAAAAGAACATAAAATATTAGGTATAACCTTAAAGAAAAACAGCAGATGCATAAATAAATAATTATACGATATTGTTCAAAAATAAAGCCCATAGAATTTTTAATAATGTGTTTTTATTCATACGCAAAGTTCCCTGAAAAAATATATAGTTAAAGAAAATAGAGGATTATTATGCCTGACCGTTAAACTACTGTTAATGCTTTTTTTTATCAAGACTTTTTTATTCAAGCTGCTGGATTTAATATTTTTTCCCAACTTGGTTGTTTCATTTCTGTTACGGCATCAATCACTGTCATATTTTTTTATACAATGGCCATTTTCTTGGCTCAAACTTTTGATACATTCAGCTGGGATTAATTTTGGTATTGCAAGTTTTGATGTCGGAGCATCTAATGCTAGTTTTTTTAGATTTTCAGTTTTAGATCTAATATATATTCAAGAGATAAATTTAACGATCGGGATCGTTGTATTCTTTATATAATGTTGCCATTTTTATATCATCGTCTAACATCTGTTGGATTTACAAATCTTGAAATAAAAACACGCAAGTTAAATTACATTTATAAGTTACTTGAGTTAGTTCACAACACGCTCTGTAACAATATAAATAACTAAGATCACATAAAATGAAGCCACGGTTTTAAATATATTTGTTTAACCGCTGACAGCCGTTTTGATAGTCAAGTGCTACCATAGTAAGAATGGCAACTGATACCAAGTGCGATGCTAGATAGTGTTGCATAAAAGGGCGGTTACAAAAGTGCAGTTTCCTGGCCACGTAGTTGTGACAACCATTTTAGGCAACAGTACCTACATCGTTCTGATGATGCTAGTAGATGACTACCAGAACAACTCTTAGCGTTTAAATAAACCTATTTAAAACTGTGTTAACTTTTTGTCATCTTAGTTACTAATATCTTACAAATTGCTTTGAATGTTCTTTACGTGAACGTTTGAATAATTTCCTCAGCACTTTTGCATTATACGATCACCTAAAAAATGGATCAAGTTATGGAACAAATTAATAGAAAAAATATACTGTACCGAATGTATTTGTACCGAATTTTTTTTTTATAAACAACAGCTCCAGCTCTACTCGAGCTGTTGTTGTTTATAAAAGAAATTATTAAACAGCTTCTTTTACAAAAGCAACAACGAATCTACTTTTTTCTCCGTCTGTTTGTAATAATCACGCAAGATACGCTTAAACTTACTTCCATGAGTAAGGTGTTAATAAATTTTTATTGTAATTTAGAAGAATATTACCAAAGCCGTCAACTGAAGATTTTTCACCTGATACTACATGATTATATTACACAAATTTAGTTGATACCAGTACAACAATTGAGATATATATGCGCTTTTCATTTCATGTATATTTTAAATTATATTTGAATAATTATTTATGTCTTTTAATATTATTGCGATATAATATAGAATTTAAAGAAATATAACGAAAGAATTTTTAAAAAATTCCACTTGTTCATGACATCAGTTAAAACTTGCAAGTATATATTTGTTAACAGTTATGTTAACAACATTTGTTATAATAGTTGTCGATTCTATTGAAGTTTTGAAAGTAAGTTTGAGCTTAATAGAGTTTCAATTCGGCTTAGTGAGTGTGAATTCATGCTTTTAATCAGCGCGGGCTACTGGAATTCTGAGAAACTTTGGAAAGATATATTCTCTATATATTTTGTTAGTATATAGTTTGTTATAATATGATGAGTACCACGCATCAAAAATTTCGATGCGATCAGAAAACACGAGAATGTCAGTGCTACATTTCCCTATGGAATAATACCTACGTGTACAGTAGAGAATTTTTCTGTTTATTCACTAAAGCTTTTGGAAATGAGGAGCATCCGTGGTTTCATATCCTGTAAATTGCAAAACTAATATTGGCAGAAAAGCTTTCGAAACGGGATCTTAATCGAGGTAGGAACCCAATTCCTCATAAATTCTTTGAACATTTTTCTTCACTTGTTCTGTGCTATACTCCTCTAAGAACGGAGGAGAGTAAAATATGTTAAACACAAGTAAAGTGCTATAAACACTCGACTGTTCTTACTCAAAAAATTAGAAAATTAAAAGGAAAATCAAACGTAGTTGTGTGTGTGTGTGATTGTTGAAAATAACGTAATTGCTCACCTTAGAGATTATTGATTAACCCTGACGCTGAAACTCAAGTTAGAAATACTGCATATAAGCATGAAAAAATTTAATTTTGTTTAAATCCTTGACGGGCGTTATTTCAACTCAGGCCTGCAGTCAAGATGAAGGGGCAACTCGGGCAAGGCAAAGAACATATGGGGCACCTGGGGATTGTTTTATATATCTATATATATAGATAGCTCGATGGAGCAACTGGGGCCAGGCCCCTGCTTGGCTGCAGGCCTGTTTCAACTTCAGTATTTTCACACGATTTGAAAATAATCGCGACATTTAAAACTGTGTCGAATCGTATTCACCACACTGACGGATGACCAACTGAGCTTCCGCATAATATACAATAATCTGCGAGCAGAGACTACCATATGAAAAATTTTCTTTATGGCTCTCTGCATGATGGCCGTTTCCACGACATTTATGAAAGGTTATTCCTAAAAAGAGCCTTAAATATATATTTTCGTTCTATACCTCCAGATTTTTCTATATAATGTATACACAGTTTTAGTCACAAGAGTAGTTTTTCGAGATTTTGATCTTTGTTCAATATTTCCAATAATCTCTTCTGATTATTCGCGAATTCCATTATCTGCGGTAGTCATTCCACCCATTACTGCGAATCGTTGAGAATTTATTGTAGTTAAAAAAATCTCTCCTATATGCGATAGAACAGTTAGTTTTAGTAATTAATAGGTGTAACTGAGTCTTACTTGGTACTAAGTATGCTTACATACATTATAATATGTCGGTATTAAGGATTTTTATGGAAAGCATTTTTAAAAAAAAAAAAAAAAAGCAAAAGATGGGTTATTTTTAAAACTTACAATTTACTTAGCAATACGATGATGAAAGAATAATGATCGCAAAGTATCATCATACATAGCTAAGTAATATAACTGAAACCAAATTAAACCAAACCAGTACTTGAGAAGTGGAGTACCAACGAAGTTTGCCTTCCACCTTCATTCGCATAGGTGTAATCTGGCGGGGGAAAAGGGGAGGGTACTTTCCCCCCCGAGTTTTTTTTAGAAAAGAGGTAAAAAAAGAAAGACAAGAGGCATACTCAAACGATGCGGATTCATGTGCTGGACTGCTATTAACAGGTAGCTTTGGCGTTGTGAGGTCTGTCATAGTGACCAATTCTTCCGGTAGAGATGACAAACACACAAGAAAGTGTAATTTTGGAGGCGATAAGTCAACTAAAATGTGATATGAATGCTAGATTTGATAATAAACTGAGTGTAAGAAATAGTATTCGTGAAGAATTGAAGTCTCTAGGAAAAATGATGAATGGTTTATCCTTAAACATGGAAGGTCTTATACATAGTATTGATGATTTAAACAAGAAATGTAGTGTTTTAGAAACAGACCAGAACAAACTTTGGAATGAAGGTGATAGACCATATGAGGAACTTAATGACTTACAACAATTTATGCGTGTAAATAATATAGAAATTGTTGGGATTCCTTTGATTGAAAACGAAAATGTATCAGAAATCTTAAAGAAAATTGCAAATAATCTCAACGTTGAATTTTAATGTGATGATGTTGACGTTGCACATAGATTGCCTTGTCGTGGTGGAAACAATGGGTCGACTATTATAGTTCGTTTTTGAGACGTAGTACGAAAGATAAATGGACGTCTGAGTTCAGACGAAAAAATAATCTCAGGGTTTCTGAGATTGATTCTCATTTCTCGACTAATAAAGTCTATCTAAATGATCATTTTACGGTTTCGAATAAAACATTGCTAGCTAAAATGAAAGTTTTCGTAAAAAACGTTCAATATTAAATATGCTTGGACCAAAAATGAAAAATTGTTCTGTCGAAAAGATGAGGGATCGCCTGTAGTTAGGATTTATGGGGAGGCTGATTCAATTGAGAGTCGTTTCTTTCGGACGTAGGTGTGTGGTTCTAAAAGATTGTAACTATTTTTTAAATTGATGTTTTTTATATTACAATCGCGAATGTATGTTGCGAGTTTGTTTTTGCACTGCTGTATTGGAGTGCTGTATTTATGTTTTGAGATAGTGCGCAGAATGTCCCTTGTTGTCCTTGCGCTATAGACATACGGCCAATTATCGATTGTGACAGAAGTATTGGAATTATATGGATTTTATAATACTGAGATAAAAGATTTATATAACAATAGCGGATTGATTCGAAAATTATGTTATTAATGACTGTGTGATTTATGTATATTTTGGAATTGATTCATTCAAACATCCGTAATATGGGAAAAATCTCGATCTTTTTATTTCTACACTACATGTAAATTACCCAGTTAAATTGCCTGCAATTTGATTCTGGGGAAGATACGGGTAAGTGATGTATAATTTGATGCGTAATAATACAGTGATAATTCATTTCTTGATACAATGATCATTCATTGATTTGAAATTGATTCATTCAAATATCCGTAATATGCGGAAAATTTTTGATGATTTTTTATTTCTGTGTATGTTGTGAGTTTGTTTTTACTGTGTTTTTGCTGTGTGTGGAGTGCTGTGTTTATGTTTTGATTGAAATACGGTGCAGAATGACCCGTGTTACCCTTGCGCCATAAACATAGGCCTGAATTTAACCATTAATTGAATTAGAAGTTACATAAAAAGGTTAAACACTGGTAAAATAGAAATGAAAAAGCTTTTCCATTGCTATTTTACCAGTGTTTAACCTTTTTATGTAATTTCCTCCCTGGTACCCTGTATTTTATTTCTGAATTAGAAGTATTGGGATTATGTGAATTTGATAATACTAAAATAAAAGTTTTATAACAATAGATAATTGATTCGAAAATTGCTATGATGACAATGTGATTTATGTATAGTTTGGAATTGATTAATTCAAATATGCGTAATATGAGAAAAAATTTTGATCTTTTTATTTTTATGTATGCTGTTTGCTTTTTCTCTGTTATATTGGAGTGCTGCGTTTATGTTTTGATTGAGATAGAGCGCAGAATGACCTTTGTTATCCTTGCGCCATAAACATAGGCCTACATTCAACCACCGATTGAGTTGGAATTATGTGAACTTCATAATACTAAGATAAAAATTTTATATAACAATAGAGGATTGATTCGAAAATTATGTTATTGATGACTGTGTGATTTATGTATAATTTGGAATTCATTCAATGAAATATCCGCAGTATGAGAAAAAACTTTTTTGATCTTTTTATTTCTACACTACAAATGAACTACCTACTTAAATCGTTTGAAATTTTGCTTCTAAGTAAGATTCGGATAAACGATGTATTATTTGATGTGTAATAATACAGTGATCATGAATGATGTATGATTTGGAATTAATTCATTCAAATATCCGCAGTATGAGGAAAAATTTTGATCTTTTTATTTCTACATTACAAATGAATTACCCAGTTAAACTGCCTGAATTTTTTTTAAGTGAGATATGGACAAATGAAGAAGAAATTAGCTTTTATAAAATTAGTGGTTATCAGATCATTGGAAAATTCAGGGAAAATCGTAGAGCAGCGGGAATTTTGTGTTATGTTGAGAAAAATCTTGTAGTAGAGGAATTGGATTCGAATTTTTGTTCGGCAGATGTACTTACGTTGCTAATTAAAAATAATAGCAGTGAAATTTTATTAAGTTGTGTTTATCGATATCATGATATGCAACCAAGATTTTTTCTTGCCGAATTACATACTTTTTTTGAAACTGTAAATGACAAAAGTGAAGTAATACTTATTGGGGATATGAATTTGAATTCACTTGATCGGGTGAGTATACCAATTCATGAGTATAAAGTGTGCTTGGCACTACATGGTTTTCATTGTTTAATAAATGACGGGACTAGAGTGGGTAGAAATTCGTTAACAGGCTCGGACCATTTATTTTTTAGAACTAGAGATATAACTAATTATTGTGCTACTGTTACGGATATTCAGTTAACTGGCCATAAGGCCACTAACCTTAAAATTCATGAATCACCATTGTTACCCCTAAATAGTAATTTTTATAGATACAAACTGTGCTATAATAGACTTATATGTAATGCTCAGTTGATGGATTGGTGTTGGAATGAATTTTGGGGTGGTAGCCGTGGGATAATAGCCGAGCTAATGGGATGGTAGCCGTTGATCAAAATTCAAGGGAAAAAATTGGGCGCGGTATTGAAATATAACTGAAAAAGGGGAAATATTAAAAATAAAATAAGTGTGTGCAGGTAATATATATTATCAGACAATGGATATCAAATCGAAAAGCACTACTCAGTCATTGGACAGTTACTTCTAAAAAGTAACTGTCTGACAGTTACTGTATTTCAAAATTAACAGTGTTACAGTTATTGCATTTCAAAATTAAATGTGTTACCATTACTGTATTTCACAATTAACTGTGTTACAGTTACTGTATTTCAAAATCAACTGTGTTACAGTTATCGTATTTTAAAATTAACTGTGTTACTGTTACAGTTGCTTCTATAGTAACTGTAACAGTTATTTTTGGCAGTTCCAAGTGTAAACAATAAAATTTTGCGATTTATTTACTTAGTCATTTTACTTTTTTAAGGGAGGATAACAATTAAAGAAACGTATGCATATAAATAAAACATTGCAATTCTGAAGAGCTTGAAAAGTAGCTGCATCCGAAAGTTTTGAACTAAAAGTCTTGCTCTATGTAAAGAAAGAACTAATCCACCTACACTAAATATCATCTCCATCAAGCGCTGACACACGGGGTTGGTCACAGGGGTCATGCCCTCCCCCCCCCAAATTTTTTTACTGTAAAAAATTCCAACTTTCATGATAAATGAAGGGTGTTATTCCAAGACCATGGCAAATTCTGTCCTTGACCCCCAAAATGAAAGTCTGCGTCCACCCCTGCTCCCAACAGAGGCATTTGTTGGTAATCTAGTGTTACACTTAATAAATGACCTCTTCAGGCTACCAAATCCATACAATACCGATGTAAATACCATGTACTGTTCTTGACAGGGGGCCCAAATTGCTTTAGGCTCATTGTTTAGTATTTGATAAATAATACAAAAGAGGGGTGAAGGGTTTGGGATCACGATGGACGGACAGAAGTTGGAGGGCAGGGAAACAATAGTTGCAATAGGTGCGTGTGTGTGGAACGTACGATTGCTGAATATTCGAGGCAAATTGATAGGGTTTTTGCAGGCTCTGAGATAAGCATGTTTTGTAGACTTGAAGGGTTGCTCTAAGTCGGGGTGGAGGTGCGTGAAGTAACGGATATGTAACGAAATTTTCCGTTAATGTTACCACTGAAAGGTAACTAAGTTACAGTTATTTTTTTAAAAATCTAACGGCGTTACTCAGCGTTAGAAAAAGTAACTGTTACAAGTAACGTTACTCCAATGATTGGCACTACTACACTAAATACAGTGAAATTTGTTTATAACGATTCTATCTATAACGATAGATTGCATACATAACTACATATTTTCCAGTCCCTATGTATCGTTTTACTGAATAGGTATATTTTTGTATACTTGATATATAAAGAAATCATAATATATATATATAGTTGCAAACAATTTCTTGGTCAAGCTTAATTTATTTACTTACCCCTAGATCGTTATTTTATGTATCCAATTTTTATTGATCAAGAAGTTTAACCTATAAACTGGGTGCGACATATTTTCGTCATTAAAATTAACCGTATTATGTTGAACGCATTACGTTTTATGTAGTTCTTATATATTTAATCCTAGCGTGATGGTGTGATGACATTACTTATCACTGTGAAAAAAAGTCCCCAGTGTGAAACGAGTTTCACAAAATTTTATTCCCCGGTTAACAGGTTAACAATGATATTTTTGAAAATTGAATAAATCTTCAGGAAGAAAAATTCAGCAAAGTCTATTTAAAATAAACTGTTTTAGAGAACTTTTCTAACAGTTTAAATATTCCAGAAAATTCATGTTAAAATATAATTAATCCAAAATTATTTTTAAATAAAGCGAGATAGATCATGTGCAAAACGAACAATTTTTAAATTTCTCACACGCATTGCTCTGAAATTAAACTTTAAATTCTACTAGCTTTTATATATGTGTGATATAATTTAGAACATTTTTTTGTTAGTGCAACTTACGTTTCTTTAGTTTAGTTGGTGAACTTTCTACAAACCATACGAAAATTACTATGACTGTTTAGAGTGCTTTTATGAATTCAGCAAATTTTAATAGGCTGTAGATTTACGAGGTCCATAAAATTTGTTAAGGTCTGAAAGAGCCCAGTAAATTGCACTTGAGAAATTCTTTTTGGAAGATAAATTTTCTGGTATAACTGCGCTTCCTTTAACGCTTAAATCGTTATGACTCTGCCAGGAGATGAAATATTTAGCTCCTAAAAGAATCTTATTAGGACACTTATTACGGAAACAAGCACAAGTAAAACGAAATGATAGGAAAATCCATATACAACAAAATAATAAGTTAATAAATTAGAAATAACTAGTTTAAATTTTTAATTTCCTTACTTAAAATATTTATTGTCTCTAAACGCATATCAATGAATTCAGCACAAAATAAAGTAGAAAACTATGAAACAATTAATTAATTTTTTGTAATTTTAATTGGAAAACAGTAAACCAAGCCGTATTTTTTAAAATATATTTTGTGAACATTCGGAGAAGGTATATGGAAAAATCGGAGTCATTAGTTTCGATATTCAAAATGATTTTAATATATCACAAAATAACTGCTTAATTTGTTTTCTTTTCAATTTCTAACATTTCGATTTACGTGTGTAAGATGACTGGAAAATTTAAGCGGCTTACTATACAGACCATGCGTAAGTCATTATTTCAGTGGATCTGTCGTGTTGTGTATCTTTACCTTACACACATTGATGACATCATTATATCATGCATATTCTTAAATGTACTACCTTTGTCTGTAACGTTTCTTAATATGTTCAATTTAGAAAAGGAACATAGCAAAGACGTACACGATATTTATTGAAAAGGGTGAAGAAGGAGGCAAGATTGTATGAAATTTAAAACACGAATTTCTTATTTTTTTCCTCTAAAATTTGCGGATGATTAATGCGATAGCAAAGGGGAGTAAGGCAAGAAGTATTATTTCACATTAATACTAGTTAGATCGCTGAACTGTATAGCAGAATAATTGTGAACTTTTTAGTTTGCAATTGCTTGTATAATGGTGAATATCACTTTCTGTAAGTTCTCTATTTGGAAATTATTTATATTTGGAGGTAACATGTGTCCACTTAAAGCTTGATGAATGGCTTGCTAACGTTACAAATTTTTAGACAGAAAACCTTACATTTCATTTTGTTCAATCACTGATTCGAGCCACTTGAATTGAATCGATACATTTTAATTGGCATCTTTCATAAAATTAATATCAATTATACATTTTACTCATGCTCTTTGCAATATGTATTCTGCTAAGTTTTTAAATATGTAGGAATACAGTTGATTCCGCTTAATTGGGACACATCGGGAATAGGACATTTTGGCCCAATCAAGCTGATGTCCCAAATAGCCGAGTTTCAGCTAAAATTAAACAATGAATTTTTTTTCAATATTACATATATACATAATATACAATACATACAAGAAAATAATATAAACTCTGAAGAAAAAATAATAAATTTAATTTAAAAATAAAACTTCAGTTTTACCTTGCTTGCAAGTCGGGACCTATGACGTCGATGTGCATTTCGTTTATGCCTGCGCTGAATCACAACACCGACTGTAAACATTAAGTGATACGTATCTGAAGTCCTATTGCACTGTATATAAGATTATATCATATTAAAATGTTTGTATATTTTTTTGTAACTATGTGTAACATAATATGTATGTACAAATTAATTGTAATCTTAAATTTTTGTCCCACTTAAGCGGAATGTTGTCTCAGTCAAGCGATGTAAATTACTACTAGTTTTTTGGTTTGGGTTCCGTTCAGCGAGATTTGACCCAATTAAGCGGCTGCCCCGATTAAGGGGTGGCCCAATTAAGCGGAATCAACTGCACAGGATTTCATATGATGTTAAATATTGCTGCCACATGGAAACTTCTTAAAATTTCACCACTGAACCGTCAAAAGAAGCAGTTGTTTTGAAATTAATACAATTTCTAGTGTTTTTCCAATTTTCTTTAAAAATACACACGCACGAATAAAATAAAATAAAATAGAGAGGTGATTCTCAAAATTTCCACCCTGCGGCACCCTTTCCTTTCCACATGCTTCGCCACGGCACTCCTTCATAAATACTATTTAAGGAAAACCCAAAGGGCTATTGTTCATCATTACTTAGACCTAAACATAAAAATAAGCGATACATCTGCATAAAAAGGCAGGTAAATTTTCTATTGTTGCGGCATATTGGTTACGGTTTGTTAACTCTAAGGAGTTGTCAGGGGTGTAGGGGAAATTACAGAATTTAAAGATTTTCTCAAAATTTCCGGTGATGTTTTACAAAACGCTTGTGGAATACCAGGGTTCTGCGGAATACACTTTGAGAAACACCGAAATAGAGAATATAGGGATTTCGGAACATTTTAAGTAAATGTAAATAAACTTGAAAATACTAAAATTTATGATTATAGATAGTGGTTGCAAATAGGATAGGAGTACCAATTACAATGTAACCTGGTAAAGTGACCACCTAAATAAAGTGACATTTTTTATAAGAGAAAGAATTGGCAGAGACTTAGTCTTGCCTATACCAAAGTCTGTCGTGTATTGTGGCCACCTGTCTATGGTGACCACTGTAGTCCAGTCCCAAAGATGGTCACTTTCGGCAGGCTTTATTGTAGTTTTCTAACTGCGATATTTTACACTGTTCGTTTTTCCTGAAAAGTTTGAAAAGTTTGATTACTACTTTTAAAACAGTAATATGCCGGTAGCGCCATCTATCAATATTTAGGGAAACTGAATGCTTATCCTGTGTTTTTTTTCTGTTGGTATGCCAACAGAGTGCAAAATAATTGAACAACATTTTCAAATATTTACGTAATGCTAGAAATATACGTGAAAACACCGGAAATCTATTATAATAATATAAAAAATAATAATTTAATATGTACAAATAATATTTTTTGCGGGGTTCTGGTTTTAAATTTTCCAAAGTACAGAGAGAGAGAGAGAGAGAGGGGGGGGGTGTTCTTTTCTATGTCTTCCTTTTATTTGCAGCAGGGACGCTGACTCTTGTACCCCCAAACTATATTCGGGGGCCAGACACGGGCGCCATTAGCGGGGGGGACCCGTCCCCCAATGTTGGTGTTAGGGTTCCATATCCCCCTTCAATTTCAAACAAAATGCCTTCTACTGGTATATTGTCCCCCCCCCCCAATATTTTTATGCCGTCGGCGCCAATGGAGCTAGACCCATCCAAAGTTGATGGACGAAAAATATAGAAATGCAGAATAGAGTTGAGGGTGAAAGGAGTAACATATAGAGTACAACCCATTTATAACGAGTACTCGTTTAGCGCATTTTAGGGTATTGTGAGGAAAATATAGATTTTGTTTGGTATAATTCTTAGGTGCAATACAGTTTAATCGCTTCTGTCTTACAAAACTTTTGCTGATTCCGAATTCAATGAGTAAAAAATGGCGAAATGTTTTAAACAAGATGTAGAAAGTCGAGTCGTTGTACCATAATTTCCATACATACATGGTTAGGATGAAAAAACATCGTTTCTAAGGATGTAGAAAATTCTAAAAGAAATCAAAATTTGAAAACTGAAAATAATCAATAATCGAAAATATTTCTTTTTAACTGAGACGAACACAGCTTTGACGATGCAACTTCCTATCACTTGAAAACGGATAATTTCTGAGAATTCTCTTTTTTAAAATGCATATTAAGAAGTTTATAATAAATGCTATTTTAAGGCAGTGGATTATACTGATGACTATATATTTATTGCGCTAAATGTTTTACGACGATGCTCTTTAATACATATAGATACTGCTAAATAAAGCAAACGACTATAGCAGCATCTCCAAATAAAACTGATTTTGAGAACGTTTGCTAAAGCAAATTTCTTCATGTCATATTTCTTATTTAGCTTATTCTGCTGAAATTAATATGGTAATATACTACGTTCATTAAATTTTAGGCCAGTTCACAGTTGAATGTTATTATATGCACGTTGCATGCACCTATATTACTTACATTTTTCGCAGACTTCGTTTTCACTGTGTAGAATTTTAAATTTCAAAACGGATTTACCGATCGCCTGGATATAGCGAGCATTTTCGCTGGTCCCAAGCTCCTCGTTATATATAGGTCTTACTGTATATTCATTATAATTAATAATTAATGAACAATAGTAATTATTATTGTTTGTGTTTATCTGTCTCTGGTTAACTCTCCTGACTGTATGTTGCCGTAACTTCTAATCAGCAGATCCCCAATCTTTTCTTCCAGTTGGCGCCCCTGATCCGTAATAAGTGAGGTTGTGTGTATGTGTTACTGTATTATGATCAGGAGGTCATGCCCTTGATGATATCATGACCAATGACGAAAAATATGATGACATAATGATGATGATATAATGACCGTAAAATATACGAATGAGAAATACGCTATGCACTCCAGACTGTTTGATTCAAGCTAAAATTTTTGTAACTCATAAAACAAATGAACCGAAAGAGAAAGAAATTACCCACGCACCCAAGCTACTCTCAAACCAATCTTTTCTTGAGATGACGCCCACAGTCTTCACCTTTAAGATTCCGAGTACAAAAGAGACTATATACGAAAACATTATTTTAATAAATAATAGGTAAAATTTCAACAAGAGTATCCATCAGGATTGTAAACAATCAATCAGCTAAATTGAGCCTTTTACATACGCTCCATTAAGGGTATAATCACCTCGCATAGTGCTGATATTCTATGTTTATAATAAATCTACCAATGGGAGCGCTTCAAATAAACTCTGTTGATGTTATGATGATCCCCTGTGTATCTTTAATTCACATAATACTTCATTTCCGAGAAAGAACAAACACGGGGTGACGTCTTCCCCCACCTAGAAAGAAAAAGTACACTTATCATTACTCATTCAAACTCGGCAACAATTCTCACGGGTAAATTTTCGATAAATTGGTTTTCAAGCTGGGCGTCCTCATCCCTACCCCCCCAATTTTTTTTCCAAATCCTCACCTGTTTCTCCAAGAACGCATTCCCAGCATTACGTCTCTTACGGGTCTGAATGTATTGATACTTTTTACGGTATCTTTTTGCACAGTGTTTATCCGCCAAGTATCTATACTGACCCTCTACATTCGTTGGAATTTTGTGGTTTTTCCTTATACTTGTTTTAGCCTCTTGACGTTCTTTATTTGAAGCGCGTGAAATAAGGTATTATTCATCCTGATTTCTTATTTTAATTTCGTTAAATTAATGAAATTTATCATATTCAAACCTCGAAAATTCTAAAAAAAGTAAAGAAAACACAGCATCATAGATGAAACTGAAAAGCTCATTAATGATATGTTTATAAAGATACAGTTAAAAGAATGTGAATAACAAAGTTAGCAACATTGTTTATCAGAAAGTTGAAACTTTTGACAAACAATATTGTTTATACAATAATAATAATAATAAGTATTATTTATTTTTCACTTGTACAGTACAAATATTATACATTACGTTATTTCTACTTTAAATACATGCAAACCATTTGACCATACAAGGAAAGTTCCGAGGAAAATATCTTCTTGGATGTAATAAACCTAGGACCTCGAATAAATTAATCAAAGACAATCATGTTAATAGCACCAAGTTAAACACAAAAATTAATCTATTTGATATTATTTCACCACAATTCACCATTGTAAGTACATTATAAATTTAATTTGTTGCCAGACCAATGTTGAGATCAAGTACTCTCTTAATTTATTTTTAAATTTTTTAATTCCATTAAATTTTTTATATCCTCAGGTAATTCATTCCAGAGGTTAGGACCCTTGAAATTAATGTTACTTCTCCCTGTTTCAGTTCTTATTTTCGATAAGATTAAGTCATCATATTTTCGGCAAATGTTTCTTTCTCGTTCATTATAGTTAATTTTTATTAACTCCACCTGCTTGTTTTCCTTAATTCTTTCAAATATTTTAGTCAAAATACAGTAGTCATGTATTAATTCTAATGGTGTGGTATTGTATTTAATTAATGTATTTTTCCAGTTCATTCTATTATTCTTGTTAATTAGTTTCATTGCTTTCTTCTGTATATTTTTCAATATATTTCCATTAACTATGCCAACATCTCGCCATATACAGTTGCAATACATAAGATGATTCTATATCATGGGGTAATAAAGGTCAATATTAATTTTATCTGTCAATATATTACCTATTCTTCTTAGTATTCCTATACTTTTACTTGCATTTTTTAACACAGTATTTATTTATTCATTCCAATTTAATTTATCTGTTAGTTGAATTCCTAAAAATTCTAATTGTTGTACCACTTCAATTTGTTTATTGTTACTAATTAAGACTGAATTATTGTATATGTCGATATTAATATTTTTGCTTCTACTTCAGAAAATCATTACTTTAGATATATCTACATTTAATTTCATTTGATTTACATAAAACCATTTCTCATATTTTTTTTATTTCACTGATACGTATTTCCATTAATCTTTTTAGGTCTTTACCTGTAACTATGATACTTATGTCATCTGCAAAAAATGTTATATGACCCATATCTGAAACATTAAATATATCGTTTACATATATGGAGTACAACAGTGGTCCCAAATTGGACCCCTGCAGCCTCCATAGTTATTGCTACTCATCATTTTTGATGTTTTACCTCCAACACACACTATTTGTTTTCTATTATTTAAATAACTGCATAATAATTTATTAATTTTACCTCTTAATCCATAATTATTTAATTTTGTTATTAATATCTTTCTATTTAATACATTGAACACCTTACTCAAATCACAGAATATCCCTATACTATATTCCCTATTTTCGATTGCTTCCTGTATTTTATTTATTGTTCTAAGTAATGCTGCTTCTGTTGATTTTCCTTTTCTAAAACCATGTTGATATGTATCCATTAAATTATTTTTTAAATAAATTTTTTTATTCAATTGTAAAGTAGTTTTTCAAATAATTTCGCAAAAATTGATGTCACTGCTATTGGTCTATAATTTTCTTTACAGTCTATTTTACCCTTTTTATAAATAAGTATAATTTTAGATATCTTCTTTCCATCAGGAATTTCTTCCTTATCTATAATAGTATTAAATACAATCAATAAGGGCACAACCAACAATTCCGACTTTGAATCAAAATTAACATAGCATGATTATATGCCTTCAATATAATTCGTACTATGTCAATTTCAGACGTCACAAACATAGTTTTAATTAAACAACAATATAAATCAACGTTTATTGGCGTAGTATATTGTCAACGTTTATTGGCACTACGCCAATACGTATCATTTACAAGCGTCGGTAGAAAATGTTTTCGGCACTGAAATGTGTTTTAATGGAGCGAAAAGGAAATTTAATGAAGAAATTGCACAAATGCTCCTTTATACAGATTAAATAAATCCTTTTAACTATTTTTGATTCATTTAATCGACTTAGGACAGTGGGACTTTAACCTGCGGGCCATTTGCGGCTCGCAGCAACATTCTAAGTTAGAAACCTGACATCTTTATAGACATTCCTGACAAATTTCCGCAAGTGTCACATCTTTACGTGACACTTGCGGGGTACGTGAATGATGACCAGGAGCGAGAAATCGATCAGTAGGTATCAGATGCTGTCTGTGTGATGAACATTCTATCCAATCACATCACGTGGGCGGAAACAAATACCATTCGAATTAAAAACTTTCTAACCTCAAGTCACATTTTCCGAAGTTTACACATACCACACAACAACAACGAGCTGCGCTTTTAGTTTGATAAAACGCATCTTCTCATCCGTGGCATTTTTTTTTTTCTTGTGTGGTATTTCGACTCAAGACCCATTATTCGGACATTACAATTACGTAGTGAGGCCATTAGAATTCAAAGAAGCTGACGTCACAGACGGCTTGTTTCATTTCAGTAGAGGGAAGGGCGTCTTTGATAACTCATTTTTCGCGCGCGGGAAAAACTAAAGGGCTGCTTATTCATTGTAAACCAAGGCGTTTACATTCCAAAGCTATACATTCTATTTATGTATGCACTTCAGGGCCGTTCAAGTCTTACGTAAATATATTTCTGGCTATTTTATACTCCCCCTACCCGTTGTCAGAAAAAATAAGCATATGCCTGACCTCCTCTCCCCCTTCATGAGTACAGAAGATTTTGGTTCTATAATTTTTTGGTTATTATTATTATAAAAAATATATTATACATACGTTGTTAAACTATATATATGTTATATGTATATTATTAAACTATATATGTTACATATGTATATTATTAAACTAATATATATATATATGTAATATATGTATATAGTATTATATAAGTAAATAAGGGACAATAATATTTTATTATAGAGTATTTTGTCACATTTTTATTATGTATTAACATTTCTGATATTGTAAATATAGTCCGTTCGCGGAAAATTGACCAGTGGTATCGTTAGAATCACGGGAGCTGACGTCACAGACGGGTTGTTTCATTGCAGTAGAGGGAAGGGCGTCTTTCATAACTGATTTTTCGCTAGCGCTTCCATTCGCACTGTGTCATACATCTCACAAGTGTCAGTCACACCTTGAATCGGGACATATGTCGCATGAAAGGTTTATATGAGTAATGAGAGAAATCGAAAAAATGAATCTGAAAAACTAAATTTTCAAATTTTTATAAATTTTTAAGATTTCGATAATTGAACTGAAATGTAACTTTCTTGCGTTACTTCCAAGCTATGCGACAAGTAGTAAAATAGGGGAGTCATTTTTAATATGGTGGTGTTTGGCGCAATGCGCAAGTTTTTTGGAAACCAATAAAATTTTGCGGTGAATGTTAAGGCAAAAATAATTGATTGCAGTGTACACCTTACATTTAGCGGAGTTCTAGTAAAGCTAAAATTGACGCGTTATAATATCTAATGAAGTTACTGACTACTGGTGAAATTATTGACTCTACTAACAAATTTTATTTCACATAAAATCCATTTGGAGAAAAAGACACTGATACCAGTCAGTGGCATAGATACAGAGGATGCAATGGATCCTCTGCCTGGAGAGTCAAAATAAACAAATCGATATTTAAAACATAAAACTTTTCAAAATAATCGGCGGTATAGAACTTAAAACTAAAATACAAAGAAAATACCTCTTTTCCCCATTTTTCCCATAAAAAATGCTCTACTCTAACCTACAAATTATAGCATACATAATTTTAAAAAATGTAAACTAAAATTATACCATACATCTTACTACTTTCAAGAAGAAAAAAGCCGCAAATATCAAACAATAGAGTGTTTGACTATGTTTACGAAAGAAAGATTGAGGTAAGAATTTTATAATGTTCAAATACCATATATCGTAACTCATGAAAATGGTAAAAAACGTAAAATGTATGGAACAATTTTGATCGCAATGTGTATATTTTTGAAAAGAAAAATCTCTACATTTATTAAAACCACTTTCCTCATGATCAATTTAAAATGATGTAGCTAAAATTTTACGAAATGACGCAATAGCAACGTTAGTATAATTGCAAGCTGACTAGGGGTATATTTACATAGGTTTATATTTCTCGGAATGAATATGATTATAAACCAATGAATGCATTTTTATTATTTCAATGAGTTCCATTAACTTTATTGCGACATCATTTAGAACGGCATAGTTTAAAATTTTTTTACGAGAAGTTTGTACTTCCGGAAAAAATAAATGCGGAAAGGTTGAATTAGTGTTGTTGTGGTTGAAAGAATTTGAAGTTTCATGCAATTGTTCTGAAAGTCACTATATGTAGATGAGTCAGTGGATCTAATCCAAGAATCCAATATGACACAAGGTGGTAGTGTGTGGGGGGTCTTAAAGTAGAAAGGAGCAATTTAAAAACCCTTCATTCATGATTTCTGTACTCATTTTACAAGATTTTGTGTATGTTTTGTAAACATTAGTGGCACGAAACATGTGTGACGTCAAACTTGAGGCTTAAAGGATTCAGTTGATTCAATAAACAATTAACCTTTCAATTTTCCATCCATTGATAAGTAAGGGCATATAAAAGTGTATGAGTGGGTCACAGATTACGCGGACGAAACTAAATTTTTTTCATCTTTGTGAGATAATGTTCTGTTATTTGGTATGAAATATGCAAAACCACTCTGATCAGCATTAAATATTTGGCTCTTTGAGTAATGTGCAAATGCATTACGTGATGTTAACACGAATTTAGTTGCTGTGTTTTCTACGGCTTCTTTATTTTAATTTTGTCTGTTATATGTTTCGTAACTTTACGAGAATATATACTCATATTTTTATTCTGTATATAAAACTCTTTGAAATCATACAGTTCCTAATGTTTAAACCCTTTTCTTTATGATAAGCGCATCTCTTTTAGTCTGCATCATGTACGAATATACACTTACACAGCGTGTTTGAATTTTTCTAATAGTGTACATTGAATTAATTTATATTTCTTCCTATTTGTCTCAAATTCCGTAATATATTTTTTAAAATGACTTATTTCATAATCCACTGCTTTTCGACATCGTCTTTGATTCTGTTGAGGTTTCTTTCTTTTGGAGGAATTGTAAAAGCTCGCAATGTTTCTCATTTCTTCCAAAGTACAATTTTCTCCGAAAAATTTATTGTCAGATGTATAATATAAACGGTTGTTATTAAAAGTGTGAATTACAGAACTGTTATTATCGTCAGAAATATAATCTATATTGCTGTTGCCATTTATGCTATCATCATTCTTAAAATTTAACGTTACTTCTCATTCTCAAAAATTATTCTATTTACTATAATTTCTCCAAATGCAGGTAATGATCTCCCACTTTCATGTAATTGTTCATGTATTACACGAATGATGATTGCAGATGGGTCTGTTCCGTATTTTTCAATAGCTAAGTTCAAATTACCGGCTAGAATATTGATTAAAGTTCCCATAATTACAATATTTACATTAACTATTATAACACTGCGTTACCCAGTAGTGCATTAATCAACACCAAATTGTTTTAACGAAATGTTTTAAAGCCGTGAATAATAGACGTAGCCAGGATTTGTATTATGGGCAGAACACCATTTTACTACAATTTAAATTTTAATGCCACTTTTAGTTCAGTATTTTTATTTGCTTGATTTAGGGAGCAGCTTCCCCCCACCTCCCTCCGCATACACCCATGCTTGGAAAAAAAAATATATATAGGAGGCTAAAACTCAATAGGCCTTTATAATTTATTCTCATAAAAAAAGGTCATGCTCCCCCCCCTCTCACAACACAAAAAATGCCATAGTTACTCTTCGTTCATTGAAAGAAGTCCGGTGGAACAGTTAGAAATAACGGGAGGTGACGTCATAAACGGCCTATTCTAGTACAGCTAGAGTTGTAAAAAACCCGGGAATTTTGGGCACATTGGAAACTTTGAATATAGAAACGAAAATAGCTAGAATAAAGGAGGTAGTCCCGTCCGCGCCTTTCTTCCTATTGGTCGATTCGACACAATCGACCAATAGGAAGAAAGGTGAGGATGGGAATACCATCTTTATTCTAGCTATCTTGGTTTCTTCCCATCAAAGTTTCCAATGTGTCCAAAATTGCCGGGTTTTTTACAACTCTAATTACGAACTCCAATTTCAGAACTTGATTTTTGCGCCAACAAACGTTCACCAAAAACCAGTTCTGAAATTGTAATCCTCCTCTGATGTAATGAACTAGCCCGTTTGTGATCTCACCTCCCGTTATTTCTAACTGTTCCATCCAACGTCTTTTCGTGAACGAACAGTATGCCTACGGTGCCCGTGATCGTTCTTTGATTTCTGAATATTTAATGAATTGAGATAAATATTGATTTCTGCCATACGCTAGTAGGTTAATGAATAAATCACAACTCTATTACGAAAATGGAAAAGTTATATGTTCCATCGTATAGTTCAATAAAAAATAATTACACATTGGTTCTTAGAAATTAGGGATGTTTAGAAGTAGTAGGTGTATCGATATTCCGATAGAGTGATATAATCGAATATCTATAGGTTTTTCTGAGAATAGGAATTACAAATACTTTTCTTGGAAATATCGATGAGAAAACCAGTAAGCTTTTATGGGGCGTCATGGCCGCCCCCCCCCCGAAAAATTTCATAGTCACACCTATGGAAACGGAAATAGCTTAACAAAATGGGTAGTTATAATTGCAAATTTTTCCGACCAACAAAAACAGAAAAAGTTGGTCTTTTTCTCCAAGTAACGCTTCATTTTGCCAACGTCAAAAAAATTTCCAATTGTCTAAAGTTGAAGAGTAAAAAAAAAATTATTCCACCTTTTTTTCCCTGAGAAAATCTAAATTTTCGCCAAGTTGGCAATTGAAATTGCATGAATTTCCAACTACCCAAAGAATTAATTATTTATCCCTTTTTTTTTTCGAGCTTCACCGGACTTTCCCAATTTGGAACTTGATTTTTCCGATTGTTGGGGAGGGGGGCAGACTCCCTCGTCTCCCCTATAAGGCTGGTCCTGATGACAATGCAGCATTTCTACTTTTGTATGTTTAACATCCTATGACTACGCTATAAGTCATATGGGATGGGATCAAAGGGTTTATCGCAGTGGCGGCTCGTGACTTCAAGAACGGGTGAAGCGGCAAGCCCCTCCTCCACCCCTCCTCA
>QLNU02015360.1:242401805-242418165 GCA_006491805.2 Dysdera silvatica
AAAGTATAAAAATACGAGAAAAAGAAAAAAATAACTTCATTGTTAGCCTTTTTATTACATATAATCATTAGTTAACTTATTACAAACAAATATACACTATGTATATATATTTTGCTATGAAATGCAAATAGTGAAACAAAATTCTGGGGTCATGAATTTTACTACTTAACTAATGTTGCTTTTTTTATGTGAGTATTTCTGCCTTTATCGTAGAACAATGAGCAACAAGAATTATTTTTGTTCTCAATCAGTTGTATGAAGCTTATTGTACTCCTTCATCAGAGTTACTCCTTTTACTGAAATACCATTAGTTATTTGCGTGTGAGATACACATGCCTTCACAGATTGATAATTGGAATCCACAGGCCATTCCTTAACATCTTTCCTAAGAAAACTTGAAGAAAGGCCAGTTATTGTGAAAAATATTAATTTATTTTTAGTAACAAAATTTTCTAAACCTTTTTTCTAAATAACGCCTGGATCCATTATGCATCGCTTCATTATCAGTGAATTTTTACTTTCATGATTCTCTAAGGCACAAACCATTTTACGCTTTGTTTCTTCAGGAACATCATCACCAAAAACAGCTAATGCTACACACTCCTCTGATAAGTACCACACATGTCGAAGGATCTTACGTCAACAGATGAAATTTAACCTTACAATCAGCGATGCCTTTTAACAGCTCGAGGTGGAGTCGTGGTGCGAACGGAGCAAAAGGAGCTCTATACCAAGACTTAATACACAGTCAAATGATAAATAAACGAACATTTAAGATATGTTTTTCTTCTGATTTGCTAATTTAAACTGTGTTTTAAACATCAAAAATTTTAAAGCATAAATAGCTTTAGACAGACATCGTGGTTGACGAAGTCCTCTGGGTACTTTGAAAGATGCTTCCGTTTAAGTATTTTCACCCAAATATATACTACACAGTTTAAAAGTTCACGGTAATCACCATAGGGCTGACAATACTTTAACTGATTTTTAGAAAATTCAACGATATCTTCTAATATATTTGCAACTACAGATGTAACAAAATCGTTTGATATTCTGTTTTATCAATTATTTTTGATGGTAGTTTTCTATGATTCAATGAGGATGACACTTGACCTATGAGCCATATCATGGCTTATTTCCTTACAGTGGGATTTATCATTGAAGAGAAAATGAAGTTGTTGCCACGATTTTGGAAATCGTGAAGATAATTCAAACTAATCTCACAAATAGTGATAAAGATTAAAATGCACCACTATGACACCAGTTTCAATGAAGAGAAGCTGATTAAAATCATTTATTCTTCTTCAGTAAGCCAAGAATAACCACATGCGGTTGCATCAACAGAAAGTAAACATAAACAATGAAATGGTTGCGATTACTGTTAAGAAACAGTTAAATGGCTACAGTTAACAGTTTTACAGAGTGCAGAGTAGTTTTTTTGCTTACCAAAACAATATTTGCCATTTCAAATAAAGAGAAAAAAATAAAGTAATGATTGGTAAAGCCCATCAATTAACGAAATGTTTCCAAATTATCAAATTTAGTACTTTTTTAAACTTTAATGATTTAGTTAAAATTGATACGTTGCTACTAAATTGACATGAGATACTTGAACTAAAATCAATATAAGCTACTTGAAGCATGACACATATAATGATTCAATAACTAATGGCTAAGCAATTAAATGCTTGAGTAAATACATGAAACGCATTATTTGCAAGGCTTGCATAATGCTAAATTTGTCAGATTTTGTAAAGCTGATAGCAACTTCTAACCTCCCGATACCTAGCGTAGAGAGGGCTCTACATCCGTTCAGCTGCTACCAGAAGGAAAAGTCGTGACGGGGATGTACAAATTCCCATTGCAGGCTATTCTTTACAATTAACTCATAATCCTGACGCCTACAACAGGAATTTGTAAATCCCCCGTCACGACTTTTCCTTCTGGTAGCAGCTGAACGGATGTAGAACCCTCTCTACGCTGGGTATCATGAGGCTAAATATCATTTGAGTTTATTAAAAAAAAATTTGATTTTTTCCATCAAATGGAACAAACTGAGAGGGTGCTTTCTAAAAAATTAACCCCTTTGAAAATAAGATTTATTCTAATATTTCTATTAACAATGTAATTTTTCAAACCTCAATAAATCTATATTACATTTTTAAATGCCAACGCTTGCAAGGGATGTTGTGTAACGTAAGAATGCAAAACTTTGATGTTAATGTAACGAAAAAATAAATTGTGAATAACGTTCTTTAAATAACGCATTGTTTCATTTCTGCATATTAATCACATTGAAATTGATTTTATTTTTATTTTCCCTAGATAATCGTTTCCGATGTACGTGTGAAGACATGAAATGGCTGGTTCAAATGACATCCCTCTATAAGTCAAGAGTGGTTGGGTTGCGGTGTCTTGATCACGATAATAGAAAAATACAGGAACTTACCGCGCATGATATTGGCTGTCGATCTAAATAACGGAGATGAAAATCCTTGGGATAAATTGTCCTTGGGATAAATTGTCCTTGGGATAAATTGTCCTTGGGATAAAGTGTCCTTGGGATAAATTGTCATAAATTGAACTATTATGCTCAGTCAAATGGATATTTTCGCCAAACGCTTTTCAAGAAAGCAGGTCATTTTTACTATTAAATAACATAATAAAAATATCTTAAGACCAACAACTTGCTTCATCTCATAAGGGGCATATTATTTCAATTGTAGAGATATAGCCAAAAAGTCTTTATTTACTCCTTCATTTAATAATTAACTTCTCAAAAAAAAATTACAATTATTTGCAATGATGATGCCTAAGTTAATTTCTAATCAACATGCTACTTAAAATATCAAATATTAAAATGCTATTATCAAAAATTTTTCGTTCTTCAAAAGAGAGTTTTATTTAGTTTTCTATTAGGGAACAGTATTTTTTAAACCAATTCTGCTTAAATTACCTCAGACTATTATAAATAGATAAGAACTACAAATCCCAAGGCATTTAATATCTATGTCCAATTTTTAAATTAAAGTTTTATAATTTTAGTGTCAAAATTTATTGTCCTATTTAGAAAAATATACATATTTATTTTTTATTAGTGCTTTATAAAACTTAAATTTTAATCTAAATTTGTACTATTTTACATGCAAGCTGCAATCATAAAGGTATTTAGGTACGTAGAATATATTGTTTAATAATGCTGGGATAAATATTTTAACATTTAGTTGGCACTACAAGGCTAAGTTAATTCAAACAATTAAAAAATCATTATAATTAGACTTCAATTTTAAATGAGAATTTTTAATATTGTTTTGTAATTATATATCTGAAGGCGAATCAATTTTAGTTATGAGTTTTACTTTCCTTTTTCTTACATATGATGGCAACCTGTACCTTTTTAAGTTAATATATTTTATGAATCAGTTATTGTAATACAGCAAAAAGAACATGAAATTATACATAAAATATGAAGCTCTAAACTTTGTGTAAATAAACGTAAATGAGTGATAATTTTGTGATTATGGAATAAAGACATAGATGTATTCAATTTCACTAAAAA
This sequence comes from Dysdera silvatica, assembly GCA_006491805.2. Lineage (NCBI taxonomy): Eukaryota > Metazoa > Arthropoda > Arachnida > Araneae > Dysderidae > Dysdera > Dysdera silvatica. Next base: position 242,405,365 of record QLNU02015360.1, read on the forward strand.
ATTAAAAAATCGTATATCCTTCAAAATTTCTGTAAAAGCACAGAAATTTTCTAATTACTTTTTAATTTTATAGCATTGTTGAATGATTATTGTTTTCCTTGAATTATTTATATTGTAGACTATTCCTTCTTGTTTATTTAAATAATAGATCAATTCAACGCTGAGAAAAATGTGCCTAAAATTTTTATTTGACAAGTATGAAGCTAACGTTTAGCAAATTCTTATGTTCGTCCAATTTTATGGCTATTTTTATGTGCGCTAAAATGACATAATATGATTACTAACTATATATACACTAATTACTGAAAAATAAAATTTGCTGACTATTTGCTTTTGCGATAAATATTTTCAGTGTTTTGTCATGGATAAAAATGCACCCACAGTGTATTTCTGATACGCTCTTTTTAATAAAAACCAACATTTCACCGTATATGATACTCAGTAAGGTGCGGTGACGGATCCATGCGGGGCTATGCTCCCCCTTAACAAGCACAATTTATGATGAAATTATACTTCGATTGAACATTGGTACTTCATCAGATCTCAGCTTCCCACCCAAAGAAAATTATATTCGCCACTGGTAAAATGTATGCTTTTACTTTAACTGAGAAATGAGAGCATGCAAGGGTAAATATTTCAAATGCATGAGAAAAAAATATTTAGAACTGGGTTTCATGCACATTGTTTGAAGTTCAGCGTGATAATTTTCAATATGACTAATGCTATAATTGCTGTGGACATCCGTTTCCAAGATGGTATTGAGTATACGTGTAGGACATATCGATGGTGTAGCGTACATGTGTAAGAAGTGCAAAAATTGAATTTTTGAGAACATGGTTTAAATATTTAGACCTGCAAATTAAATCAGCAAATTTTTAAATGTGATAAAATCTTATAAAATTTAAAAATATACTGCAAAATTTGATGATTTGATCTACAGGTGTAAGCTTCTAACCTATATTTTCTTAAAAATTTAATTTGTGCAGTTCGATAAAATTCTGCGTTATATTATCGATGTACAAAGAACACTAAAGGTTAAGACTGCAAAAGAATGCGTATATATTTCGAATAGTTATAACCGAAACAAATTATTAGAATTATTTAAAAATTTCGTGTAAAAAAAGAATATGGTAATTTGTTGCAATACTTAAAGAGTCATTAAGTTTACATAATAATATTCAGCATATTTAATTTTGTGAGGGCTGCGTGATAAGCGTTAAGAGTGCCATTAGGGATTATTGTGCTTAGATCAAGAAAAAGAAATTAGCTATTCTTTCAGTTAGACAATACAAATCAATAATTATAATTGGAATCTCTTCTTGGGAAATATCAATTCAAGTATAAGAGAGAGAAACTCACATTGACATTTAATACTAATAAGCTAATAAACATTTTAAACTTGTGCAAGCAACTTGAAAAAATTATAATGCATTGTACATTGAGTTAATAATGCTAATTAAGTGAAAATATTTTCCTTTTATTATGGTATTCTTTAAAAAAAAAAGAAATTCTTTTTGAATTTCTAATAAAGTTCTGCAATTATACCAATAATTGGCTGTTTGCTAATTCAAACTTACGGAAAATTTAACTCTGCTTAAAATGAATGTGAATTTCCAAATAAAGTTTTAATACAATTTATTTAAATTTATGTAAGTTTACTTGAACGCTGGATTCAAACTTTGAGATTTAGTAGGAGCAGTCATAAAGGAGGGTTCGCGCATAGCTGTTATTAGAGAGATTTTTTCTTCGTGTACATTTTAATTTTAAATTACAGGATTTTTGACACACTTATTTAATGACTAGATGCTATGTAATGTTTTTGCTTGTTATATTAATCTTGTTAAACGTATACTACAATAGTGAGAGTTGCTGACAGTTTTATGGATTATCTACTAACGCAAATTGTATAATTTCTCTTTAAAAGACTCAAAAGGAAGAAAGGGAAACAATACGAAATTAGGAATAGTTAATGTATTAATTAAAGGGAATTTATTTTTTTAAGGACTCAAACGGTGGCCTAAATTCTGACAATAATGTGGAAGCTAAATCTAAAAACGTGTCAACGTGCAAGGGAAGAAAATCGGAATAAAAACACTGTTTACATTTCTCAATGAAATGTTGTTAATAAAATCTACGATGCAGCAATAAAATCTACGTTATTAAAAATGAGCACTTAATTATTCTGTTCAAGAAAATTGGAATCAAGTAAATTTAATTAGTGGCCATTTAAAATTGATTGTGACTGATAGTAATAAAGAATATTATACAACTGGTTTAATGCCGTTATATAGAGTTCATTGAAGAATAATGGGAGAACAAAATTGTGAATTTTTCACATCAATGGAGTATGTTTTGAAAAGCTTGAGTATTAATATAGTGTATTCATGTAACATAAAAAAAAGAGAGACAAAGGCATAGCTGAAAATACAGAATGAACATTTTATTAACTATTAAAACATTTTTATATCCTAGATCTTTACAACATTTTCATTAGAAGTCATCAAAATATGGATCAAGAAAAGACTCAAACAGCAATGGCAAAGTAAATAGTTGAAAGCACACATTTTTGTGACTTTGTTTCCTAGAAATTACCAAACATCTGTATCGTGGAATAGCCGAGATGTATATTTAACAATAATTTTCACTTTAAATGTCATGTTATGCAAAGTCTTGAAGCAGTTAGAGGAAAATATCGTTATATTTTGGGTGATATGCACCATACAGGTAGAGTAGAATACAGAACAAAATGACGTACTACACGCACATCCATCGTGTGAGGAAAAACCAAGTCAAACTTATAGGCAGTTTGGCATATTTCTCGATGCGGATCTTGAATCCAATTCATCCTTAGATATGATTGCTACTCAAGATGAATTGTTTTAGGGATATATTTGTTTTTCTAAATTATTGACTTTGTGAATAATGCCCCTTATACAATGCATTGTACTGACGATAGACATCAATCAATCAGCAAGGACTAACAGCATTTTAAAGATCACGCAAGGGTTAATAGATATTGGTCGAATAAAAAGATACAGTGTAGAGAATTGCCACCATATTATATAATACTGTTAATCGGCTGTTTTTAAAAGGATTAAATACGAAAGAAATTTATGTATCGTTTTAAACAAGTATTGCTACATTACTATTTAACATTGAACATAAGGCAGTCAATTTTTTTAGAATAGCATGACTTTTATGAAACCATCATTTAGCTAAATCGTTACACAGGTATTAGCAATTATGTGTTAAATTAAGAGTCAATCTATTGTTAAAAGGTTCATCACCTCTCAAAGAAGGAGGTGGGAATCTCACAATATTAACTGTACATTTTCTAAACGAACTTGGCAACGAATTTGAAGTAACTAATGCAGGAAATGCTACTCTTAATATGAAGCGATTTGTCGGCCATTGCATGATTTATTGCTAACTTTCACCCACTTGTTAGAATATGAAATTTAAAAGATGATACACACTATATTTTATTAAGCAGTTGGTGAGCTCCTTTAGAATAGTAGAATATTTGTATTTTCTGCACTAAATCAATTACAGTCAGCCGTTTTTCCTCTGGAGGTTTTACAGTTTACTTTTGCTATGGTCGGAACAATGAATTTGAGAAATTATATTCGCTAACTTTGTGCGTTACAAAATATTGCTTTTCTTTATCCCTGTTTAACATGTCTGTCTCATCATTGCGAGTCTATTGGTGTGTGTATGCTTCTTTATTTTCGAGTTTCTTGTTTTCTAGCTTAAACATTTTAGCTTCTATATTATACCGACATACAATTTTTAAGGACCAAACTTTGAATACAGAAACTTTCGGAATTGCAAGAAGTTATTACTTTCAAAACTCAGTCGAATCTTCTTTGAAGTTAGTAACAGGCAGAATTTTTGGAAAGGTTGAGCATACACGTTGACGTTTTTATATTCAAAGTTAAGTAGCAGCCCACATGTAGATCATAGTTCTGAATCACAAACCACATCGTAAAATGTAACATCCAAATTCAGAATTAAATGTATTTACCTCATTTAACAGTACAAGAACAGGTGACAACATACACTCCTTTTGCAATGAGTAGAAAAATATTTTACCACAGTCATTATACAACGAAATAATGAATGAGCAACAAGAACAATTTATATTTCGTAAAAGTTAAGACCAGCAAATACAATGATATGTATGTATTCAAGATATGTTTCTTTGATATGACTTATCAGAGAGTCTCATAGCGGATGTGCCATGGACTTAAAAGTACATATGAAACATCACACCTCTACTCATGTCTGAACAACTATACTTTTAATAAAAACGATCACACATAATCAATTTAACACGTTTTTCATACAATCAAATGTGCCACAACTGAAGCAGATATTCAAATAGTTTTATATGAAGAGAATATTCACACGAAACGAACTTAGATGGGTAAACGAAATGGTTCAAGCCTTGTTTGTTGAAGAAACTTTCCTTTTGTCTACAACGATCCCAGCTACTAGATTTAGGAATCTCACACATTTTAAAGTTAAACGTTCGCCCTCTTCAGTGCATAAATTAAAAGCTCTAGCTCTAATGCAAAGTAGCAGTTTTGCGGAATCATGGGAAGGAAAGTGAACCTCCAATTTTTTTATTGATATGATTTATTCGTTGTTTGACAGAGGCTCCAAAACAAAAGGACGAGACATCAAAGCATTGCTTTAAAACATACCGTGATTTTCTGCAAGATTTGCGTGAATACATAATACGAGCAGAGACGGATGTTCTCCTTTCATAGTGTAATACATGGAGAGTGATGAAAAGTAGAGGTGGTCAGGGCCGGCGCAGCAATTGTTAGCAAAGCTAAAATAATATACCCTGAGCGAACTACAAAATACGTAGTCCTGAATGGTAGAAAGATTCAAAAATTGATATGTTAGGTATCCAGTAATAAGTATATTCATGATATGTTCTCAGAATTCCAATGTATCGAACGAAGTTGCAGCTTGCAACAAGTTCAAACACGTCATATATTAGTAGAAGGCTTGTTTTAAAGTTTCCAGAATGGTGATTCATGGCAACAGACGTATGTAATTATACTTAAGATCGACTCTCGTATACCTTTTGCTTCTTTCATTATATAAAATTAGGAATAGTACTACCTAAAAAAGATATCTGTTAGCAGAAAAATAGACTTAAATGCGTAGAAAACATTTCAGTTCATCAAATTTCTGTTTTCATAACCCCTAAAATACTATTCCAAAGATTACATCAAAGTGAAAAATTCAATAATAAAAACAAACACGAAATAGAAATCTATAAATATTTGAGGCTGCATATTCAAACTCAATCAGTTATTTTTTACTGAAATATTTAAATCTGCCGATAACGTCCACTAATATACTGAATGTTATTTCGGTTGTTTTAAAAGCAAACGCTGACTGTTAGCATGTGAAGTAAATATAATTACCTTCCTATAAACGGTAACCTAAAATTAAAGTACTGACAAAACTCTTGATTTGTATCTAAATAAGAACAATTAAACATAGAATATTCAGTTCGTCGAATTATAAAAGCAATCGTTAAATATATATATATATAGAGAGAGAGGAAAAGATGGAGCGAATACATAGTGCTACCCTGAAACTGGCAAGTAGTTTTACGTTATCCTATTAATTTTATTTTGGCAGGTTTTTTTCAGGAAACATGGATATAGAAAATAGCTATAAAAATACAAGAAATAAAAATACAAAAACATTCAATATAGAGTCCATTCATTTCAAACAACTGAGATATTTTTGCCACATGATAGTTGGTAGACTACTGCGATTTTATGATTACGCTGCATGAAGATAGAACACATGAAATGTAATTACATTATAATATTGACATAGAATGTATGACATAATTATTATACAAATACAGATTACAGTATAAAACAGCATACATGTAATCGATCTGCTCGGGCAGCTATGGGTAGAGATTATAAGGTCTGACAGAGTCCCAGCTGCCCGAGGCAAAATAACTATATAAATTAAAATATAAAAACAGGAAGAAATCAATGAAATTATACAAAAAATTTGTTTTCCAAAAGATATTTATGTAGGTACTTTTTAAAAGTGGAAGTGAACTCAATATTTTAATTCTGTCAGAAAAAGGGTTCCATTATTATATTGCTAGATAGTATTATTTTAACCGTAACAAAATTTGTGGTTTTGGTAAGAGATGCAAATTCAAAATAAAAGTATTTATTTTTAACCTCTTCACGATGTTCCTATATGCTTTTATATGGTGTTCCAATACACTTCTTTATAGTATTTTTATGTGCTTCTTTATGAAATTTTTTTATGAAAAAATATTTATCGCCTCACGCATTGAAATAATATCGAACTTGTTGAAGAAACAGAAATTAACTTGAAAACGTCTGCACCTCGAAAGTTATTTGACTAGGTATGTATAAACTCTTTGTAGAAAAAACAAACGCATAGCTAACATAAACAACTAACAAACGAATTACTCTATACAAGGAAGGACGCTTTCTATAGGTGTAATACTTTTGCCAAACAATATATACATATACACCTAATTACGCTAGTTTTGGTTTCATTATCTTCAAAAATTAAACATTTTAAATAACTAAAATACGTGTCTTTTAGAGTTTTTATTTAAAAAAATGGCGGCCATCTTTTTATTTTCGATTTTTTTTGATGGTTTCATGTGGTGTGTGTGGTCTCTCTCTCTGTGTATGTGTGTGTGTGTTTAAAAATATTTATAAGGGAATTATAAGAGGTGTGAGTCGCCAATTTTGATAAAAGTGGTAGCTTTTGAAAGGCTTACACACTTACCAAAGGTTACCAAAAACTTACTTACCAAACAAACTTATTTACCAAAGGTTTATTTTGTTACTAAAATAATCGATACAACTACACGTTGCAGTGCGAGATATAGACGAATTCTGGCGAAAACAAAAGAGTTTAAAAAAAAAAAAGAGTTACCCTAAATCTTCTAATAGATAAAGAGAGACAAACATAGGGTTATATAGAATGCAGCGGATAATATTATAATAATGGGAATATCTATAAATTGGAAGAAATTGTGGAGGCTGTGTTCCTTCCTCCCAGCACTAAGAAATACCTCCAGCGACTCGAAGTAAAATCTTTGCATGACTACAAGCACATAGTGAAGAGCATGCACGTAGCAAGCGTATTTTTCTAGTCACCGAACCACGTGTGGTGCAGGAAACTTAACAACAAAAGAAAGGACGTCAGTCCGTATGTCCTTATAATGAAAACCATGTGCTATCGAAACAGCTGTCGACAACGTCTTTTATTAATTACACTACACTACAGTAAATTCTGTATAATTATTTCCTCCACCATCTTTATTATTGTAAAACACAACTATTTCACATATCTGAAGTCGGAAACATTTATTCCAATCATCGCCTTTTGAAAAGCATGACAGTTGGCATCAAATGTAGACAATTTGATTATGAACCAAGTGACACATTTTTAAGATGCCTTCCCTTGTTATCAAGTTTTCTTCATTACATAGGGTTCGGTGAGTCAAGGAATACTCGAGCATGCTCTTGACTATGTGCTTTTAGTCATGAAAAGTCTTCACTTCGAATCGTTGGAGGTATTTTGTAGTATTGGGAAGAAGAAACACAACCTCTACATTTTCTCCCAATTTACTGATATTTCTTTTATTATAACTTGACACGCTGCATTCTACCTCTATATTTACCCTTTTTATTAGTTAGAGACATTAGAGTAATCCTTTTTATCCTTCTTTCATTTTTTCGTATTCGCCGATATTCAACCATACCTCGTAAGCGTTTGCAATACAATAGGTAATTGTATTGCCTTTTTACTCCCCACGACAAGACCTTTCGAATGACCACATTTGTCAAAATCAGTGGCTCTTACTTTTTGCTCTTTCATAGTTAATGTAATTTGTAATATAGTAATGACGTTAGAATTATTCAATATAATGCCAGTGAAATCTAGTCAAACAAAACATTGATCTAAATAAGCTTTGCGTGTTGTTAAGGAATTTTTAGATAAATCAATTTTAATTGGAGTTTTCTTTTGTACTTAGCTAATTTGCTTGACGGTATGTTGGTCCTGAATGATTGCTGTGTTTGTCTTGGATGACATATGTTTATTCCGATTAATTGACATTTTTATTCTGAATGACTGATATATTTTTTCTAAATCACACGTTTGCCATATATCACTGATATGTTTATTGGAAATCACATGTTGGCCATAGATTGCTGATATGTTTATTCTAAATGACATGTTTGCTATAGATTACTGATATGTTTATTCTAAATCACATGTTTGCCATAGATTACTGATATGTTTATTGGAAATTGCATGTTGGCCATAGATTACTGATATGTTTATTCTAAATCACATGTTTTCCATAGATTACTGATATGTTTACTCTAAATCACATGTTTGCCATAGACCGTTGATATGTTTATCCTGAATGACTAGTATGTTTGTCATAGATTACTGATATGTTTATCGTATACTACTGATATGTTTATCCCTAATGACTGATATGTTTATCCGGAATGACTGATAAGTTTGTCTTGGATGAGTGGCATGCTTGCCTTGGATGATTGATATGTTAGTTTTGAAAGATTGATGAATTTGTTTTGGACGAATGTGTGTTCAACTGACTATATATTTGTTCTAAATATTTAAATTTCAACGGCACGTATAATATGCTTCCCAGCGTATATCACATAAATACTTCTATCACAATTTGCCGTTTTTACTTAGTCAGGGTAATGCACATAGGAAAATGTGGAAGGTCTATACTAAAAATACTTAAATGTATCGGAAAACGTGGAATACTTTTACAAAGCCACATTCTTTTAAAACATTTTGTCACCAATTATAAAATTTATGAATTTTTTTCACTCAGAAATATCCCATTTAACTACAATAAGTATGACTGGATGAAATGTTTTTAAATCTAGCTAAAATAAGGAAGAAATAAAAATATAAAAGAAATGAAACACTTTGTTCCCTAATAATCACTCATAAAGAAGTTACTGCATAACTACGGTTACGTTTAATAATAAAATGCTTTCCTTATACGAAGCTTATGAGCTTGATAAGGAACGTTCGATTTTTTTTTCTATTATTTAAAAGCATAATGTTGCTACCATAATAAACACTATTCCCATGACGAGCTTTACCAACTAAAGGAAGTTCAATCTAATTTAAACTAATGTGTTTGTCCACGTTCGGTTTAGCTTTCCTATTACTGAAACATGCTCAGGGCTTAATGTTCAGAAAATGAATTTTTCAAAATTTCACAAAAGCCTTTGACGCCATGTTGAAGAAGGAAATCAATGGACAAGTATTATAATGTAACAGAGTATTACAATGAAATGATATACTTAGCATTCAGGAATATTATTTCTCTTTAGACTTTTAAAATCTATTTGTCTACTATACATGTTACGAATTCAAAAGGAGATATTTGGAAAAAAGATTGGAAGGAGTGAAATATAATATTACAGATTATTAAAATTTTAAAGAGAAAAAAATTTAAATTTTTATAAAGGATTCATTACTAGAGCTCTAAATATTTACTTTCTGCTTTTAAATCCGATGAGGAAACCGAAAACATTCAAATAAAAACGAAATCAACTGGTTTTACAAATTGTTTACAAATAACCCTATCACTATGCATTTTCTCGCTCACATATTAGTAAGATTATAATATTATTGCTGCAGTTTAACATCGCGTACACTCACATTAGGACCCGACATTGAATGGAAATTCTGCACACAAATTCAGACGAAGTTTTTGCGAGGTGTCATAATATGCAATACTTTAAAATCCGTTTTAACAAGGGTCAAGGCGTATATTTTCTACCTTCCAATTTTCACTGATGACTCGTTTCCCCCTTAAAGTTTGTAATCTTTAATTTGTTGCAAGCTTCAATCAAATTTAAGCCATATTTATTAGAAAAGAGGCGTGACCAAAGATGTTGTTTTTAATATTATTGATATCATTAAGATATATTGTGCACTGAACATCTGGAACTATTTTTCATTTTATACCACGTAAATGGCACTTCTTATGAATTATTTAATACACATTTATTTACGACGGTATGGTATTTGTTTGATCATCTGTAGGTGGCTAGTTCGAACTCAGTTTGCAGTTTTTTCCTAATATGCCATTATTGTTAGATTAATGGTTCTATTTTGAACTAAAAGTAATGGAAATTTTTTTCTGGTGTTAATTTACCAAAAACGGGGAAGATACGGATTATCTATTCTTATATAAAAGACTTTAACTTATGTTTAACTTATGTTTCAAAATATTTAAATAAAATATATACTTGGAGAGGCTGCCTTGAGGATTTATTTTAAACTTGGTTAATTATTTAAGAACTTTTTCGAAATAGTACAGTTTATTAAAGTTGGTACGGTTATTGGGTAAGGTATATGGCTTTAAATTTACTTTAACCACAATGTGCTAAATGTGCGCTGCACTAAACGTTCACAGTTTGCGCCGTATATGTTTTATGCCAGAATTTTTGACAGAGAAAAATATGTGTTACAACATTATGCAAAATTAATAATTTCGATTTAAGCGTTATATATTTATTTACACTCAAATTTACACGAAGTTTTATCTGACGATTACAATATTGAATATGGATCGTGAAAATTAATTATATGAAGATGGAGCGTGAAAATTAATTATATGAAGATGGATTCTCCCCTGCCGCTCATCATTTATATCATCTCGTTATGCAATGGAAAGTAATATCAATATTTTACCGATATAGATAGTTGCAAATGCGTATATTTAAATATCGTGATTAAAATTATAATTATGTTGCTTTTTCCATATTTTGTGGAAAGGACATTGCAGGACGGTTTCCTTTTATATGTTCATAGGCTTTTACGCACGAGTGTAAATTCATGCTTGTAAGAGTTGTGCTTTTTATAGATTTAAAATTATATTTTTCCATATTTTCGTATTTCGTACACCTACTCATACAATTTTAATCATATGTATTGATGCCTATTTGTCAGGAAACGAATTAGCTTATAATTTGTTGCTTTTCATATTCTAACTAAACATTTAAAAGCATGAAGGTTTGCCGCTTTCATATTCAATATACTTCGAGCATATATATTGCATCTTTTAAGAATGGATCTAAATAGTTTTTATGGCATTATCAAAAACCCTATCAAATTGGAGTCAGGGCAGGAACCTATGTTATACGTTACTAGAAATACCGTCAACAGCACTTTGAATTGTAAAGATTATTTCATTCTCAAAATATTTGGATACACGTTGGCGAAATATAACATTTCTTTTGATATGTTTCAATACAAGGCATTGACTTTTTATTCTGCTTATCACAGATCTTTTACAGGTCATAATTACGCAGAGTGGAATTCAGAAATCAACTGCGTATTTTCTGAATAAGTAAATTAATATTCATTCGAGAACCTACGAAAATGGTACGAGGACTGACTGTGGGATTATCACAATCAAACAAATTTGCGATTGGTCGGAATGCGAAACTATCAGAAAGGTAAAAGGGGAATATAAGTGAATAGGAGAAAACAAAAATATTGTAAAGAAAGAAAAGAAAAACGTAATTTTTTCTTTTCTCTATTTACTTTTTAACTGCTTTATATCCTGGATAAAACGCCAGCTGATGAATTTTTAGCTCTTAGCATGAAATGATTACGTTTCGACGACAGAAGTTGATATATTGTCAAAAACCTCCGTCATACATCTACTTTTAAGCTATAAAAACATGGAATTGGTAGAATATTCGCTCCAAATTTTCCTAGGGCCACACACGTTAAGTTATAATTATAACACACAGTTCTTAAAACGTAACCGACAATGGTCGAATTTTAAAGAACAGTTTTTCATAAATCGAAATTGATTATGAAGGAAAACTTGAAGGCCAACATTTCCCTTGCACAGGGAAACGTTGGCTGATATGTAATTGTACATGTAAGTTTGAGTCACTCTTCTGGCCAACCAAAGTCTCTGCCAGCTGCTCGGAAGAACATTCTGTTGTAGGGAGCGTAAAACTGTCGTAGTTTATGAATTACTTCCTCCGAGACGACAGGGTGCCTGCGACCTTTGCTTTCGTTCAAACACTTTTCTGTCGTCTCATTGCGAACGCAATAAAAACCTTTCGTTTTGTTATAAAAAAAATTTTCCTTAGAGATTCTGTGAGCCAGCCCAAGAAACTCCTCTATACGTTGCACCTCTGGGAAGGGATCACGGATGAGATCGTCGCCGTCTACAATATGAATTTGTCTCCTGGGGAATATACGATGCCACCGCTCGAAGAATACGGAATACATGCTAATACGAACGGCTTTGTATGCTGTATTCACTTGGCCGTTGGGGCTGATGACCAAGTCTTCGAAAGAGGCCAGCAATTTGTCTTTGCGAGCCTTGTTGGCGGCAAGTTGGGCGTAATCAGAGATCAGGCGGGTCACTGGATCTCGAACTATTAGTAGCAACCGGATGCTTTCATTCATGGCTCGTATCCTTGCTGGTGCAGATTCTGTGATAAAATATGCTGGACTTTTTTCTATCGTAATCTGATCCGGGAAAGAATAAGGCATTCTTCTGCGGTACCACTCCAAACCAAGACTAAATTTGTCTTCCTCGTCAAAGAAATGAACCTGCAAAGAATTTTAAAAAAGCGGCAGTTCAATATATTGAACGATCAACTTTCGGCATTACTTTCTGCATTGCAAGAAATTTTTTCATAACAATTTAATTTAACATACTACTGAATGAGC
>QLNU02015360.1:242436723-242456877 GCA_006491805.2 Dysdera silvatica
GTATGTTTATGTGTGATAACGGGAATTGCATCACTTACAATGTGAACAGGAGATATACACACATTAATAAGCCTGGGAAATGAGTAAATTTCGCCTTTCTTTTCCCCTTTCCTTGCAATTATATGCTATACTGTACAGCACCATGATCGTTTTAACACATTAGAAGAATGGAGAGAAGCTTGCTAGGAAGGATGAGATGTTCTTTCCATTTTTCTTACGTGACCAATGACGTAATTAACGTCACGTGATGTGGAGCCGCTCGAAGAGCAGTCGTTAAATTGGGGACACCGTTGTGTCTATCCTTTATATGGTCTAACGTTCAGATATGCGCACTATGCTACAAGTTCTCAAACCGCCTAGAAAACGCCATTTCCGTTACTTGATTCGTTAGGTTAAACCTAAAAGGTTCCTTTAAAATATGACGTTTCCCTTAAATGACCAGGTATGTATTTTATTAGAAATCTCACTTTCCAACTTGAATAACGATGATAAAAAAGAATTTTTAAGTAAGGAAAAGCCCATTCCTATGTTAAATTTAACTAAAGTTGCAAAAAAAAAAAAAAGGACAAAGTATATAATCGGCATTTTAAGATTTCGTGGTATTCGGAGTTTGAATGGCTGTGTGGGAGTTATTATTTAAATAAACTTTTTTGCATGCCATGTTTAATCATTGGTGTTAAATCAAATGTGTGGAATAAGAGTGGTTTCAATGGTTTTGGTAACGTTACTCGTGCTCTTCACAAACATGAAGGTTATTTGGACCAGGTGGATTGTAGATTAGCTTTTTCAAACTTAAAAAAAAATTTAAGTGGTACCGAGGATGCTTTAAAAGAAAACTCTAGGCTATATATTAAACCCTTCAACGAAAATATGCAGCTTAATGGACGTTTCATTCAATTGCCCGCCCATTCGTGCTGTTCTTTACTTGGGGAAGCAAGAATTAGCATTTCGTGGTCATCACGAAGACGTAACCTCCAATAATCGTGGGAATTTTAAAGAATTGTTAGAAAACTGCATTTCGATAAGCCCTGTGGACATTCATGAGCACTTTTGAAAAATCACACCCATGTTTGCCGGCAATTCTAAGACTATTCAGAATGAAATAATTGACTGCATTTGGCAATATATCAATGAACATATCGAAAAAGAAATAAAGGATTGCATTTTTTTCTATACAAGTAGACGATTCCACAGATATTGTCCAAAAATCTCAATGTAGTATCATAATTAGGTATGTTATTGCTGGTGGAAAGTCAGTGGAAAGATTTTTGGGATTTTATGACGTCAGTTCCAATCGGACTGCCGAAGCATTGTTTAACCTTGTATCAAGATGCCTCGAAAAATTTAACTATAAATCAAAACTTATAGGAGAATGTTTTGATGGGGCAAGCGTAATGTCAGGGCACTTAAATGGTCTTCAGTCCAAAATTAAAGAAGTGACGCCACATACAGTTTTTATTCACTGTTTGGCACATCGTCTGAATTTAGTGCTACAACAAAGCTGCAACAGCATTTCACAGTGTCGCATATTTTTTGCAACTAAAAGCGACATACCTGCATTTTTTCATCATTCTGCCAAACGAACTCACGTGGTCGATACAGTCGTCGGAAGACGAATTCCTACTTCTGTTATTACGCGATGGACATCAAACTCTAAAATGTTGAGTGTTATAAATAAAGAATGGGATTCTTTAAAAGAAGTATTTACTGAGATTATGAACGATCCAACCTCCGATCAAACTTCGCTTAGGCAGAGTGTCGGCTATTTAAATATATTTAACGACTTTGAATTTTCACTTTTGGTTGTTGTTTTTAGCGATAATTTTGGACTTACGGATGTTCTCTTCAATGTACTACAAAATAAGTCATTTGACATTAATTTTTGCATCTCACAAATTAAAAATACGCAGATTCTTTTAAACAGCAAACGAAAGGAGAATACATTCGTGGAAATTTTCGAATTAGTGATTTCGAAAACAACAGTTCCAACTGAAAATCGTAAGGGACAAAAAAAAAGTGACGCTCGCACGAGATCAAATTTTTGAAAAATATAAAATTTTATTCTATGAAATATTAGATAACCTTAGATAAATTACCACACGTTTTCAAGATATGGAAAAGCTTAATTTTATTACATTAATGGATACTTCAAAATTTATAGAGTATTCCAAAAAACGTTTTTATTGTTGACGTATTTTAACAATTTTATGTATATAATGAATAATTTTATGTATTTTGATAATATTTAAATTTCATACAATTACTAGTACATGCGCAGTTTTTGCATTGAAAGGTCTATTATGTGTAAATAATTGAATTATTTAAATGCATCCATACTTTTAAAATCTCTCTCTCTCTCTCTCTCTCTATATATATATATATACAGGGTGATCCAAATTAAACAGGAGGTATTTAGACCTCTCTGTAGAGAAAACTACTCTGTCAATTTCACCCAAATTTCGTACACATGCTCTCCTGGGTATGCGGTTTCGATTTCTAAAAGAAAAAAAAATTGAGTTCATATTTCGGCCGCTAGGGGAGGAAATGGCGCTGCGGAGCAGGCAATTTATTAATATTAACAACGAAAAAGTGTTTTAACATGCAATAACCTTTATTGCAATCACATGAAATTAACTACAAATTACAGTATACCGTAGGATAGTAGGTATGACTAAAAAAAGATTTGTGCAATAACTTTATTGCTATCATATGTGGAACCACACTATCATCACAGATACGGCTCGATATGTCCCCCGTCTCTTTGCTCTAGAAATTGCATTCGATGCACAACACATTCCACGGCAGAACGTAACTCATTCGCTTGGAGGTGGGATACATGTTGCGAAATTCTGTCTTTTAAGACTGCTAAGTTCGGAACATTGCCTTTACAAACGCAGCTCTTTAAATATCCCCACAGCCAAAAGTCACAAGGGTTAAGATCGGGTGACCGAGCCGGCCAAGATGTTGAAAATGACCTGCTAATCACTCTGTCATCCGAAAAGTTTTGCCGTAATAATGTTTGAACAGGCAACGCGATGTGCGGGGGTGCACCATCTCTCATCATCTTTTCTTTATTATAATAGAAAATTTTCATTGCCAATGTATAACTGCTAAAAAGTTGCATGTTTGAACTTTAAACAATTAGCAGAAATATATTGGAATACTAGATGAAGAATTGCTCACAAAAACAAAAAAACGATTTCACGGTACTTGGTGGGAACAGAACCCACTACCTCTTGGTATCCAGGCAAGGGCTCTTCTAACTGAGCTACAGATGACTGATGATCCTCCCTTCTGCGAGCGCATATACAGCTTCACTATATACTAGTTTTTGAAATGGGGCAGAGCCTGGAGAGCTTTTTAAACCAAATCGATGTCAAAGGAAAACGTCCGAAAAGCGAGACTAGCGTGATATTATGTAGAAGAGCTCTTGGTCGGATACTAAGAGTTCGTGTGTTCGGTTCCCAACAGGCACCATCAGATAACAATTCTTTTCTTTGCCAGCAATTTATCATCTAATATTGCCCCATCATCGTCTATGATGAGAAACTTTCCCGACTTTAAAATTGGAATATGTTTCAGTGGAAAGGCTCAATATTTGAACTGTTGTCTTCTCTATCTAAAACAATTGGCTATTACAATCGTAGAAGATAAAATCGATAGCCTAACGTAATCTATGAATCCCTAAGAGTCTGTTTACTGAGAAGAAAGAATAGTACCCAAGACCTAAAAGCAAGGTTGCATCTCTCTTTCGAACATATGAGGGCATAGATGTAAGGCGTTTGTCTACTGGGCAGCATACAAACTCTGTAGACAAAATCTATGTTCGACTCCTATTAGTAGAAAGGACTTGCTGTTTTTTTTCTGCCAATCGTTATTCTCTCTCTCTAGGGTTTTATTTCCTAGGTTAAAGAAGTTGGGATTTTTCGAAAAACTACAAATCATAGCGCTGAATGACATAATTGCCCTTTCGTCACAAACCAAACAAACGTATAACTCCAAGCTGAATTTTAACTGAAGTCTATCATTAGAATTACAAAACAAAAAAAGTTTGTGAATGTGTATTACCTCTTGTTACGGATGTACTGGATGCATAGGCATACCGAGAGGAGGGGCTAATGGGGTTACAGCCCCTCCCGAAATGAGGAAGTGGGAAAACAAAAGCGAAAAACGGAAAACTAAACTAAAAAAAAACAAAAGCTAAATAATAGCATTTCTAACTCCAGAATAATGTCTACTCGCCAAAAATATTTTATCATGAATCTTTCATTTCTGTAAATATTTTTGCTTGGGTACATGATATAATAGCCCAAGAAAAATGTAGCTATACGTTATCGGTCCACCAACAGATGCGCACTGCATGACCATCTTTCTAGATTTTTATTTCCCTTTTTTTTCCCTTCTCATGCAGATGCATTGCAGATTATACTATCAGCCACAAAATTTGGACTCTCTTTTGCCTTTTGTAATTTTAATCTATAATATTTCATCGAAATATGAAGGAACGACAGTGTTGAGCTTACCAGCAGTCGAAAGGTGGAAAAAACGAAATCTTTGTGGACACCTTCATCGAATTATTGCTTTCCAATAGAAAACGCAAAAGGTTTTTTAAGCGCCATATCCAATCATAGACACCCCGAGGGGCGCAATGGGGTTCACTTGCACCCCCTTGGCTTATGAAAAAAGGGGGAAAAGGACTGAATCCACAAGAAACTATAGTCCAACAACATTATTCAATTGGAATTTTTCCTGGATGCACCCCCTTGCATAGTTCTCGGGACGCCCATGTTTCCGACGTAAATGGCTGGCTTATTCAAAATTACAAAATGACCTTTATTGCAAATTCTGCGAGGATTGCAATTTACACTAGTCCACCGATTCAGAACAGTTTAATTGATTGCTTTTGCCATCTTATTTGGAGAAAGATCGTGAAACAAATGCAAGAAAGCCAATACTATACAGTTTTAGCAAACGAAACAACGGACGTTTCTCAAGTTGAGAAATTTTTGTTGTGCCTACGATATGTTACCAATGTCAAACCTTTTATGATAAAGGAAAATTACCCTATATTTGTTCCCATCTACAATGTCCCTAGTGAGGCGCTGGCAGCCATCATAGAAAAAAGTATACTGAGTATGGTTTAGACTTAGCCAACTTAAGAAAGCTGGGTTACAACGGAGCCTCAGCAATGAGAGGTGAGTTTTGCGGTGTTAAAGTCTGTTTAAGGAAGAAATTCCCACACGTTATTTACACCTGCTCTGTGTATGTACCCCACTGCTTAAATCTATGCCTCTCAGATTATTTTAAAGTCCAATGTGTTCAGAACGCAGTGGGCGTAATATCAGAAACTTGAACTTTTCATAGAGCTAGTGCAAAGCGAATAAAAATTTTGGAAGGTAAATTTGAAGAACATGAACAAAATTGTGATAGTTGTAGACTTAAGGTCCTTTGTGAAACTAGATTTTGCGAGCGTCATAAAGCTGTGTTACTCTTTGAAAATTGAAAAAAAAAAGAGAAATGATTATACCAATCGTGTCAGCCTTGGAGCATCTTAGCGACTTGCCAGGTGATCATTCCAAAAAGGCCTCACTTATTTCGAACAGTAAGCTATATGTATACTATCGTTCCTATCAGCCTTAGTTGTAGCCTCAAAATTGTTAGGACTAACTTATAATTTTTCAAAATGTCTTCAAAAAGAGAATATTGACCTATTTAATGCTGTTAGTTGAGTTAATGGGACAAAGACAATCATTGAGAATCTTCGAGAAAACGCCACTTTCGAATTCCATCAATTGTTTACACAAGCACAAAGATTGGTTGGTTGGTTGGTTGGTTGGTCGGTTGGTCGTAGTTTTACAAGCACAAAGGATGTCCTCCCATCTCAACGTTATTCTTAGCATACCAAGAATCTCTGGTTTTCAGAGACATAGACCAAACCCTCCACCAACTGATCCGGAGACTTATTATCTACTTACCATCTTCATTCCTTGCATAGGGAATATAATTTCTTCTTCGCCGTATCCTCACTTCACTTCGTCATTCCTAGCGCATCCAATCCCGGGATCCCGGGTTCCCGGGCATATTCTTAGTTCCGAAAATCCCGGGTTCCCGGGCATATTCTTAGTTCCGAAAATCCCGGGATTGAAATTTTAATCCCGGTATTTCGGTATTTGAAACACTGCTCACTATAACATATTTTTTTAAGTTAAATTAAAAATTTTATTATAATTTATTGCTCTAATTTTATTTATATTGTTGTTATCGTTGATTGCCTAAATATTTTTATAGTAACTCTGGCATACATGCGCCAATTTACGGGTACTAAGCCTTTTTTGATGCAACTTTAATACCTTTCCCTTCTAAATGTTTCTTTCCTCCATGGATATAATTATCACCCCCACCTTTCTTAAAACCTTTCTACACAGCTTCTCCCATGGAATTTTTGGAGCTTCCTAACGATTCACGCCAAATTATCACTGTCCCTACTATGATAATTAGATAAACTCCTACACTTTTACCTCTTGTGTAAAGATACAAGCGTATTATAAAGTTAGGAATTTACTAACTAAAATCAAAATCGTTCACGTTGTTATAAAAGTAAGCGTTTCCCAAAGCTACAGCACTACGTAGACAAATGCGAGGTGCCAATGCCACCCACTTAGTCAGATATGCTTAATCAAAAAGCAGAAATTTCTTGACAGGAGAATAACATTACTTTTTTTCAAACATATATCAAACATCAATAACTATCTTCAAATGCAAAATTCAGAGATATTTCGGACCAACTTACGTTTGGAAATTGCAAGTCTTCGCAGAACTTACCGAAAACAAACCTTTTATGTGAACACCAGTTTAACACATGCTAACGTTTTGTTGTGGTCTATTAATCGAATCGAGACTATAAAACAGATGGCCTCATTGTTTATGGCTGTTCTCTAGTTTGAAGGCAATGGATTTTTATGACGCCAACAGTTCAAAATCGAAGCAGAACTGTCTTTGATCGACGCCATAATTGCTAACATATAATACGTTTTCGTCTGAACATCAAATTTGTTTTCCCGTATGTAATTCTCATAAATCCTTCGGTGAGTTTTCGCGAATGCCAGTTATAGTTTCGAAAGTCAAGCCAATCTAAAACGTTACTGTCGCACTAGAAGGAGTAACTTTTCCGTCTTTTCTAGATTGCTTATTCTCGGAAGTATTAAGTGAAGCTTAAATTATAATAATGAATATTTTTGGCCTTTTTTTAATCTTTAAATAATTAGTCTGAATCTGAAATGTTTGATTCAACTTCTTCAGTAAAATATGTTAATCACGAAACAAAGGCTTCAGATGCAAATTCTCTGTGGCACTATTTTCTTAAAAAGTATCGCAAGGGACAAACTGATAAATGCAAAAAGTGTCAGGCCGTTTTGAAAACTGGTGGTGGATCAACTAAATGACTGCATACACATTTACTGAAAATTCATAAAATTCAACTTCTTAAATCAAAATCTGTAGTGAAAAGGTCTTGTGAGACTCAAAGAGAAGAAGTTGATGTAAACGATGATGTTGAAAAATTAGAACCACAGGGATTAAAGAAAAGAAAAATTTCTGATTATTTCACTTTAAAATCTGACGATTGCCTCGAAGCTGTGCTTGCTCGGATGTGCTCACGGGATGGCTTGCCTTTTCGAGTGTTTATTTTATCACCCGATTTAAGAGAAGCGTCAAAAGCAGGAGGTTTTGAAACTCTTCCAACATCTGCAACATCAATTCGAAACTCTGTTGTTAATTATAGCCAAAAAGTTCGAGCCACAATAATTCACGAAATGGATGATTATCGAAAAACAGGCAAACGTTTTAGTGCGATATTTGATGAGTGGACCTCCACTGCAAATAGACGTTATATAAACATAAACATTCGCAATGATCAGGGTAGATATTGGAATGTCGGTTTGATGAGTGTCCGAGCATCCATGCCAGCCAACATTTGCGTAGAAATGCTAAGCAAACATATGAGGGATCACGATTTGTCCATCAAGCATAATATAGTTAGTATAGTAATTGATGGAGCTAGCGTGATGACCAAAGTGGAAAAATTAACAGAAATGGAATATCAATTATGTTTTGTTCATGGCATTCACCTCGCCATTACGGATGTACTGTATAAAAAGCCAGGATTACACTCTGCGAATTACCAGAACCACTCTTGGAATTACCAGGAAATAGCTACGAACAAAAAAGTTCCGATGACCAGAGCAATGAAGAAAAAAGTACTGATGACCAGATCAATGACGACGTGGACACTGAAGGCAAAGATTGTGGATTTTTTAAAGTTGAAGGCAATGATAGTGAAGGTAAGGAATGCATTTTATCAATAATTGATGATATAGACTTTACAATTAAAAAGGTGCGTAAACTGGTATCACTTTTCAAGCGCTCACCAGTAAAAAATTCTATATTACAAAAATATGTAAAGAGTGAACACGGGAAAGAACTTTCATTGATTTTAGACTGTAAAATGCAATGGAACAGTTTATTAGCTATGCTTGAACTTTATTCTTTTAAAAGGTTGTATAGAAAAGTCTCTTATTGATTTATGTCATCCAATTGTATTTTCAAATGATCAATTTACGTTAGCTAAAGAAGTTATAGAAATGTTAGAATCTGTAAAATTAGCAGTTGAAGCCCTTTGTCGAAGAGATGCTAATTTGCGCACTGCTGACATGGCGTTAAAGTTTATGCTGAAAAAAATTCACCAACTGAATTCTGCTATTAGCAAAAAAATGAAGACCAATTTGGAAAGACTCATAAAGGAGCGTTGAACGCATCTCTCTGGGCTAATCAAGTATCTGCAAAACCCAAATTAAATATCAAACGATACTGAATCTGAAGACGAACTGCTTAGCATACCATCGCCTACGACAATTAAGAAAATGATAGTAAATTTAATTCAACGACTTTTAAAAGAAGAAAATACTGACTGTCATACTCCCTCAACTGAAGGCGCAGCTTCATCAACAACTCTAAATAAGTTAGCAGAACTTGGGAAACCTAATTTGTCCGAATCTTTGTGTCGTAGCACTAGTGCACCTGACTCCCAATTATCTGTATATGGTTCGTCCGCGATGACAATGTGTGAACAACTGGACGATGAAATGAAGAAAGGCACAACTAATACTCGCGTTCCATCAAAAATTCAGCAACGCCGAAGTCTGGAATCCGTTGTTAAAAAAGAAATGAACTTGTTTGAAAACGATGGTTCACGTGGCCATTACCTCCAGCTTGCATACGATTTTGTTCTTTCCATTCCACCAACAAGTGTTGAATCCGAACGGGTGTTTAGTGCATCGGGTTCTCTCTGCACAAAAATACGTTCATCTCTTGGTGACGAAACACTTGATGCATTGGTGTTGTTAAATTTCTTCTTTCTCCCCCCACCTCGGATAAAACTTATTTTATTTCTCACCCTCTCCTTTTGATACAGATTTATAACCTAATAATTGTACCATAGACTTAAGCAATTATTCCTCGATATGTTGGAATTTCTTCAGAAATATTTAAAATTTTAAATATTAATCTTGCATATACGTATTTAATTACATAATTAGGATTATATTTTATAAAGTCAAGAGTTGTATATTTCGGTTTATGTTCAAAATAAGTAAAATAACCTAAGTACAATATTAATTAGAAACGCGTATTTATTAGCATTTCATTCAAGGATCATTTATGTTGCTCTTAACAATTCAACCTTTTAATTTCAAACGTATGATTAAAATATTTTAATGATTTATTATAAATGACTTCTTATCACTAGAATTTTGGAAATTTTATGAAATTTTAGTATCTATATTTTTTTAAAGCTAGTTGCAAGTATGCACAAATTATTACTTTATGTTTAGAGTGCTGATTCGGTAAATGTAAAAAAAAGTGATGCTGGGATTAAGCTTTGAATCCCGAAATCGGTAATCCCGTCCGGGATTGGATGCCCTAGCCATTCCTGCGTTTTGTGATGTGCCGTTTGAAAAATCAAAAAAGCAGCTGAGTTACATAAAAAAGATTTGAGCTATTATTTGGAAGATGCCTTTGTAGAAGAATAGGAAGTATGGAGGCAAAAATGGAAGGGAGTTGTAAAAAAACTATATGCACAATCGACGATAGATGAACGTGATAAAAAAACTTTTCCCAAATGTACATATCTTGTTGAAAATGCTGGCTTTCCTTCTAGTTCTTACAGCTTCTGTGGAACGTAGCTTTTCCAATTTAAAATTAATCAAGTTGTACCTAAGAAATACAATCTGCGAAAATAGTCTTAATGGTCTGTGTTGCAGTTCGTGCATAGAGAGTTTGCTCTAAAAATTACGAATGACGAAGTAATTGATCATTTTGTGGGTTCTGGAAATGCAAGACGTCTTCAGTTAAATATTCAGAAAAGATGGCATTGTATAACTAGATTTAGGCATAAAAGAAACTGTCCTTTTTTTCCACAGTTCAAAGCCATTTTATTTAGGATTGTATACTTTTTAAACCATTAATCCAAATTTTACCAATGTAACCTAAATATTAAGCATAAAAATTTGTGTGTTTCTCATGCATCAACTCAAATTTTATTTTGTCGTATTCTCACATTGTTAATTGATTTTTGATATGAAATAGAATTTTGGCGTGTTTAGGCATTTTAGCATAATTATTTTATGACATTTTCAGCTCATAATCTAGATCAGCGGTCGCCAACCGGTGGTCCGCAGAAAAATCTGGACATTATTTGCATTTTTAATGTTTTATTAATAATAAAACAAAAATAATATTCTAAGAAATTCTCATATTCTGAATGACAATTTTTGCCTTTATATATATATATCATCATCATCATATTCAACCATTATCTATCCACTGCTGGATGAAGGTCTCTCCAAATGCTTTCCACACAAGTCTATCCTGAGCAATTCGCTTCCACGTCACCCCAACCTGTTTTCTTATTTCATCCACCCATCTAGTTTGAGGACGTTTTCTAGGTCTTCGGTGGTCTCTTGGAATCCAGTTCAGAATTTCTGTTGTCCATCGTTGATCAGTTCTTCTTGCAATATGCCCAGCCCATCGCCATTTCAGCCCTTTTACTTTAACAATGATGTCCTCTACTCTAGTTTGCTCTCTCACCCAAGTGTTTCTTTTTCGATCTCTCCTAGTTATTCCAAGCATGCACCTCTCCATGCTCCTTTGCGTTGTCTGTAACTTTCGTATTGCTCCAACTGTTAGACTCCATGTCTCTGATCCATAAGAGAGGACTGGCAATACACACTGGTTGAAGACCTTTCTTTTTAGACACAAAGGCAATTTCCCCTTCAGGATAAAACTGTTTCTTCCAAATGCACTCCAGCCAAGTTTAATACGTCTGTTGAGTTCTTTCATAATGTTGCCATCCATTGAAATCAGCTGGCCAAGGTAAATATATGAATCAGCAATTTCTAGCTCAATGTTGTCAACTTGTATTTTTGTTTCCTCTACGAAATTATTGAACATGATCTTAGTTTTTTGTAGGTTCATCTTGAGTCCAACTTCTTTACTTCTAGTTGAGAGCTCCTGTACCATGTCTTGGAGTTCTGATGGGTTCGTTGAAAAAATAACAATGTCATCAGCAAACCGCAAATGATTTAAATATTCACCATTTATTTTTATTCCCTTGTTATTCCAATTTATCTGCTGAAAAATCATCTGTAAAGCTGAAGTAAAAAGTTTTGGAGAAATGGTATCTCCCTGCCTCACCCCTTTGCCAAGTTTGATAGTTTTGGTATCTTTATGTAACCGAAATTTTGCACTTGCATTTTTATACACACGTTTCACCATGTCAATGTACACATCCTCGATGTCTGTTGATCTTAAAGAGTTGATGACTGCTGATGTTTTAATAGAGTCAAAGGCCTTCTCATAGTCAATAAATGCCACACACAATGGAAGTTCATATTCATGTGTTCTTTCAATTAATTCTCTTAATACTTGAATATGGTCCACTGTACTGAATCCACTTCGAAATCCAGCTTGTTCTCTTGGTTGAGCTGCATCTAATTTTTTCTGCAGGCGATGTGTTAGCACTTTTGTGAAGATTTTATAAATAGCAGGTAACAAGCTAATTGGTCGGTAATTTTTCAAATCCTCTTTATCACCTTTTTTATGCAAAAGAATTACTGTTGCAGAATCCCATTGGTTTGGTATGTTACCGCTGTTAAGACATTTGGTAAAGAATTTTGCAAGTATGTCTTCTACATATTCTCCAGCTTCTTTTAGGATATCTAATGTAATACCATCATCACCAGGGGCTCTTCCTTTCTTCATATTTTTTATTGCAAATGAAACTTCTTCTTTTAAGATTTTAGGAGCTGTTCCTTCGACTATTTCAATGTCTTCGTTTAATTCACTGTTACTTTCGTATAGTTTTTTGTAGAATTCTTCAACTCTTCTAAGTATTTCTTCCCTATTTCTTGTTACAGTGCCATCCTCTCCTTTTAATGCAATGATGTGTTTCTTCCCAATAGACAAACTCCCTTTAACAACCCTAAGGCTCTTGTTGCTTTCAATGGCCTTCCTTACTAACTCACAATTGAATTTTCTTATATCTTCTTTCATGTTTTTGCGCAAAGTTTTGCAAAGTTCTACATACTCGATCTTGCGACTGGTATTTTGATTGTCCACCTTCATAAGTCTTCGCCTTTTCATGAGTTGTTTCGTCTTCTCAGATAATTTGCTATTGTGCTTTTTACAGGTTACACCACCAATTTCCCCAGCAGTTTCAACTATTGTCTTAACAATGTTTTCATTTGCTTCTGAGATATCACTTTCATCAATAAGTCCTTCCAGTGCAGAAAAGCGATTTTTTAATTCCAACTTGAATGCCTCGGTATTTTCTTTTAATTTCTTTAAATCCACCCTCTTACTTACTTGTTTCCTAATGAGCTTCTGTCGTTCTAATTTAGTATTTAAGTGCACTTTACATCTCACCATTCGATGATCACTTCCAGTATTAAATCTGTTCAGTACACTGCAATCTTCAATAATTGATTTCTTGTTTGCCAGGATATAGTCAATTTCACTAGTTCCCCCATTTGGGTGTTTCCATGTCCATTTTCTTTGCGGTTTCTTCTTAAAAAATGAATTCATGATGCTAAGATTTTCAGCTTCTGCAAATTCGATGAGTTGATCGCCACGTTCATTCCTTTCCCCGTATCCGTATTTACCAATTCATTATATATATATATAAATTCATGAAATGTGGTCCGCGGGATTTAAAATTATGAATTTAGTGGTCCGAAAAAGTTGGCGACCGCTAATCTAGACCAGTGACTTCATTATCATTCAATTAATCGACTTTAGAGTTGCGTCAGACAAATAAAAAATTGACTCATAAATTAATAGATATAAATTAATTAGAATTTTAATAAATATTAATCAATCATTCAGTTAACTGATTAGAATTAATAAATATGGAGTAATCAATTAGAATTAATAAACATTGATCAATTTATTGCATAGAATCGATAAAATATTCGGAGTCTGATATTTCAAGCTTATCCCCCGGCTCCCAAATCAAATTCTGCGTACGCCACTGACTGACCTCTACTTACTAATGTACTGGATGACAAAATAGATTTTTGACTGATTGGTTGATTTCTTCTTTTATGACAAAAAGAGTGCGATAATTGACCAGTAAACTTTTTCACTTGTTTATGTTTTCTTATGTGGAGAAAGTTTCGTAGAAGATTGCTCGTGTATTAAAACTGATAGTAAGACTTTCTACAAATCATCTTCCTCTCTCTTCTTATATGACCTGTTAGTTAGAGTGACATGCCGAGTTCAAGCAGAAGAATTGATTGGGACAGTTTACGAGATATCGTGCAAGAATATCTGGAGGGTACATACTCGGGAGACGGGAAGAACTGTTTGAGAGCAAAAAAGGAACATCGTCGTGCTGTCAAGAAGAGTGATATATCTAATCTTTTGGCAAATCATGTTTTGGGAGATCGGTTATGCTGCAAAGTTTCTTCATAAAAATGTTAGTTCTCACCACTGCAGACTTTTCGACTACGAACTCGGGCCATTAATACCTCAAAACCTATGACTAAATTAAACAATTTTTTTGAAAGAAGATGTACAAATCCCGAGGGAGAGACTGTTTTAGAAAAACTGAAGTATGAATACGGGATTCACATTCATATTTTTTTGAAATTTTGCTTGATAAATAAAACAGTAGTCACGATATATTGCGGAATACTTTCGTATACCGTTGGTAAATTTTCTTATTTTTACCCCTTTTCTACTACTTCCTATTTACCTTTTCTTTCATTTTCTTTCGTATTTTTTCCCCTTCCTTTACGTCCTTAACTTTTTCTAATTTATTCTTTTTCCACCTTTAATTAACTTTACTATTTCTATTTTCACCTTTATTCTTTTATTTTACTATTTTCTTTCTGTTTCCTGTTCTTTAAGTGCTCTTATACTTCTTTTCTTTAGCATTACAAAGCATACAATTAGCATTACAATTTTCTTTACCAGTTACGAAGTTTTTTCATATTTTTGTTCTATAGCCTAAAAATATTAAAATGAAATTACTAGATCAGGGATAATTAAAATTAATGATGCAGTTAGGTGTAAGGATTCGAAAACCTGAGTCCGTTCGAATCTCTATTCAGCTTCTAATGAGGAACATAATAATGAAGAAATAACGATAACAGCTTACAAGAACATTTTGTAAGCCTTTTTTTAAATGTTAATTTATTTTAAACATGAATAATTTAGGTCAGTGGTTCCCAAATTGTGCACCGCGGCACCCTAGGGAACCGCGACTTCTTCACAGGGGCGCCGCGAAATAATATTACAGAATTTTCATAATTTTATTTCCATTTTCAATTCAATGTGGTAGGATGCGACATCTAGCGGACTCGGTGTAAACCAGTAACTCATTTACTGCTTACTCATAATTGTTTGCAGAAGACTACCCGAATTTTGGATATCAGTAAAATAGGATATTCCCTTCTGAGTGTAAAAGCTCAGAGGATTTTCACTCCATTTGCGACTTCTTATTTATGCGAAGTTGGATTGTCGACGGTCGCCGTGATAGAAATTAAGTATCGCGCGAAAATCAATGTGTAAAAGGAAAGGAGGGTGGTTGTGTCTAGTTTTGATTCCACGATTTGAGAAAATGTGCGATGTTCAAAATGCTAACCCATTGCACTAATTATATACTTAACTGATATTACTGGAAATATGGGTAGAGTGAGGTATTGCCATTAGTGTTATCTGCAGGGTGAAGAAAAGTTGCCAAGTCGGAGAAATTGGTGTTGAATAGAAACGAAAAACTCACCAAAAACAGCAAGTTTGGAATTTGTGAAAAAAAATTCATGCAGCTGTCTGACAACAAAGAAAATCTGGATAATAAAAGAAATAAAAGATACAAAGAAAGAACAGAAGGGAAAATGGAGGAATGTCAGAACACCTCGGACATGGAGGCAAGATATATGCAAATAGTGAATGAGTATAGGGATATAAAGAGTAATATGCTAGAGGGCAGTAACGAAATGAAGGAAAGATATGCCGAACTGACTGATAGGATCGATAATATTTCAACAACGATGAACGAAATGCGTACAGCCTTTAAAGACATAACGAGAGAATTTGAAATAATAATGGAGGAAAATAGAAAGAATAAAAAAGAACTGATGGATCTCAAAACGAATTGTCAAACAAAACGGATAATCTGAAAGGAATGAGTGAAGAAAACAATCATAATATTCATACACTTATAGAAGAAAACGTAAATATGATCACAGATATAAATAATATTGATCAGTATATACGAAGACAAAATTTAGTAATTACTGGTGTACCTCTACTTAAAGACGAAAACTGTGAAGAAATAATAAGTACGATTTGTAACGATATGAATATTGAATTAAAAGAGGATGATATGCAAGCTGCACATAGACTTCGATGAAGGGGTGAAAATGTCCTCATTAAAACAGTTAATAAAATCCAACAAAAAATTGAAAATAAAGAATTTGTTATAGGCATATTCTTTGACTTAAACAAGGCTTTCAATATTATAAATAGACCAATCATTGTTATTAATTAAAATGCAAATGTATGGAGTTAGAGATAATGTGCTTAAATTGTTTCATAGTTATTTAACAGGTAGAACTAAAATTGTGCAAATAAATCATATACATTCTAATCAAGAGCAAAATACATGTGGAATCCCCCAAGGCCCCATACTTGGACGGTTATTGTTTCTCATATCATCGTCATCATCATCATCATCATCATATTCAACCATTATCTATCCACTGCTGGATGAAGGTCTCTCCAAATGCTTTCCACACAAGTCTATCCTGGGCCATTCGCTTCCACGTCACCCCAACCTCTTTTCTTATTTCATCCACCCATCTAGTTTGAGGACGTTTTCTAGGTCTTCGGTGGTCTCTTGGAATCCAGTTCAGAATTTCTGTTGTCCATCGTTGATCAGTTCTTCTTGCAATATGCCCAGCCCATCGCCATTTCAGTCCTTTTACTTTAACAATGATGTCCTCTACTCTAGTTTGCTCTCTCACCCAAGTGTTTCTTTTTCGATCTCTCCTAGTTATTCCAAGCATGCACCTCTCCATGCTCCTTTGGGTTGTCTGTAACTTCCGTATTGCTGCAATTGTTAGACTCCATGTCTCTGATCCATAAGAGAGGACTGGCAATACACACTGGTTGAAGACCTTTCTTTTTAGACACAAAGGCAATTTCCCCTTCAGGATAAAACTGTTTCTTCCAAATGCACTCCAGCCAAGTTTAATACGTCTGTTGAGTTCTTTCATAATGTTGCCATCCATTGAAATCAGCTGGCCAAGGTAAATATATGAATCAGCAATTTCTAGCTCAGTGTTGTCAACTTGTATTTTTGTTTCCTCTACAAAATTATTGAACATGATCTTAGTTTTTTGTAGGTTCATCTTGAGTCCAACTTCTTCACTTCTAGTTGAGAGCTCTTGTACCATGTCTTGGAGTTCCAATGGGTCCGTTGAAAAAATAACAATGTCATCAGCAAACCGCAGATGATTTAAATATTCACCATTTATTTTTATTCCCTTGTTATTCCAATTTATCAGCTGAAAAATCATCTGTAAAGCAGAAGTAAAAAGTTTTGGAGAAATGGTATCTCCCTGCCTCACACCTTTACCAATTTTGATAGTTTTGGTATCTTTATGTAACCGAAATTTTGCACTTGCATTTTTATACACACGTTTCACCATGTCAATGTACACATCCTCAATGTCTGTTGATCTTAAAGAGTTGATGACTGCTGATGTTTTTATAGAGTCAAAGGCCTTCTCATAGTCAATAAATGCAACACACAATGGAAGTTCATATTCATGTGTTCTTTCAATTAATTCTCTTAATACTTGAATATGGTCCACTGTACTGAATCCACTTCGAAATCCAGCTTGTTCTCTTGGTTGAGCTGCATCTAATTTTTTCTGCAGGCGATGTGTTAGCACTTTTGTGAAGATTTTATAAATAGCAGGTAACAAGCTAATTGGTCGGTAATTTTTCAAATCCTCTTTATCACCTTTTTTATGCAAAAGAATTACTGTTGCAGAATCCCATTGGTTTGGTATGTTACCGCTGTTAAGACATTTGGTAAAGAATTTTGCAAGTATGTCTTCTACATATTCTCCAGCTTCTTTTAGGATATCTAATGTAATACCATCATCACCAGGGGCTCTTCCTTTCTTCATACTTTTTATTGCAAATGAAACTTCTTCTTTTAAGATTTTAGGAGCTGTTCCTTCGACTATCTCAGAGTCTTCGTTTAATCCACTGTTACTTTCATATAGTTTTTTGTAGAATTCTTCAACTCTTCTAAGTATTTCTTCCCTATTTCTTGTTACGGTGCCATCCTCTCCTTTTAATGCAATGATGTGTTTCTTCCCAACAGATAAACTTCCTTTAACAACCCTAAGGCTCTTGTTATTTTCAATGGCTTTCCTTACTAGCTCACAGTTGAATTTTCTTATGTCTTCTTTCATGCTTTTGCGCAGAGTTTTACAAAGTTCTATGTACTCAATCCTGGAACTGGTATTTCGATTGTCCACCTTCATATCTCTTCGCCTTTTCATGAGCTGTTTCGTCTTCTCAGATGGTTTCTCATATATATAAATGATATTACTGGCATTGACAATGATATAAACTTATTGGCTGACGACCTAGGTCTGATTTTTTGAGATATGTCACAAGAAATCCTCTTCATCAAGGCAAAATTAAAACTAGAAATTCTAAATCAGTGGTTTAAAAATAATAAACTAATAGTTAATAGAGAAAAAACTAAGCATATACTTTTTCATAATATAAATAAAAAATTAGATAATTTGGAAATATTAAAGTTAGATAATAAGGAAATAAAGAAAACAGATGAAATTAAGTTCCTTGGTATTTATATAAATGAAGTTTAAATTGGAATAAATATATTTTGGAAGTTAATAAAAGAATTTGGAAAGTGTAGAAGTAATACTAAGATTAAAAAATCTGTTACCCATACACATAAAAATTTATTTATATTATTCATTGATACATAGTTATATTTAATATGGAAATAGTGTCGGGGGAAATATGAATATAAAAAATCGAAAAAGTATGCAAACAATATTAAATAGATTTTTATATAATGTAACCCAAAAAACAAAACAAGAAATTGAAGAAATAAAAATTGAAAATAATATAATGGATTTAGATCAAATACATAGATTTAAAATCTTGATAATGATATTTAATAGAATAAGAAAAGGGAAGTACATTGAGGACATAAATATAGAAAATAAACCAAATATGAACAATAGTTGATCAAGGAAAACTTTAAAAAAACAAACAAAAAACAAACAAACAAACATGGGTTCCGGTAATATAAATTATTACGGCATTAAGATGTGGAATTCAATACCAAACGAAATAAAAAATATTACGTCAGAAACTGAATTTAGAAACAAATTAAGAAGACTAATTATAAGAAATGAAACTTAAGCCAGGATAGAAAGAGCAGGAATTAGCCTTTGGTTTTGAAACCCTTCCTCCATGTTCAGGAATGATAAACCCGTAGCATGGAAAATAAGGTATTGTACTGTATTTCCAATCTCCCTTAAGATAATAGCTTTTAGAAGAAAACATTTTCTATTTAAATCTAATATGGTTTTTAAATTTCTTCCAAATTCACTCTGTCTTTAAATCGCAGATCGATTTCCACTACATGAAGCTCTTGCATTAAACTAGTTTGGTACACACGAATTAATTGAACGTCTTGAAATGCCTGTTTTATTTATGAAGTTTCTATCTAAGAAAAGTCATTTTAACATAAATACTGTAAACATGTGTATCATAACATATAAAATATAAATGTTACGTTGATTCTTTAGTTCATTTCGCATTCAAACGATTTTTTGTATTTCGTTAACAGAGTTATAATTATTTTATAGTCGTACTGTTATAAAGCATGTCATTGATCTCCAATTTATGGCATCTATTTTTTTCATAATTTAATTAATTTTTTCTAGAGTTAAAATTAAAAACAAACTCTAGTCTCGAGCGATGACCCAAGTAAATGGGATTAAATAGACAGAATAGATGAATTATATATCCTTTTGATACAGTCACCTCCCTTCTACTTCATATTTCTTTCCCACCAAACTATATTTCGAGAACAGTTCATTGTACTTTCCTGCTTAAAATCGAGAAGCTATCACAAAATGTTTTGTAAAGAACGTATGCATAGGAGGGATCAAAATCCCATACGATACCTCCAATTTTTCCAAAGCTTAATATTTCACGAATTCTGAAAAGCAGATATGCATCTGGTGTATGGTGCTAGCAATATGAATGCAAGTGCAGCTCAAAGGTTATATTGTGAACGTTTCCTCACTAATCGAGTACCGGATCATAGAGTTTTTTCACGTTTGCACAGGCAACTCCGTGAAGCTGGATCATTCCATGTTAGAAGGCATGAGACCGGTCGGAGGAGATATTCAAGAACTGTACAACTAGAAGAAGACATTATACGAATGGTTGAAGAAACGCCCAGCACAATCACCAGACGTATTACACCTAGCAGAGGTGTGAGTCAAAGCACCGTATACGGAGTTTTGCATTAGG
>QLNU02015360.1:242465508-242476308 GCA_006491805.2 Dysdera silvatica
ACTTTTGATATTCTTCCCTGATGCATTATATTATGGATAGTTTTATGAGTATAAGGGCTAACGATCAAATTCCGGTGAAATAGAGTCATTATATGAGGAAATAAAATCTTTGAAAGTCTTTTAATACGAAATTATGAAAACGCAATGACAATCGAAAACTAGCACTTTAAATTACATGCCAATAACAATTTAATTTTTCCTTTTCCTATTAATGTCGATATTTTTCACAGAAAACTATACAAACAGGGGAAATAAAAATGAAAAAAATACGGAAAGGATTTTTATTTTTTCTGTACACAAATTCAAATTTATAAATCACATGTGAATGAGAGTAAATATCAGCGAAGGCTCTTGGCGAAAATTTAGTGAGGCAGGAGTTAAGCCAATTCACCAAAATACATTAACCTACGTATTTACTCCACTGACGAGGGAACCTTGCGAGAAATCGACGCCCGATTCTTTAAAGAATTACACATATGAAAGAGATTATTAAATGAAGGATAATGGTGCAAAAAATATTCTGACTCATGTCCGAGAGCAAAGATGTAGCATTTTAAAATTCCTAAAATTTTAGAAAAATTCAGCAGATTTCGCTGAAATTTCACATAATAATAAATTTTCATTCAACCCGATATACAATATATAGTGATACATAGCTTGAGCAGTATAAAAGTTATAGAAATGTAAGAGAAGATCTATATTAAATTATTTTAGGCTTTGTGTTAGAAATGGAAGAGAATATGAAGTCGTAGCTTGTTACGAGATTCTCTTCCAGAATGCGGGGATGTTGGCAAGAAAAAATGTAGAATTTTCATATTTCTGAATTATGCTTATTTTAAAGAGTTCAGTTGTTGTATATCTTTGGCAGAAGGACGTGGAAACCTTGTAATAACTTAAGAACAGACTGAGCGTCGTTTTTACAAATTAATGAGCAAGAAGTATTATTATTATTTAGGACTTTTGATGGGCCTCATTTGAGAAAATTGTGATACACACATGGATAAAACTTGTGAAATTATCTGTTTATCAGAATGCTAGCCAAAAGGATATCTGGTGCGACTTTCCTGTTAATAGTTGATGAGGCAGGAAAGGCAGGGAGGGAGGGACAGACCATACGGGTGCAAAGACCATTTGACGTGAGGAGGTAAAAGAATAGTTTTGTCTTCTTCTGATCCGTTGTTAATAACAATAATCTTAATTTGATAAAAGTATAACAAATGAATTGTAAGAACAATAAATATCATTTTAGCGTTATTGAAATTCGAATAAATTACGTTTACGTTTTATAATGAATGGGAGTCTACAATTTAATGACAAACAGTTTACATTACAACTGCGCGATAATAAAAGGGTCGGCGCGGGGCCCTGCGACTGGCGGGTCCCTGGGCGGTTGCCCGGATTGCTCGTCCCTAGATCCGCTTCTGTATGGGCACTAGATCTTATTTTATCGATTTGCAATACAGCAATGATTAAAAATAAAATTCAACTTAGGACTCGTCAAATTCAATTTTGAATATGTTGGTAAGAATATCTTCCCAACCATCTGACTGCAAGCTGTGAAAATTTTACTATTCTGGACAGTGCCGGATTGACGCATGGGGTTTGGGGGCTGAAACCCAGGGGCCTCCACAAGCTAGAGGGCCTCCGCCAGCTAGAAGGCCTCCAGAGATTAATGTCATTTTTTTAATGAATGCTACGTGTTCTCTTGTAGCGATCTTCTACACACTATTATTGTTACCAAATTGCACAGAGCAAATATTTGAAATTTGTTTTTAACTTTCTAAAAATAAATTTGATTTTACTTAAACGATGTTACAAGTGGTTTGCTTATCGCTACTTTCAGAAGGCCCCCCCCTACAGCTTTTCCCTCTTCTTTTGAACTATTTTACTGGGGGCCTCACAATACAAGTAGCCCAGGGGCCTCAAAAACTTTAATCCGCCACTGATTCTGGAGCACTTACAACTGCGCATAGGCTGACATAGAAAGTTTCCAAGGGGGGAGTAGAAACTTACAAATGGGGGATTACAGAGCCACAACTCCATATATATCCTTATATATATACAAAATTTTATTGCAGTGGGAATTACAATCGCCAAACCTGCCTTGCGTACGCCAATGAGTCTGCAAACGGCTGTTTTCAAAACTGTTTATAAAAATTAAAAGTTAAGACCAGAAAAACTGACGTCCACATTACAAACTTTATCAGAGTTGCAATATTAAAAATAAGACCTGATATTAACAGGATTATTGAAAATAAGCAGTGGCAAAAATCTCGCTAAAAGGTTTGATTTTGCTTTACATATTAATAACTAAAAGTATTGTAAATGTTTTTTTGCGTCCATACATATTTTATATTGTAATATATAGGCTATATATTCAGATCCAGAGGTGAAGCTTGAAAATATTTTTAAGGCAGGCACGCAAAACTAATATAGAGACTTCAGGAGAAAATATCAACAACGGCTTATCCAGGGGGGCGCACCCCTTGAGCCGCATTTGTTTAGTCCTAATATTATTGATACCGTAGTGCGGCCCGCGGGCCTATGGGAACAAGAAAAATTGGCCCTTGGACCGCAAAAGGTTGAAAACCTCTGGCTTACGTGGTGCATAACAGTGTTTCAAAACAAGCAATTTTGTTTGAAATTTATGAAACTGACGCACACCTTGTGCATCTAATCGGCACAGTAAAATCAACGTAAAGAAGCTTAAATTACAATAAAAAAATATTTATCATGATATTTCAATAAGATTTGTCGGAAACTTACCAGTAATAGTTTAACAGCGGCTTCACCATTAAAATATGAAGTCTAAAATTACCACCACTCGCATGCCCACGGCTTCCCCTACAAGAAAACGTTATTAAATCATTAGTAATGTAAAAATTATTAATATTTAGCTCTATGCATTTGCATTTCTTGTTGCATGGACAAAGAAAATTTTTTAGATAAAAATTCAAAAATGTAAATAAAAGACAATGAGGTGCTTTGGAACCGACAAAATATAAACATTATTAGTAAAATCAATATTTTGAGCAGTTCTTTAAATATCTCTTGAATCGTTTTCCTTCAACATTGCAAACTCATTTAAGAGTCCCATCTTCTGTATATTTTACAATGCAATATCTAAAAAAGTGTAAAGAAATTTTTGGAGCTACATTTCTTTTGAGAGAATATTAATTGTCGCTTTAAGGTAATTTAGCATTTCAATTTACAAATTTCGTTTTATTTGAAGAAACTTATGTTTTAAAATTTGAAGAAGAAAACACTTGTGCTTATGGTTTTAGCTCGTTAAAAGCTGGTGAAAAAAAACCCTACTTCATCATATACGTAGAGCGTCTCCTGACTTATGAAACAAGACGTGCATTCCAATATCCTTTGAAGAATTTGGACTTAACACTGTGTTTTTTAACATTGAGAGAAATCAATACTCTTTTTGTGATAATTACAGTCTAACCAAGTACCACAAAGTTTGCATTTTTTAACGCTTTTTCTTTTTTTTAGTACTAATTATTACTTATTATAGAACACTCGTTTCTGGAAAGGCATAGTATAAAATCTAGCCATAAACATTATTCTATATTTTGACATTAAATGCCAACGCGCATATATATATTTTTTTCAATTAATCTGGGCCTATGTGACGTTATTTCACGTTTTAGGTATTGTAATCAACGAAAAATTTAGTCATCATTAAATACAACTAACTGATGCTAAGAGGTGAATTTCTAAAATAATTTGCACAGATTTTGGTATTTAATTTTATTATAACATTTATGAAATATAAATGTTTTGCATTACAGTTTAAATTGGTATTGTTTATGTTTGTAAATATTCTAGATATTTGCATAGAATGGCCATAAGATATGAAAATGAATATATTCTTGATAAATAAAATATTTTAAATATAAAAAATAAATTTTAGAACACTGCCTTCCTATTAATTACATCGGAGCATAATATAACAAAAAATTTCTAAAGCAGCCACATTACTTAGCGCTAATTGTAAGTTATTAACAATATATATTTAATAAAAATAAGTATTTACTATACATGCACTTCTAAAAATCATGTGTACATACATCATATTAATTTCATATATACAGGGTGTTCATTTAAAAACGCACCACCTTAATAACTTTGGTTCTAAGATAGGTACGATTTTGAGCAAAAACACGTCAATTTTTATTTCCAGGGGGAAGCCAGAAATTAGTGTCAAAAACTTTTTGTTATTCAACCTCGAACCCTTGGCCCCCCAAAATTTTAGTTTTCAAATGACAACCCCTATCTTGTGAAGTATCATTTTAAACAGCGTAAAAAATACAATATTTTGCGCAAACAGAAATGAAATTGCTTCATGCGCTCATGAGAAAGAGATAAAAGTGTAACCGTTATTCTGATCCTTTCGAACACTACCAGAGAGCTCTTTGACCTAGCTTTGAATTGAACGAACTGATTTCCACGCTGTCTGTGCAGAAAA
The DNA here is from genome assembly GCA_006491805.2 of Dysdera silvatica. Classification (NCBI taxonomy): domain Eukaryota; kingdom Metazoa; phylum Arthropoda; class Arachnida; order Araneae; family Dysderidae; genus Dysdera; species Dysdera silvatica. The sequence continues at coordinate 242,469,986 of QLNU02015360.1, forward strand.
TCAGGTTTCTTTTGCGTGTTGGACATGGACAGTGATATTAGTAGGAGATAGTCACAAATACTGAAATCAGTGTTCGTTATTTCTTTCGGGATATCGGGGTAAATAACGATTTTATTTTTAATACATTCTCCCGAATGCATGAACCAATTTAATTGTATTTCGCTGTTTAAAATGATACATCGCAAGATAGGGGCTATTATTTGAAAATTCAAAGTTGGAGATCTGGGAGTGAGGGGGTTGAACAAAAAAAAATTTTTTTGATATTAATTTTAGGCTTCCCCCCGCACATAAAAATTGAGGAGTTTTTGCTCAAAATCGTACCCACCTTAAAACCAAAGTTATTAAGTTGGGGCGTTTTTAAATGATCGCCCTACATATCATGTTCATATAAAATATTTTTTATAATTGGAGAAAATTTCTAAATTAATATATTTATATTTTAACCTCTAGAACGTTAAAATGTACGAAGATAAACGCTGTCAATAAAATTATATCTTTTGGAATAAAGTATTTAAAAGATTTTCTGAAGTCCGTTAGTGGTTACAGAAGGAAAACGTGAAAACCGGCGTACCCCGGTTTTGGATTATGTAAAAAACGAAGTATGTGTGATATCATGATTACATTTTAAGCACGAAATTTGGGTTGTCCTTAAACGAGACAAGTTAGACCCAATGGAAAACCTGCATTTCTACAATATATTACGGCACGAGCTGAAACAGAGCTTTGATATCTAACTGGCTTGTTCCAGGAAAAGTGTAGTCAAATCAAGTTTTATTTTAATAGGCATTGCAATTTTTATACAAGGTGATAATTTCTCTTTTTTTTCAACATCATATTTCAGCTTCAAATTATTCAAGGAAAGTTACTCTGTGGTTTTATTTTAAATGTTAAGATATACCGTGTATAACGAGAACATAATTATCAATCGGTGGGAGAAAAGTTGAAATCCGACATTTTATTATAAGTAATAAATATGAAAGAGGAATATTTAGACAAAATTTAGTATTTCGAAATTATTCACTATTTATAACAAAAAGCACGATCATATTTAGATGTGCAACATCATTATAGTAAACACAAACATTTTTATAAACGGAGAATTTTTTATTTATTATCATATGAACATGTAAAAAAAAGTACATAATGCATAAATTTTCATTATATTATCAAATTATGATATAGGTACATCATTATGTGCTCGGACTGTCTTCAAAAAAAAAAAAAGACGTAAAACACATTAATAATTTGGCATGAATACTAAATAAAGGAAAATTAAAGGTCATTTTAAAATAGGTGCTTTTTTATGCAAAAATAGGAAATGGGAAAGTTACTATACCTTTACTAGGGTTTCTTCCAGAATAAATGCTAAAGTACGGTAATGAAAGCGTATTATATAAGCGTCAATATATGCTCTCAAGAGTTAGGTACATAAAGAAATTTAGCTACCACGGTTACGGCTAGAGTCACCAAATTTGGAAAGGCAGCACCCTTTTTTTATTATCACAATATGGTCAGCACTGTGAAAAAATCCAAATGCAGTTGAAAGTTTTCCTTTAACTGCAAAAATATGTGCGCAAGAGCAATATCAAACAACATGAATTTGGACGATAAAATTTAAGTGAAAGGCAACAGTAAATAGCCTGCCATCACGCAAGTGCATTTTGTTTGCACAGTGATAAAGCACGTACTACAATCTCCGTAAATCATATTTCACAACGCCAACTGGCGACCACCGTTTTTGTTACGTCATCGTAGCCAGTTCCTATAAATACCATTGACGGCTGTAAATTCAGTCAGTAAGGTGCTTTCACGCGGTGGAGAAACAAGATGAGAGTTTCTGCTAAACAGCTCAGTGAACTGATCAAGCACTATTACAAGAATGGTGAAAATGCCACTGAGGTATTGCGTGTTTTCCGTTGAATTCATAATCTACGACGAGGGCCGTGTTCTGTTCGAACTGTGCATGACTTGGTGAACAAATTTGAAGAAACGGTTGTACTTACAATAGATCTCCAGCTGTATGACTGTCTTTCCTTTCGAAGTAGTTTCGGAAGTGCATCACACTGTTTCTGAAGAGCCTCGCGTAACTGCAGGAGACGCTTCTCGATGTCCGGAAAACTACGGTTTTAAAGATTTTGCAATCTGTTCTCCATATGTTTTCGTATCGACTCCAGAGGGGCCAGATGTTTCAATCCAGTGACGAACAGCTACGTTTAGGCTTTGCAAATGACCTTTTCATATGGTATGAGAGTGATAAGCTAGTCTGAACACATTATGTTGACTGATGAAACCCATTTCTCATTAACTGGGAATGTGAACTCATAAGAACAGTGTGCACTGGGTGGAGGAAAATCTCTGTGATCTGTTTCCGCAACCCTGACACGAGGTCAAAGTAACTGTATGGTGCGGCATGACAAGCACCTTCGTTATCGGTCCCTACTTCCTTCAAGAGGTGACTTGAAAAGGTTTACGGACGTGTACTGTCACGGGTGTTCACTACGCAGCAATGTTCACTAATTACGTCGTTCCGCAGTTGCATCAGCGAAATGCTGTATCTGACGACGTGTGGATGAAAGATGGCGCTCTTTCATATGTTGGGACATGCGTCGAACGTTTGTTACAACGGCACTTCGGTGACAGAATTATATCCCGCCGTTTTGCGTTTCCATGTTCACCACGATATCCTGACCTCACATTAATGGATTTCTGGTTATGGGGATATTTAAAATCAAAAGTTTACAAGGACAATCTTAGCAGACTACATGACTTGAAAGACGTCATAAAACGAGAGGTTCTGAATATTCAGCGTACAATGTTACATGTGGTAGCGATGTCTACAATATCCAGAATGAAATGTGTCATCGCCTGTGAAGGTGGCCTCATCGAGTACCGCTAAATAAGCGTCAAATGATATAGTTTCTTATTTTTTTTCCTATTCTGTCGTTCATACTTCTTCGTTTTCTTTGATACTGCTGTTGCGCAGCCATTCTTTTAATCGAAGGAAAACTATCAACGGTATTTGGAGTTTTTCACACTGCTGATCATATTGCAATAATAATAAAATGCGTTGTAATTAAAATTTTTCGAAATTTCGTAATTGTAATAGTAACTGTGGCAGCTAAACTTTTTTCATGTACATAACTCTCGAAAGCATATCTTGAAATATCTGCATCCCAAGTTTTATTCCAATATCTTGAAAATTCCTGTCCCTGAGGTCTCTTACATAGGGAAAGTTACTTTATAACCAGCCGTTATTTATTAAAAAAAAGGTGATTGTTGTTCAACTAAGAAAAAATCCTTTGATATAAAAAATGTAGAATATTAGAATATTCAATAACACTGACGTCTTCATAGAATTAAAAAAAATCTAGTGAAAACTCACTTAACACTTCCTAAAAATCAATGCCTTCAAAAATATCTCGCTGACATATACCCCAATCCATCCTTTATCCTTTAAAAACAGCGAATAGCCATTGTATATGAAATTTTCAAACCGGTAATGACGAGCTCTATGTCACGAAATTTGCTAAAGGGCCAGGCTACGAAACTCAGGCTAAAATTTGCAATTTTCCAAGCTGCTGACGGTTTACGGAGAAGTATACCAAAGCTCCTTTATATTAGCTTAGTGAGAGAGAGAGAGGGTTCGAACTTTCATATTTCAACGAAAGAGGCGGTGATGGATACAAGGATTTTAATAATGAATAATCAATTTCCATTGGTTAATGAACTTCAGCGATATCTTACCGAAGACTAGTCAGGAATAATCTAAGCTCGCCTGAAATTCAGAATGCGGTAAAGGGGAATTATCAAACAGACGCTTTCAATAAATGAAAGTGTGGGAGAAAGAGCGAGAAAGAAATTAGTAATTACAAAGCACATGAGGTTAGAGGCATTAGTGATAGAAATTGGCACAATAGATGGAAAAGGTATTAGTCATTTTACAAGCGTCCTTTTATTTAATTTCAGAAATAATTTTTATCAACTTTTTAGGCATAGTAATAGTAAAGCCGATGTTATGGCCGGGTTAGATGGTGAAGTATTCGCAAAGAAAATAAATGTTTTGTGCGTCTGGTGGAGCACGATCCCACGACCTACTAATATCTGGGCCTACTGTCCAGATGATAGAAAGTCGGATCGTGCCCCACCGGAGGATTGAAGAAAGTTGTGGGATCGTGCCCCACCGGAGGATTGTAGAAGGTCGTGGGATCGTGCCCCACCAGACGCAAAAAACATTCCTTTCTTTACGAACGTTTGACCATCTAACTGTGCCATAACATCGGCGTTCATATTACTACGCCTAAAGAACGTTGATAAAAATTGTTTCTTAATTTAATCTGCGTAGTGTTCGACTTGTATAAATCTTTTTATTTGTTTCAAATAGAAGCAGGTAATAGCAAATAAACGATTCAAAAATTTCTAAGACATCTCTAATAATTCGTATGTTGGAATGTTAAACGTTGGGTCATGCTTTTTAGAGAAAGGCAGTTACGCACTTACGTTAGATCAAAATCTCGCCTAAGCGAGATACGTTTGAATGGAAAAGCCTAATAAAAAGAGCAATTTTTTTATTTTTCGAAGGAAAGTCTTTATTTTTTTAAAAACGTAATCACACGTAAGACAGAAAAAAGCTTCAGGCAATTAAAGAACAATTTACCAGAAGAGAAATGTTACGTCTGACGCTATATCGCACGGAAGAGAAATAAAAAGCTTGAGAAGAATTGCCAGATTTTTATAATATAAAAGAAGCATAAGAGTAGAACAAAGTTATATTTATTGCCATAGAGATAAGGGGACTTGTACAAAGTAAAATAGAATAAAATATTTATAAGTAAGAAAATGGAACAGAAAAAAAAATTAATAACGTAAGTTGCTACTTGAAATCTTATGGCAAAAAAACTTAACTAGCACTTCTAAGTTTCAAAAATTTCCAAAAGTAAAACAACTTCGTAGATTAAAAAAATTTGGATAATATAAAAAATGCATGCAGATAAATTTAAAAACATTTTTCAAATTTAATATGATTTAATATGAAAAAAATGGGAATAATTGGCGTATTTTTTAATAAAAAAAAAGCAAATTTTCTTAAAGAAAGACGCACACAGAAAGTAGTAGATACTATACGCAGCATAGGTAACTATGCGATATATATAGAGAGAGAAAGAGATTCAGAATGGATATTACCACAATTATTTTTTTAACCGTTATTCATAGAAAAAAAAAACTTCGCGGAAACGCTGCTTAAATAATGTAAGGATGCTGAATATGTTATTTAAATTACTTATTTTACAAGGTGTTGTATATGTATAAAAATAAGTTCAACATTTTACACGGACTCTCTACTAAAAAATTTTCAATTAGAAAAGTACTGCCCTATCAATCAAATAAAAAATAATGCATATTTCTAAGTAGCACATTCGCGGAGTCATTAAAAGCTAAATTTTAACACCTATAAATTTTTATCGATTTTTTTTTCTTTTGTGGCGACTCCTTTGGCAAAATTATAGCAACTTAGGGGATTATTTTTGGAAAAAAAGTGAAATGCACGTGAACTTGCTTTAAACGGCAAACTTAGAAAAAGTGCTATCTTATTTTTCAAGTTGTAGATGGTACTTATAGTCCATTCGCGGAAAGTTGGAGGCCAATTTTCCGCAAATGGACTATACACACTTGACAATCAAAATGAGAATTTTAAATACGCGATATCTCCGCGACTATTCCACATAGAAACACAAATAGCTTTATTTAATTAGATATGGGGTAATATTTTTCTAATTGAGAAATTGTTTGTAGAGGGCTCGTATAAAAATTGAACTGAGAATTTTTTTGATAAATAAATTTTTTAAAATAAATAACATATTCAACATCCTGCATAATTTAAGTTATTTTTTCCTCTGAATGTTTCTGCATGACTAACGGTTAAAAAGGTAATTGTGGTAATATCTACTCTGAATCACACTGTATGCTTAACCAAATAATGTATTTCAAAAGTTTGGTCACATAACCTAGTTAGTTTTTAAGGAGAAATTATAGTATAAACGAAAAGTTTAACATATGCATTTAATATAATGCACGTTGCTTACATATACAGATATATAATTGCTGACACATTTGCTTAATACATTATTTTAAATAGACATTACATAAATGAATGTCAAAAAACATACACATGAAGGTTTTTGTTTCTAAAAAAAATGAAAAATACTTTTCGAATCCGTAGGCTATCTCTATTGTTGCGTATGACTTTACAGACTCTATTCTTCATGAAAGAAATGACATGCTGTTGAATTGCTGACTGATTGCACACTATGTTTTCTCAATGGATC
>QLNU02015360.1:242476408-242496028 GCA_006491805.2 Dysdera silvatica
ATGAATATTAACTAATACATGAAAATCAATTAAGATCACTGGCGTACGCATGGGGGGGTTGATGGGGATTGTAACCCCCCATTGCGATAAAATTTTGCATATATATTAGAGATATGCAACACAAACCGAGTCAGTGTGAATCGTTCTTTCATTCTGTCAATGAAAATTTTCGCTCGTCTCTAGTGTATACAGTAGAATTTGCCTAAAGCGACCACCCTTAGGACTGGACTGAAATATTCACCATAGACAATTAGTCACTATACACGAAAGACTTTGATATAGGCATGACTAAGTTCCTAATAGTCCTCTCTTATAAAAAGTGGTCAATTTACCAAAGTGGTCGCTTTAACAGGTTCCACTGTATGTACATGTAAATATATATGGAGTTGTAGCTCTGTAACCCCCATTGTAAGCCTGTAACCCTCTCCTTATGAACTTCCTGTGTACGCCTATGATTAAGATATCCTCGAACCTGGTTGAATTAATATGTGAATTTTCATCTTCCAAAGATGAAAATAGTCCCTCCTATCCCTCTGCTCCCTAGCATCCATAGGCGTAGCCAGGGGGTGGTTTTGGGGGTTGTAACCCCCCATTGCAATGAAATTTTGTATATTTAACATAGGAATATGTGAGTTGTAGCTCTGTAACCCCCACCATTGACCCCCTTATGAACTTTCTGCCTACGCCAATGTTAGCATCCATGAAATTATTACTTCAGAAATATTGTCTTTGTTTTATGGCGCCAAGACAGTTGCTACTCCAGAACATGCAGTTTTCTCAGTAATCTGAACCTTTGTCTCCTAGGAGATCAATCCCCGGAATACGGATTTGTAAAAAAAGCGACAAGCACTTGGCACTAGAGAGTGTGTGTTAAACATATTACCTTTACCCAACCCGTAGTGGGCACAGAATATTAAAAATCACATTATGTATAAAAATTTGAATTTCGGGCTTTGCTGGCTTCATTGTCTAAAAAATCACACATCTTTCTTTAACAAAAGGAAAAACACATACATACACATTTTTTCCATTTATCAATCTCTTTTCTTTTACCTTTAGTTTCGTTTTTATTCGTTTCCACATTTTTTTTTCATTCGGGTACAATATTTTCTTTCGCCAAGAAATTCATTGTTCCCAGCAAAAATTCTAGACAATGGAATCGTACATCCTAAATTTGGAGCATATTGCTTTATTTACATGGAACCATACTGTCTTAAAAGCGATCAATTTTCTACTAACGGTTTATTTCTGGGGAATTATCGAGGTTGTGCAAAGAACGGAATTTCTAGGCTTTACTATATCAGAGAAATTGAATTGGAATGGGCAGGTTAATAAAGTATAGTAAAGTAAGTAAATACTTATGTACAATAAAGTCTAAAATGCTTACTGAAAATAAAACTATCATCGAAATGTATTATCCATTGATTAAAAGCCTATTTAATGTATTGCAATAGTGTGTGGTGAAATTTGGGAAGAATTAACTTAAAAATGATGAAATCATTACAAAAAAGAATAATAAGAACGATATATAGAAATGTACCGGTTAACTGGAAGACACTGGCTAAATCTCATGGAACATTTCCCATGGACATAATACATGGATCTTGGGTGTTAATTAAAATATACTAAAGAATAGTAAAACAAAGACATCCAGAAAACGTGGATACACAATAAAGGCAGGTGTACGTGGGATTAAGAGAAGGCAGAGCATTAAAATTTCCAAACATTAGACATGAACTGAAAGAGACAACGTAAGTTACAAGGGAGCAAAACACTGAAATTGGCTACCAGGTGAATATAAAATAATAAATAACCTGAAATTGTTCAAACCAAAACTGAAGAAATATTTATTGGCCAAAAACAGGAGAGAAGAAAAGACTGAGACCCCGGGGAGGAATTGTATGTGGACGTGTTTATTTTTTTCCAGAGGTGGAGTAGGTTATACTTACGTCATGGGCGTACGCAGAAAGTCCATAAAGGGGTTATAGGCACATTGGGGGGGGGATTACAGAGCTACAACCCATATATTCCTATGTTAAATATAAATTTCATTGCAATGGGTGGGGGTTACAACCCCCCCTGCGTACGCCAGTGACTTGTGTATTTTCTCCGGACCTTTTAAGTCATGTTAAACATTTGCCTGTGTATTAACATATGCAAATTGCTACGCATTTTGATTTGGATAATCAAATTGTTAATATACATGATGCTGATTGAACAACGTAGAGAATAAATAAATAATGATTATTTCATTATTAAATCCGGCAGAGGTCATATATTAAATACTAGTAGGCTGAACGCAAGCTCACACGATGAATTTCTGCAGTTTCTTCCAATTAAAAAACTTACTGCAACATTTTAATATTTTAAAAATACGTGTATGTTTATGATGCTCGTATGATACGATTTTTAACTTTTGTACGATTTTTTCGGAGTTTGTTGTTTGTATTTTGTCGTCATACGAAAATAAAATTCACTTCCTTAACGATATTAAAATGTTTTGTACAAATAAACAAATTATAAATGTTCTCGAGCTTTACAAATTTTGGGTTTTACATTATATAATCTTATTCGTACAAGATACAATTCTTGGATTGTTTTCAAGAAAACTCATAGTATCTGACTACATTTCTGGTCATTTAAAATTCGACTACAAGGACTACAAAGCATAACAGAATCATATATATGAATTCTTATGCTAGAAAATGAAAAGATTATAATTTTACCCAAATATGTATTTTTGTATCTAAAATCTTTTTATATTTTTAACATAAACTATGTATTCAATATATATAAAGACTGTGACATCTCTTATCTTTCTTGCTGTCACACATTTAATGGCCACCAGTGTATTTAAATAACCATTAATTTTGTTTTCTGTAACTAAAGAAATCCACAATTTGTGTTTATCAAGATCAAACAATTGAAAGAGAAAGAAATAAGAATTACACTAATTTAATTTATAATCGAATGTTTAATCCACAAGGTGTCTATTTTTTTGTGGTACATTGTTTATTATGCTGAAAAGGGGGGGGGGATTAACGATTTGATTCAAAAAGAAGAGAATTGTAGAAAACAGAGAGTAGCAGAAAAATATATTTATTTTAATTACGGCTATTTCGAAAATTACCACCGAACGGAAAAACGTTTTGCAAAAACGTTCAGACTCATTCTTATAATAAAAGTATGTGCTTAAGACACGTGTAAAAAAGTAAATTCCCGACGGAGCCTCTCCTTTACCTTCATTACGGTATTTACTTTTTTTAGCGACGGAACCAAGTGGTGATTTTGTGGGGTGTCATAACGTTGCACCTTATCTCGTAATGAACAAACAAAAAGCAGGGGCTTTTTGGGAAAAACATCATATGATTTTATTCTTCCTTTTTTTTAATGGCAAGTTTGCAAATTGGAAAATAGGTATTTCGAAAAATTCTCCTTCAAGAAACGAGGTGCAGAAGCACGATTTGAAGAGGGTTTCTTTGCAGCACCTGGAAGACTCTCAGACGCACGATCGATTCAGCACTATATTATGGAGCTGAAAGAGACTCGTGGGCATAATAATAGAAAGATAAGAATGGTTTTTCATCCTGATAAAAAATGACTTGTATCAAAAGGATAATTACGTGATAAAAATTATCTGCTTGGGCACAACTGAAGTTCCACTGGTTACAGTGTTCTCATTACGTAGTCAAGCAAATTGTAATTGGATTAATATACACGAACAAATGAAATATCTTTGGAAGAGTGTTTAAATAAATGCTGGATTGAGGAAAGTTTCTATTTCGTTCCATTTCTGGAAACGAAATTTAGGTTGTTTTTTTTGTCGTTGTTAAGCTCACGAAGTGGTAAGGTGGCAATGCGAAATCTCAGTTGAAGGTTAACAACAGTCTTAAAATCGATAATTCCCAAGGACAGCGATGACCTACAATACAATATTAACATTAACCGAGCTTTGAGCCTAACTGTTTAATTATTAATAATTCGATATTTAGCTGATATAAAGATATAAAGGCAGTATATTTTCGGCCCGATTTTAGTTCAAGTCATTGAACTGGTTAAGAAGATGAGAGTTCTTTTTTCCGAGTGGGGCCTCACTTCGGTACATTGCAAATGTTCAAAAAGGTCCTGTTAAAAGGTCCTTAAATAAAACGTAAGTTTTATTTAAGGTATGAGCCAATTCAAATCGAAGAATTATTTCTCCTGGTATATAGAAATCTTCCTCAGATTTAATTTTATCTTTAGAAGTGGTTACAAAACAAAATTAAAACATCAAATGCCATAAAATCTAGGTTTAGAATTATGTAAAAGGCATAGAAGTGATATTTTTGTTACTATATTATTTGTATTTAAATAATAATATGCTATATCAAGTTATGTTTCTAATTCGCATTTTTTAGATTTTTAGTGTTTAGTGTTTTTCTCTGTTCTTTATTTTCTACATGTAAAAAGACAAATTTTACAAGGCAAGCGCATTGACGTCACTAGAGGGGGCTGGGGTGGCTTAACTCTTTCCCTTAGAAAAACAAAAATTGCAAATGAATGTCGTATAAGGAGCATTCAGGAGGGGGTTATAACCTCCTCCACCTCTAGGCTAGTTACGCCAAGAGTTTGAAAATTCGCCTTTAGAAGTTTTTGACAAAATTAATTTTAACAGCGCATTTCAAATTTTATCAAATGGGGTTAGTCATCTGGGAAAGCGTACATCAGTGCGTAAGTTTAATTCTTCTAATGTAATTCTGAAATAATAAAAGTTAGATGCAGTACAACAAGGTGTACTTTATAGGATCTCGACTTAGCATCTGTGCTAAAAGACAACGGAGTTTTAATTATATTTAGAATCGAAATTTGCAATTTTAAGAAGTTATTGAGAGTCAGTAAAGGAGAGTTGATAATGGTAATTTGATAATAGTTCAAAGGTTTGGTTTAATCCAATAGGTAAGATGCCGCTAAAATTATTGGACAATTTCTAAAAGTGTTTGCATTGATCTCGAGAATTCTGCAAAGCCAGTGTTGCTTTCATTGACTCAGTCTACTCCTGCCAGTATTCATCAGCTTCTCCAGTTAATTTAGATGTGTGCACTGTGCATATATATAGCTCCCAAACATATACAATGGCGTTGAAAATGGAGGGGCACAGGGAGTTCAAGCCCCCCATTGGATAACAAAGTAGATTGTTATCCTTAACGCTGAATAACTTCATCTTTTTTAAAGCTGCTTGTGTCGGCCCTCATAAATTTTTAATTAACACGTGTATTAAACAAACTTTTGTTGTTGCCTGGACTACTGCTGATAATACCAAAAGCGTGAAAGTTAATGTATGTGGTAAAATTTAGATGTACTCAAAATTTGTATTTTTTAAATTTACTGTGTCTATTAAATTTGTTCACAAGTTCCCCCTTTTTTCTCGCACAGAAAGTATTATTAATAAAAGCGTTATTAAGACTACTTTATTTATAGTCCATTTATTTTCATTTATCTTTAATTTTGTTATGAACTTTGTAAAACAAAACAGAAATTAAATAACAAATACTATACGTAATCATTTTAATAAATACCTTATGTAGAAAAGACTGTTTTATAAAACCCTGGTTCATTCATTTTATGTGAGTTTTCATTCAAGGTTAAAACTTTTCAATATTAGGAGGTCTTCCTCAAACTTTGGGAATATGTTGTAAAGGTGAGGTGTGTACCTGCTAGTTTGCAGGTATTTTCGCCAAACCTATAAATCAGAGAAAAGACAAAATGTGTAAGGACTAACTATAGCTAGGAGGCTAAAATTTTAAGTAAGTTGGGGTCACAATGTTGACGTGAGAATTAGGCATTGAAAAATGAACGTGGTTAACCCCCAGCTCTCATTGGAGATACCATTTCTTTTAGTAACATGCATACAAATGGAAGTATTCAAACAAAACAATTAAGAAAAAGAGGACATTAATAATGATAAGAAAAAATTAAAATGTGGTAAATAAAGATAACGGGGAGAAAGAATTCTTAAAACTATGGGCAAAACTGAAAGCTGGGACCTTTGTGTATCATGTGAGAGGGCCCGGTACATGATGGGTAGAAGAATGAAAGTTTAATTGTATTTTTAGTGATAAAATGGGTTATACGTGGAATGGAGAGGAAGCTTGTAACTGCCATGTGCAAATCTCCTTTTCATTCTTAGTTACAAAGAAATTCCATCTTCCTAATGTTAATACTGTGGCTTATGTTAGTAAGGAGTAATTCTTAGGAACTATCTAATAGTTAGATAGGTCTGATTAGTGGTTAGCTACATCTTGTATTTTTTAACGTGTTTGATTTGGTTCATATCTATTTTAATGTATTATTATGTTACTTTTTAATAATTACTGATTGTATTGATTTGCCATTGGCTAACTAATAATGACCATGGTGAGAAATTATTGTTTCTTTGCATTATAAATGCTGTAGTGTATGGTAAACTTAATTGCAATTGATAAGTGTGTTATTTTATTATTTTGTTATATTTAGTTATCACTTCTAATTATTTACTGTTTTTATGTGCTTATATTAATAATAAGGTAGGACAGTCAAAATAAATGGCGTCATTGCAATTTAATGAACACAACACATTTCAGGTTATCATAATGCAATGTGGTGGTATGCGGCCAAAAAATGATGTTTCACCTCTGCTGATTTCGTGGTGTGGATGGCTTATAATTAAAAACCCTTAACAATAGTATTCTGTAGATGGTGATAAAAGAGGTTCTAGTGAAGAAAAAGATGGACCTGGGAGCAAGCTTTTCCATTGCATTTTATCACGAATCAAATGTTCAAATGCGTGTAAGAAGTCAATGGGTTCGCTTTAATTCCGAGTTATTGGTTGATGAAAACAACGAAGTTTAAAACAGAGGGAACAGATGCTCGAAATGGTCTTCCCGAGTAACAAAACTCATTTCAAAGGACTTATACTTCGTTAGTTTAATACTTTAGAAAAACATTTCAAGATGTTCGGGATTCCTTGATACAACGGCTGCAATCCTTTAGCAGAGAACTTCAGTATTAAAGACTTATTCTGAATAAATTCAAATTGCCCTCACATAAATGTCAGTGAATTCAAATTAGAGGCGTACGCTAAACACGAAGTGGGGTTTAGCTTTGTTCAACAAATCAGCGGAAGCATTGAAATATGTTCACATGTAGTAATGATAAAAGGAACTGAAAATCTATCGTCTATGGACAATGTGCGACAAAATATTGTTAATGGAAGGTCTTTCAGTACAGTAGATATTTCCATCTTTGCGAGATGTATATATTGTTGACCAGGAATTTTGGCGAGTGGAAAATGAATTAATTATATAGTTATTAATGATAACAATCCACTTTATATGCGCTATCCAGGAGTAGTGGGCTTCAATTTCCAATGATGTACTATGCGCCATTGTGTTAGATGTTTAAGTTTACCCTAATCATAACTTAAGGTAAATTTTCTCACTTGTAGATTAAAGATTAAAAGGGATACGCTCGGAAGGGACACATTCTCAGCCAATAACCATACGCAAGGCTTTCGGGTGCTGCATAATACACTTTTAAAATTTAACGTGATGTTTCAAAAGTATGCTCTAATTTCAAACACATGTGTGCATAAACAATATGTACTTATAACAAGCATTAAATTATCTCACGTATTTAAGTTTGTAGATAATTGGTTGAAACAGTAAGTGAATATGAAAATATGGTTGAATGTATTCAACGAAGACGCAGATGTTAAATTTTGACTACATAAGAATAACAAGAATAGCAGGATTGGCAAAGTTCTAAGTTTATTGAAATTTTAATGGCGGAGATGCTGAGTCAGACGGGGTGTAGAAGATTGACGAAAGTTAACGTTTATTTGTGTTTTATGGAGCAAGGACAATAAAGGTCAGAATACGCTAGAACCTACTGATTCCCGAGGTTTTCGTATCTCTCACAGCCTAGGAAACCAATACTCGGACCACAGTGAGCAGAACAGTTAGTCGATAAGCGTTTTTTTGGCACTGTTGTGAGTCGAACCCGGATTGATGGTATGCTATGTGAATACGTTACATGTTACCATTGCACCGCCACAGGGCCATGAATGGTTAAGAGTCAAGGCAGTCGAATATTATTCAAACTTTTCTTCAACTTTGAGAAAGATTTTTGGTGCATAAACTTTCGTTGCAAGGATGTATTTCTACGCGACTATGTTTTTGAATCAGATAAGGGCTTTCTTGACTCACAAATGTGAAGAAAAGAAAATGCTCATGCTGGATTCGAAACAATAGCCTTTAGGTAACTGTTTTGATGTTTCACCAAACGAAAAAAATGTTGCCTGGTTTTTTGGTTGCAAAACTTACGATTTCAAATTTTTATCCTCCGTGTTAAGCAAAGAGCAGGACCATTTAAAAAGAAATCACAATTTACTTCCTACTATTTTCAAAAAAAAAAAAAAAATGTATATATTCTCTCTTGCTTCGCTTAATACTTAAAGAAAACAATAAAGAGAAATTGCATTTCCAAGTAAATAAGGAAGAAAAGCGAAAAATCTTGTTGTTTGAACCTAAACAAGAATAAATATTCAAAAAGCATACAAGCAGAACTCAAATCAATAAAATCAAAGAGAAAAAGAGACTGCAGTGACGAGTGGTTAATCGATACCGTACTATAGAAAGGTACATTTACGGAAACATAGTTGAATAAAATATGAGATGCAGACTTGCCTGCGTGTCATCCAGGCACATCTGCAGAGAGTAATAACAAATCCTCTACATTTATTACTTACCATTAGTATAAGCAGTTCTGCAGTCTCTTCAGGGCTGAATTTTATTTGCGCTTAGTCTAACAGACATAAATGCATAGCAAACTTGCTTGCCACGCTAAAATCTGGGCCAAAAGAAATCCGTTCAAGGTTCGCTTAAAATCAGAAAAGGAAACATTCGACTTCTAAGTGGTGAGAATTAAATTATAGAGGCAATAATTCTTCTGTAACCTTATCTTATCTTCAAGAAAAATCAAACGAATCATCATTTTGCTTTAAATTCCACATTATCAACAATTTCACGATCAAAGGAGCAGCTAAAATCTACTTATCAACCTTATGGTAGAGGATACCTATCAAGACAAATCAAATAACGCAACACAGTTGCATATGCAGCACATTTTCTATTTGATTATCTAGTTTACCATGATCTTGTAATTATATCTTAAAGCCTACTGTGGTATTGTATCAACTGCTGACTGTAATAACTTCTGCTGCTTCAAAATTTATTCCTCATGCGTGCCTTTTTGGTTCGTTAGCGAAATTCATATCAAATTATACTTCGAGTGAAAACGTGGTCGCTATCGATCCACCTGATTCTGCGCAATAAACGCAGTTCCTTTGAGCAAAATACGTTAACACGAGGACTTGCTTGTTTACGTATATGAATGACGTTGTGTGTGTATATGCATTAACACATTTAGCTCCAAAAACTCTGTTTTCGTGCAGCTACGGCGTGCAACCTGTAGAATCGATTCCATCGACATTTTAAGCGTAGATGCAATTCAAGTATAAAATACAGGTAGAGATCACGGAGGTGCCAGTAGGGTATTATACAAGCTTCTTTAAACCTAGTTTTTGCGTGAGACCTTTACCATTTGCTAGAATCGTTACCACCTTAACTTTACCGTACCGTTGGAATTAGAAGCCACATTGGCACAGTTTATTTTGAAAAAGTACCACGACAGAAGCGCCCAATGGCAACAGTAAGATGAAATCAATGAAAACGTACATGCAGGGTCATTCCATCCAAAATTTTCAAATTATAAGATAGTTAAAACTTTTTATCTACTTTTGCATTTTCTCATTTTATCTTTTCTTTTTCTAACCGAATTTATGATGAGAATAAATATTTTAAAACCACTTTAAAAATTTATCGTACTCATGTCTTATTTTTCTTAATTATTCTTTTGTTTTGAGTTTCATAACTATAACTTCATTATTTAATTAGCCATCGAGAGGGTGCTTAGGACATTTTCGCTCGTGAGGCGTTCTGTACCTTTTCTGGATTTCAGACGTACCGTAATTTGGAGTTACTTTGCTCTAAAAGTGGTAGATCTATTACAGTGATTTTAATACATTCTTTTGTGACGTACGGTAACGATGACGCATTTTTATGTTGCGAGGGAATGGGCGGACACATCTCAACAGGTGCCTGCTTCAAAAAAATTTTTCTAGGCAGGTACTAGAATGGTTTAGAAAACTGTGCCTGTAGAGCAGTGTTTCTCAAAGTGTGGTCCGTGGAGGCTTACCAAGTTGTCCGCAGGATCATCAGCAATTTTCAGGAAAAAAAAAATGGATGAGAAATTGCTGAAATTAAAATCTCGATTTGAAATCCCCGATATTAAAAACAAAAAAGTAAGGGATGTTGGCATAACAAATTCCGAATTGTATCTGAAAGGGTGGCCATTTAAATTGATCAGAAAGCAAGTAGAAGAAATGGCATATTAACGTGAACAAGTGCATCTGGAAGAGATGACTGTGTGACAGCTAAAACTAGAAGCCGTAAAAGTGTCCCAGACTCCCCCACTACAGAAAGTGAGAGTTAGTGCATCAGTTTGAGGTGTTTTGTGCTATAACCATAGGAATTGGAGTTGTTTCACAGATCTACCCAACCCCCCCTTTTGAAGGGCAAGACTGAACGAGAAAGGAGAGTATCTGTTCTCCCACCCCCACAGGAATTAGATAATGACTAATGGAGAAATGCAGATCCCAGACAAATGACCTTTCCGGAACATTACACACAACTGTGTAACATACAATTTAAGTTTAGAGAGGGAGGGGACTACGCGGTAGATAAAATTGTTTTTTTGGCGATTGCTTGCCAAATATAATAGAAATGGCAGGTTCTGTTCAAACTCTATAAGCAAGGAACCTAAATTGCTACCCTTACCCTAGTTTGAATATTCAACTGTTCCAAGTGAAACTAATCTAACGATTTCTGGAGACCTTGTTATCAGCGTTAGAGAGTACCCATCTTATAGTTGCGTGGTCACGCCCCCACCCCACAATAATCACGGCGTCCTGACAATACGTATTCTCAATCGTCAAAAATGGATCGGTGGCTTAAAACTGGTTAAATAGTGAATTAGTCAAGTTGCGAGTGAATTAGTCAAGTTGGGTTAAATAGTGAATTCAAATGAATTAGTCAAGTGAAGTAGTCAAAAATAGATCGGTGGCTTAAAACTGGCTGAATAGTGATGAAAATGGAAACCAAAATATCAAAACTCGGAATAACACCTTAATTGTAAATTGTGAGCAAGACTTCACTGCGTGTATGGACTGCAAGCCTACATATGAAGGGCCAAGTAAAGCTACTTGTTAAAATGAGGTAATTGCATCGAAAAAGAAAAATGTTAATAGGAGGTATACGACGAATATCTGAAAAAATGGCTTTTATTGGACCGGAGACCCCTTGCGCCAACACCTCAGTGCGTTATCTGTTACGAGATTTTATCAAATAGTGCCATGAAGCCATCGAAGCTCTTGTGTCATTTGCAAACAAAGCATGCGAACTTCTCTAGCAAACCTACCGAGGCTTCGTTCAAAGTGTCACTCCTTATATCAAAAACAGGAAAAAATTACACTATTGCTGAAAAGCTTGTAAAACCAGCAGCAAAATTACAAAATTAATGGCGAATATTATGTTTGGTGAGAAAGCAGAACTGGTTATTGATAAAATCTCTTTATTAAATGACAATGTTACACGCCGCATAACATCAATGGCATACAACGTGGAAGAGCAACTACTATCACGTTTAAGTATCAGCAGATATTTTGCTTTGCAATTGGATGAAAAAACTGATGTGCAGAATTTAAATCAACTATTGGCATATGTGCGATATATATACGAGGTAAAGGTGTTAGACAACTTTTTATTTTGTTTATCATTGAAAACACTTGCAACAGGGGAAGAGATTTGCAATTTAGTTAACGATTATTTTGTGAGTCATGGTATTGACTGGAAAAGATACGTTGGGGTCACTACGGATGGAGCACCAACTATGTGTGATGTAAGAGAGGGTGTTGCTGCACGCATTAAATAGGTTGCACCCGAAGGCCAATTAACGTACTGCTTCATTCACGGAGTGCAGTTGGCAGTCAAAAATATACCTCTTACACTTGATTTAACATTAAAAGAGGTAGTGAAACTTGCTAATGTGACCAAATCGCGGCCATTGAGTTTACGTCTGTTCAGCGTTTTATGCGAAGAAATGGAGAGTAATTACGAGACTTCGCTTTTTCACACTGAAGTACGCTAGTTGTCGAGAGGAAAGGTGTTCACACGAGTTTTTGAATTGCGGGATGAAATAAAAATGTTTCTCCATGACACCGATAATATCAGTAAAGGTAAGTTATACAATTTCAAGTGGCGTATCTCAGCGATATTTTCGGCTTCCTAAATACCCTGAAACTACCACTTCAGGGACAAAATATTACGGTTTTTAATGTTGAAGACAAAATATCAGCATTTTTAAAGAAAACTGAACTTTTGTGCAAGCGACTCGATCGTCATGAGTTCGACTGTTTCCCAACATTTGATGATTTTCTACAATCATCAGAGGGAAAAAATTGATAAATCATTACTGAACATATTCAGAACTCGCTTAAAAATACTGCAGAGGAACATGAGGAAATACTTTCCAAAACATAATATGATGAAAGAAGGGATTAGAAATCCATTCGTCGCACTTTCCCTAGTTGAAACATTCAGCCTTCCAGCTTATGAATGTAATATGCTGGTCGACTTGGCATGTGACGGAGCGCTGAAAATCATATTTAGTGAGAAATCCCTTCTTAATTTTTGGGTGCATGCTCGACGTGACTATCCAGAGCTATCTGACAGAGATCTTAAACCTTTATTACCTTTCGCGACGATTTACAACTGTGAGTTTGGATTGTCGAATTCAGTTGAAATTAAAAACAAGAAAAGAAATCGATTGGATGTGGAAGTTAGTTTACGACTGAAATTATCTGTCATTTAGCCGAATACAGAAAGCTTGGTAAAAGATTGCAAGCAGCATCATATTTCTCACTGATGGGATGATCATTATAATATTTTTGCCATTAATTGAATTTTTATATGGGAACTTTCAAAAACTACTAAAATTAAGAAAGAAAATCAAAGCATAATTGAACATATCATGTTTTGTATATATGATGTAGCTTTATTATACAAAGATTTTTTTGCTATACCTCATGGGCGTAATTAGAATTTTGGTTCGGGTGAGATTTACTGACTTCCTTATAAACATTACTTGTTATAACCCTAACCCTTCGGCGTTTCGTGAAAGGGTTGAATCCTTTGAATATACTCATGCTGTCTATATTCTTCATTATTATTTAATTAAATTAATGATGTCATTTTCATTGTAAATTTGACAAAATAAGATCGTAACTGACACTCTCTTTATCAAATAGCATTACTCTAAAAATTATTTTGTTTCAGGTGAGTTTGCAGGTGGGAACTTGTATCTTAAGATCAGTCTGATATTTTAGCAATTTTCTGCCAAACGTTGGTGTTTTTTTAAGTTAAAAAATAACAAAAAAGCTTAAAAAATTTACCACAAAACGAGCTAAAATTAACTACAAATTATATTTCAAGGGATGAATAAATCTCTCCTACCGGAGCTCTTATATACGTATATAAGCCTGCCAATAAATCACATAAATCGATTATTACTCTGGTTACGCCTTCCTATATGAGGGGGGGGGGATCTGTATGGCGGTGGCTAAGTAGGACTAAACATTATTAATAATAGATGGCAATCTTAATTTTAGGCAATATAGTTTTTAATGGCAGGGGAGAGAAATCCCCCCCCCTGGTGGTCTGCGATAAATAAAAGAATGCTTAAAGTGGTCCGTGAGTGACCAAAGTTTGAGAAACACTGCTGTAGAGGGTTAAATACGGTGCCCTCAACTTTCACGTCACGGACGGCCCTACTTGAAAACAGAGGTGAGTGTTAGTTAATTACAAATTTATGAATTTTATCCTGATGATTGTGAATCAAGCATGAAATTGATTTAAGCTCATTTGTTGTATTTATTGACAAAATCGTAAGTCGGGGCGACATGGCTCCGAAAATGGGGATATTTTGCTCCAGTGTTTGTTATGGGGCAAAGTATCCTCCTTTCGATTTTTCTCTGATTTAATTAAAGATAAACTTTTTTTTTCTGTAACAAAATATAGGTACCTGTTTATGTTTTATTTTATTTATTTTTTGACCCTTAGATGAAAATTCCACGAGAATACAAAAGAAAACTGGGAGCACGAAATAACAAAAATTACGAAAGAAGCAGAAGAGAAATTGCATCTCTGCCTTAATTTCATTCATTCCAAATGAGTCAGAGAAAAGCTTCTCTTCACTTTAAAATACCTAGAATGACAATAGTAAACAAATTTGGAAATTGACACACTAAAAAACCTAGAACACCACCTGCTTTTTCAGATGAAGAGGAGAAAAACAACTTTGTAAGGTGCATATTTAAATTGAGAGAATAAGGTTTTCCATTGATATCAAGCGACTTAAAATTTGTTATTCGCGATTATCTGGAACAAACGGGGCGGAAGTTTCCTAGGTTCAAAAATAACATTCCTGGCCATGATTTCATTTTATCAGTTTTAAAGAGGCACCCAGAATTAAGAATGCGCTTTGCAACCAATATTAAATGAAGTAGTGCTGATATTACCATAAATGATTTAAAAGATTACATTAAAAATCCTTGGATGAATAAACTGCAAGGCTTTCTACAATGGCTCAAAGTATGAAAGCATGGAAATGACCAGATAATGCAGATGTCATTGATTATAAATGATCAGACGTAATTGGAGGAATTAATCCGCCCCAACTTATCCCGTCTACTTCCTCGAAGAGGAAGGCAGTTTACAAAGACTCAGAACTTGATGTAGTGAGTTAAATCAGAATTTTTTTAAGACAATTTTATTTCAACTTTTCCTCTTTTGTTTGTTTTAGTTACCTATCGTTGATGTGCAATTGTGGAACTTGTTTTCAGTCTTATTTTAAGTATAAAGGGTTGTTTGTTATATTTTATTTGCAATTATATTTTGTTTTCAGTTGTATTTTTTCTTTGCAAATATAAAAGCATTATAAGAAGTTTTATATCAAGTGGTAACTTTTTCTAACTTCCTCCAAGTGGTGTAAATTTTATTTGCCATGTCACTGAATAGGATCATAGGGAATATATCGCTTTCAGGAGTAAGAACATGTGATTTTTCACAGTTTTTAAAAAGTGGAACAAAGTATCCCAATCCACTGATAACTTTGCTTTATTTTTCAATAAAAATAATTAAATACTTTTACTTAATCATACCACATCATGTACACAGTTTTGCGTTCCAGAAACCCTAAACTATAAGATTAATAGCTACTCAGAACTTTTATATGCGGTATTCTACGTAAAACTCAAATTTTCTGTGAGGATACGAAAAATTGGAGAAAATTAACCCCAAATTACTGTACTTTTATTAATTTCTGTAATTTAATACTGAAGTTTCTTTTGTTACACATGCCTTTTGATAAACCATTTGCCCCAGGAAAACCATTCATACCATTTTTACTTTAGGGTTTTAGATTTCTTTTTGGGGCAGTCAGTTTTAATCTATTTTGTAATTTTGCCATTTCCAATAAAGGAACTGCCTTGAGTAGCAATTGAGTTATATTTGAAATCCTTGCAGGCAATCAGAAAATCAGCATAACCGGGAACATCATTTTGTTTTGATCCAATTTCTTTGTCCAATGTTTTATGTTATCACTTCTTTCTCTAAAAAGGACGCCACCTAAATTATACGGCATGGATTTTCCATCTCTTTCTTCGTTCGAAAGACCTCGCGTACTATCGATTAAGCACTCATTTTAACTTCGATATCCTATTGTTATAAACATAAGGAAAAGGAGGGCAAAGCGGATCACTTAATTTCATCTTAATAATAAAGTGTGATAAATAAATATATGAAGGTTGAAACTTCATTGTTTACTGCTGTGGACATCAAAGAAACATAGTACGTATCATTAACGACATTATTTATTACTGAATTTAAAACAAAAATGTTTGAAGGAGAAAGGTCAAATTATCCATTTTGACCCAGGGTTGGGACAAAGTGGATAGATTGTTTTTGAAATAGAAAACTCTGTGGTAAAAAATTATAACGTACACATAACATGCTTCCGGCAGAAAAAAATTACCAGAAATGTTTTCACATAGTGCATTTAAGACACATATAGTCTCCTATGCCTTCATAAAGGGTACAATTCTCGTGAGTCCATCCGTTAGAGAAGGAACACTTTATCCAAGCAGAACAACAAACAAATGTAATTAAACTGATTTCCTCAATTGAGTGAAATTCTTTGCAGTCAGGGTTGCCAGATCATCAACTATAAAAGGATCTCCTTCTCTAGCGAAAACTATGTGGCCCATGTGGTTACAGAGGCATGTTAGCAATTTCATGCCTGTTTGTCAAAATCAAATCAGAGTGAATTTAAATTATATTCAAAATTGCTCTGAAACATTATAAAATAAAATCAATGAAAAATATTTAAAAGCAAATTGCATGATTTTATCATCAATGAAACAATTTTGAAGTTCCTAACTTGTGGGGTCCGGGGCCAGGGCCCCGTATGATTACCTATCCACTTTGCCCCATCGAAAATGATCTTTGCCCTTAACGCCATTTTGACAAAGTACTGCCTGTGCTGAATCCTTAACAATAATGATACAAAAAAAAACAAAAAAAACTGTATAAAGTAACAGATTTAATACCTGTTTCATGCATATACTGTAGTTCATAAAATTTAGTGCGAAATATTTTTTATTATATTGACACGTAACTAGCATACACAAATTTTAGTGAACAATCGAAAAAAAAAAGTTTTCTTTCTTTATTCAATGCGTATATATTTCTTTGGTGCTACAGTAAGTGCAATTTATTCCTACGCACACCTTCAACACTTTTGCACTGACCACTGTTGCCTCCTATATGTATATATGGCTTATTAAACATTAAGCTGACCCGCTTTGCTCTCTATATCCACTTTGCCCTACTTTCCCCTAAAGGTTAAAAGAAAGGAAGGATAGTGGAAGTGCAAGGGGAACAACCTAACCATAGATAGATATTAGGTAAACTAGCAAAATCGCGCGCAACGAAGTACAAAATACCGCAGCGTGCCCAGTGGTTAGTTAACAACAATGCCTTCGTAAATTTTCAATAATTAAAGTTTCGATACTTTCTCGAACAACTAAAGTTTCGGATACTTTCAATAACTGCTTCGGATACTTCAATAACTTCGGTGTTTCGATGCTTTCAAGAGCGACCATTAAGTACAGCATAATACTGCTCAGTTTTTCATTGCTGTGTTAAGAAGAGCATTGGAAGAAAGTCATTTTTAAAGTAGAAGATTTTGTTCGTGCTACAAATCTTTAAATAGTGATAATACGCAAAACGCTTCATACAAAAAATTTTAGTACGTATTTTGAAGCTTTAAAATTGTTGCGTTAGTTAATTATTGAAGAGAATTATCTATGGGGTTATTTCATCAAATCAACACAATTCTTAATAAAATTTTACCTCACCATCTCAGATTTTCATGAAATTTGGCTCATTTGTATTATCCGGTAAAGACTAGTGTAAAATGCCAAATTTTATTGAGACTGGTCAACTCGTTTTGAAATTACGGATATTTAAAGTTTTCAAAAATCGACCAAAAAAAGCATGAAGGGCAATTTTTTGAATTGACGTGAAAGCTCTCCTAATTAAGATGGACTGCTGGGATAGGTGTCGTTTTACAGCATTTATCTTACCCTTTCCTATGATATATAACACTATATGGGTTAAGACAAAAAATATTTAGTCAAAATTAAATATTAAATTTTTAATTTCTCAAAAAACACATTTTTAAAAATTTTCAAATTAATACCAAGAATATCTGGTATAGGTGTAAACCACCTGGCAAAATATAAATATGGGACGGTAATGGGTGCTAAAATAATTTAAGACTGAAGCTCGATTTGTCAGTAATGCATTTTATTCAGATGAAAAATTCAAGAATACTAAGATTTACACTTAAAAATTAAAAAAAAAAATTTCCTTTAAACACGATTATGAATGACATGTTTACTCAAGCCATCACTTTCTTTCATACGCTACAGTTATGCAGCCTGTTACATTTTTTAATTGAAGTTGATCAAGAGATTTTGACACTTGTTTTCTAAAAAGTGTGAAGCTTGTGAAAAAATGTTCACTAATATCTTTGATGTGGTGTTTAGAATGAATGCATGGTACCGCTGTGTTCCTTTAATAGTCACTTCTTGATCAAAGTGGTTCTTCAAGAACAATTCTGATTCAGCATAGTCTTCTTGAGTTGAGTATGCAAAGTTTACAATGATAATGTTCTCCACTGCCCACTTAAAAATTGTACTGGGGTTTTTTAGTTCTTTCGCAAACCCTCATAGTATGAGTTTCGTTATGCGGTATTAAAGCTTGCTGTAAATCAATAAAAAAAGCTCGAAAGCAGTGAATATTATTTAATAGAGTATAAAAATATTTCTTTATGTATAACTTAGGTACAATTCTGCGTAATGGAAACGTATTATCTCTTCCTATAGGCAACTAGGAAAACGAAAACAACAAGGAAACTGACGAAAATAATATAGTAAGCTACTTTAAGGTCTAATGCTAATTTTAATATTAATTTGCCATGTTCTGACACTTTTGTATCTTCCACGTGTAACTTAATGCTTTTATTAAATTCAATCGAACTGCAATGGTTTTTTAATTAAATCGCTCCATAGAAAAAGACTACAGCACAAAAATGGATTTTTTGAGAAAATTCATGCAAGAGGTTAATAAAAAGAGATACTTTCATGCGACAGGTCTAATAATATATAATCCATAATAAGACCATAATAAAGACCATAATAAAGATCATAGTCTTATCATGTAACCATTAAGACATAATATAACAGCACATTTTATGAGCAAGAATGGCACATTTCGAATTTAGCCCATATTAGTATAAACATTAATGAAAAACTTGTAAAATTTTCTGACTAAATGGACAAAACCAGTGGTGTGATCATCTTACCTAAAAATAAAGCAACAAAAATACTAGACGTCTATAATAGATAACGATACTATTTTTATGACGTTTTTCCCAAAAGCAATGATGGTCTATTATGATTAATATCGACACAATTTTTGTTGTGCCGGCCTTCCACATCGAAGAAATCTCAAAAACAGGTGTGACTAACACGACACAACTGTGTTCTGTCGATGATAGATATGAAAATTTGCCACATGAAATTATCACTTTTTATCAAGTTTTGCGTAAATTATCTCAAAAATGCCGTTTTTTGAGTTGTGAAATTTTTCCATAAAAAGAGCGAATTGTACAACCCCTGAAAAAAAGTTTGGAATCAACACCTATAGTCTACAAAATTTCACAAAAATTGATAAGTATTTTAAAGAAAATAAATTTATTAAACCGAATTGGTGTATTTCCAAAAATATACATTGTTTCTGAAATTTACATGTAAAAATATCTTTTAAATTATTTAATTTTAACTAACAATACTATGAGAAAAAA
>QLNU02015360.1:242496128-242511806 GCA_006491805.2 Dysdera silvatica
GGATTTTAACCTTATTCTTTTTTGTTTCAAATGATTAAAACCACGATTTTATTGCGATTTATTTATCACATTATGATATTATATAATGTAGTTTGCTTTAGTTATCATTCTAACACAATTCCAATTTGCACTGATAAAAGTCTAAAACACACAGATGGTTTTTGAGTTTTATGGTGCAAGTGCAGCAAAGGACACGCTGCCTAGGGACCTACAGTGTTCAGAGGAAGCCGAACTTCTTAAGCCCTAGGGAACCAAAACCCTGGATTACGATAAACAGTTTGTCGGTAAGTGTGTTTTTTATGGGAGTCGATCCAGGGATAACTGTACGCCAGGCGAACGCGTTACCGCTGCCTACCGCAGGGGCCCTAAAATGAATAGATCTTACAATATATTTTTATTTGTTTATTTTTCGGGCGCATGTGGACAGCAAAGGTCTTGTTGCGCCGTGACCTACAGTTTTGGAAGGAATCCAGACCTCCTAAGTCCTAGGGAACTAACACCTGGAGTATAGTATTTACAACAGAAATTACGAATGGGATAAACGCGTATATTTCACGTTTCAAGATCGAACTAGGAATCACTTGAATCGGGACTGAGAGCTTTAACGGGATCTCCGAATCACGATACGTTTACACGCAATACGCTCTTTCTAAGACTCTCGCTCAGTCCAATAGACCGACGGTGACCTATATAACCACTTGTGGATTAAATGAAATTAATACGAATATTAAATTTAATTTAACATTGAGGGGAATATAATTTACTGTTCTATAAAATATAGTTTACATTATTAATTATAACAGTTACCATTATTAATCATAACAATTAGCATCATTAATTACAACAGTTAACATTGTTAATTATATAGTTTACATTATTAATTATAGTTTTGTGTATGGATTACTCTTCTATCAAATCTATAATGCTCAACTTTCCTGATGCATGTTTAAAAGAAAATGGCTGTCGAACGCATCCAAAGAAACCAAGGCATTTTCAAATAATCTAAGATTTCAATCTGAAGTTATTATTAGTTTGTAGGACCTGAAATTAGTAGTCCATATTAAACTGAAAGCATATCGAAACATCTGATTAGAAAATATTCGAGACCACAGAAATTTCAAACTAATCATCTCAAATTGAAAACCCACTCCACGAAAACTGGCAGAAAAAGCTGATCCAAAACAGATGAAGATCGATCGATAGGGTAAATAAGAATTTAGCCAGTCAATTAGGCAAATGGAAAATCTAATTTAAACTAGTTCCTTCATTAGTATTCTGCCACCGACCAACTTAAAGGCCAAAAAGAACTATCCAGTGCAAACAGCGCCAAGTTTCCCACTATTATTAAAGCACAGCTTGGGTCGCCGGAAATTCCCATGGGCTACGAAACAATAATAATACTGAAAGTATACATATCAATTTACTATGAGGCTAGCCATAGAGGGAAAGAGTTTTCGGCACTTATTTGTAAAACATGAACAGGTAGAAGGCAAAATTGTTTGTGTTTTTATGACGCAAGGACAACAAAGATCTGCTTCGCTGGGACCAAACGTTTTATGGGGAATCTCCAGTCCTTCTGCTGAGGGAACCGAACCCTAGACTACGGCGAGATGGCACGCGTTTTCAGATACCAATGGGAGTTGAAGCCGGATTAACAGTAGGTTAGACAAATACGTCACCACTACGCCACCGTAGGACAGTCAACCTCCATTTTCCCGAGGAATCTTAACCTCAGACTACGGCGAGACGGCACGCGTTTCCCGATACCACTGGGAGTTGAAGCCAGATTAACGGTAGGCTAGACAAACACGTCACCACTACGCCATCGTAGGACAGTCGACTTCCATTTTCCCCGAGGAATCTTAACCACAGACTACGGCGAGACGGCACGCGTTTCCCGATACCACTGGGAGTTGAAGCCGGATTAACGGTAGGCTAGACAAATACGTCACCACTACACTACCGTAGGACAGTCAACCTCCATTTTCCTGAGGAATCTTAACCTCAGACTACAGCGCGATGGCACGCGTTTCCCGATACCACTGGGAGTTGAAGCCAGATTAACGGTAGGCTAGACAAACACGTCACCACTACGCCATCGTAGGACAGTCGACTTCCATTTTCCCCGAGGAATCTTAACCACAGACTACGGCGAGACGGCACGCGTTTCCCGATACCACTGGGAGTTGAAGCCGGATTAACGGTAGGCTAGACAAATACGTCACCACTACACTACCGTAGGACAGTCAACCTCCATTTTCCTGAGGAATCTTAACCTCTTAAATCTAACGGTAGGCAACAAACACGTAACCCCGGACTGCAGTGGGATAGTTGATCGATAAGTCCTCATTTTTTTGGTCCCCGTTGGGAGTCGAATTTGGATTAAAGGTGCGCTAGGTAAGCACGTTACCACGGTACTGTCTCTGGGCCTAGAAGGAAAGATATTGAAATACATACCCATAATCGCAATAAAATCAAATAAAGGCTATTGGAATATGTTTGTTAGTTATGTATTTGAGAACGAAGTTCTAAAAGAAAAACAAAGTTTGTTGGTAGTATTTTTTATGGCGCAACGACAGCAAGGGTGATTCTGCAACAATCAATGAGATGGTACATACGGTAAAAAATGAGAATAAATTAAAGCTAAAATGGTAAAAATATATTAAATGTCATATATTAAATTATTAACGATGCATTAGCAGATTCAACATCTTGTTTGTGTTTCCTGACGTAAGAACTGCTAACTAAAATCATGCTGCGCTAGGACCTAAAGTGTTCTGGGGGAATTCGAACTTTTTTCGCCTAGGGCTGGGGTAAGGCTCTTAAAATAGGGAGCTGGCGCATCCGCCATTTTGATGCCTAAGCTATAGTTGCAAATTGCATTTATTGGCGACATTCTAAAAGATGCGCCAATGTTTACATTAGTCGGATAATCGCGGATTTTTGATTATTTTTATGCCAAAATAGCGATCATTGCGCCAATGCGTAAAACCTTTATCGCCAAGGTAAATGCTACCAGAAGTATACAACAAAAATGGCGGCTGATGCGTCGGCCTATAATTCTAGGGGCTGTAGGCTGGGGCAAACGCGCGTCATTCTGCAAACAGCAAACTCACGCAAGATTTAATTTTTACTTCTTTTTTTTTTCCTCTAAATAACTTGTTAGTTTTGAACTTGTTAAGCAGACTTGTTAGAACTAGGATTAGAATAGAATAAAATTTTAAAGAATGATATCAAATAAGTGATTATAAATAATTTATTTGAGACAAATCTATGAAATATAATTAAAATTTAAAAAAAAGTATGATTGGTTTTAATACAATTAAACTATTGAATAACTTCTTTTCCAAATATTTCCTCACAGCCATAAATTTTGGCACCTTTACTATCTTGGCGCCTGAGTGCGCCGTACACTTCTCACACTGGGTCGGCGCCCCTGGATATACCGATCTGTAAGAAACAGCAGCATCTCTAGGCGCCCTTTCCCTTATCACGAGCAAGAACCTATATCAGGTTATGACTGAGTTTGGAAACTTCTTTTCCCTATTTTAGAGCTTTACAATATTCATAAGAACTGACGGTCAGCCATTTTTTTTTTCTTCCTAAGACAAGTAGTGTTTTGATTTACGCTGTAAAGGAACAAACCAAGTTTTAAATTCATTGAAAGGCGAAAAAATCTTTGCGTGACATCGCATTGTGCGTGCAAATGCGAGTTGTATAAAATTCTTACGCAAAACTAAAAATAGACTTTACGGTTATCGGCAGAAAAACGCGCAAGTTTACGCAAACTTGATATAATTTTGCGAAAGAAGTTCTTACTCGCAATGTGATCAGAAGTTAAAAAAAAAGAAGTATTTCTGAACATTAAATATGAAAACTAAAGGAAGCGAGTGGGAAAAAGCTGTGAAATGTTAGTGAACACATTAAAAATGTAATATTTAGGGTATGAATAAAACAAAAATCTCAAGAAATTCATAGCACCAGGCTGAAAAAAGGCGAAAAGAAGCGTGTAGTTCCGCTTCATATACAGCTGCAGTTACGAGAGAAAGCGCCATCTGGTGTCTCTCAAAACCTATCGATAGCGTTCTTCTGTGACGATGGCAACGAGCTCAAATTTTGGAGAAGTGTAGGTTCATGTGCCAAGATGTAGGTAGGGTAGTTATTATTTTTTTATACGCATATTTAATTTTGGATGCATTTCTGTAAGATAACTTTGAGTTCGCATCTGCTGCGGTTCTGCCAAATTTACAATATTGGAAGAATTCATTCGCAAATTTTGTGGAGACGGGACAGGAAGCATAATAGTGGTTTCTGAATCCCGATGGGTGTGAAAAAGTGCACGCCTATTTATTTATATCTGCACTTAATAAGCGTATAACCATGTATTTAATTAAACTGTCATCTGGAGCATTTCATTGAAATATAAATGATACACTAAAAGAAATGAAATGAGTTCAGTGGAATATCGCCATTAAGGAAACTTTGATGTTAAGTTTTTGATATGATACAGCATAAAAATTAGATTTATGAACGTTCAAAAACTCAACTATTTATGTACAAAAAAAATTAAAAGTTATCTGAATTTTAGTAATCAAAGTTAAAATAAAAATTAAGTCGTCTACAAGCACAGCTAATATTCAGCTTCTCAAACCATCTTATAATTTAAAATTTGAAAGTTTTGTTGTACATAAATGATATCCGAAATGCATTGATATAACTTTTATTTACTCTAGTTTTGATTTCAGTTTGTTTATTTTAGTATATCTCTTATTGAGCTGATGTCAAGGCAAAAGGCTTTCCATGGTAGTCGAGTGCAATGCTTCCCATCATTTTCGTAAGTGTTTTTAATTTGTTTATTATTTATTATTTAATTATGAACAGAGGCCATAATATTTCTCCTCCCTTTCCCTGTTAAGAGTTGTCTTTCTTATAGATCCTGAAATAATAACAAACAATCTATAAAACACATCCACAGTATACATCTACAAATTTATCACAAAACATTGTAGCAAGCTCTAAATACTAACAATACTGAGTTATATTTATATTCATTTTATTTTCACAATGTATATTCAATCCGTCGTAAAAATGCGACGCACCTCTAAGTCAACTTACTAAGCGCGTTTTTTGTTACTCTCGCTCCATTTTTAGGGTCGCGTTGTGTTTATTTTTCAAACAAAATATACATATAAATAAAAACAAAGCGCAAATATTTACTACAAGTCTTAGATGACTTTTACGGTAAGACCTCTGAAACACTTATCAGTAAAGAGTTAGTGAAATTAGATAATTTTGTTAGCTTACAGAAATTATAATTGAAGGAAATGTTAAGTTATAAACTCAACTGATCTGTTCACATTTTTCCAAATGCTATAAAAATAGAGAGAATTTATAGAATGAAATCCATAATAACACTAATTGGGATATGAGAATTAGTCATATCTTAAGCATAGTCATTACACGTACTTTTTAATAACATTGGGAATATATGGACGTCCGCGGTTTTATAACGTCTTCAATCTTGGCATTCACCCATTAAATAATCAGGCTTAAGATATTAAATTTAAGTGTCAATTTTCAAAATCTGTTGTATTTTTACCCATTGGTGCTTTAGCATTAAAACGATCAATTATGAAAAAGCGCGGTAAGTTTTTTTATTCGAACAAGGCTTGCTCTTTGATAATTGAATACAGAAGAACACACTTTTCCTTCCTGTTCCCCATTTTTTCCACTCAACTGATTGGATTCTCGCAATTACGATGTCCTTAAATCGAAACTTGAACTTAAAAGAGGAAAGCTCGGCAATTGAGATGTTCTTTAAAAGAGACGTGGAAATTAGAAGTCGTTTCAAAAGAAAAAGTTATGTCTTCTGAAGTGCCAAAACAGACGCAATTGGTCTATGCAGTTGCGAGGGAACTATTTCCAAGAAAATAAATTTCGATAAAAGTTTGTTCTTCTCTTTTGCTATTGGATTGATTATGGAGTTTCTGTGGTGAATATATTTGAATTATAAACTGCAATGTGTATGTGGCTAGATCAATTCCTCTAAGAAAAAAACTCGTGTGAACAACACACTGTACGAGCTTAGCAATAACACTAAATTAAGCAAAAATTTCAGTCCAACTCTGTTTTAACGAGCATCAAATAATCGGAGGAATGACTTCGCTATAGCCGGTATTCGCTCTAACCATCTAACAAATATTGCACTTTTGTATAAACGTTGACAGTTAATATGTATACTTTATGAATCAATACGCTCAATCATCCAATGTATTTTTAAGGTTTTAAAAGGAATAATATTTAATTACTAAGGTAATTTTGAAACCTGATTACTTTCGGTAATTGATGACAGGATTAATAACGTTGAGGTGGAATCTGTGCAGGATTTTGTGTTCCTTGGGTCAAAAATTGCGAGAGATGGTGATTCCGCGAGACAGAGATCAAAAGATTAACTTTAGGTCAAGGCGCAATGTGCAACATGGAAAAAATGTGGAAGAGTAGGGACATACACCAAACAACAAAGTGCAGATTGGACAATGCCATTGTTTTCCCCTAACAACATATAGCAAAAGATTGGGCAAAAAGACTGATTCTTTTGAACTTTGGTGATGGAGAAAATTACTAAGAATTCCTTGGACAGCAAGAGTTAGCAACAAATAAATTTTGGAAAGTATAAGGCAAGAAACATCACTAGATGGAAAGATTACAAGACTTCGCTTGACATATTTTGGTATGTCATGCGTGGTGACTCTCTGGAAAAGGCAAGGATGTAGAAATGGTTGGTGGCGATAGAAGAAGAGGAAGGCGAAGAACAAGATGGCTGGACACCATCAAAAGCGATTCCAACATGTGTATCAGCCAATTGAAAAATGTAGTGCTTCATAAAAGAGACTGGAAGAGTTTTGCATATGAAGTCTCCATGGGTCAGACACGATTAAATGGAAAATTCATTATCAAGTAAGTAAATAAATAAATAGCAAACTATGTAATACATTATTTCAAGGATACACGTTAGTCTTCGAAGACTCAACTGTTCCGGCCCTAATATTTGGAATATTCTAATCACTAATCAGGGCTGGATTTAGGGTATGAAGAGCTTTGCCCACCTACATTGGCGTAACTAGGGGTCTAACCCGCCTTAAAAAATTTCTGCAAATAATAATAGTAAATAATAGTATTGCTAATTAGGTATAGCACTAATAATTAGATATATTTCTGCCATTGAAGTATAGGATTTAGCCCCTAGACCTATCTGATGGTCACGTGCCCCTTCTTTAGCGATCCAAGCTCCTCTAGCTATGAATTTCGGCAATTTTTCTATTTTTATTTTTTCAAGGGATATTTCTGTCGATCGTTGTATGGGGTGGTCACCTGCCCCTCTTTTTTAGCGATCGTAGCTAACCTAGTGGAGGATTTTGGTATTTTTTGTAAATATCTTGTTTTCAGGGACATTTCTCTTTCTCGTTGTGTGTATGTACATGATGGTCACGGGCTCTCATATTAGTGATACTAGCTCCCGCTTGCGGAGATTTTGGTACCTTTTGTAAATATCTTGTTTTCAGGGACATTTCTCTTGATCGTCGGATATGCCTATCTGATGGTCACGTGCCCCTTTTTAAATATCTTGCTCTTATATTTTTCAGGGACATTTCTCTTGATCGTCGGATATGCCTATTTGATGGTCACGTGCCCTCTTCTTTTAGTGACTCAGCTCCTCCCTGTGGAGGATTTTAAAGTGCCTGTAAAATGCCAGAGATATTCTGGATCATCTATATACCATCTGCTGGTCACGTACCTTTTTTTAGATCCGCTCTCAGGAAGGATTCCGGAATTTATACACATTTTTGTTTAAGGTAATATGTGTATTTAATGGTTATTGCCCCCTCTCACAGAAGCGCAAATATTTTTTTTTCCTATTGAATGATGCCTTGCTCCGTTATATTATTCTCGTATTCCCAAATTTTTTCCTAAAGAACGCAACCTTCTCTTTTGTGTATTGGCATGATGAATATTTCTAGAGGGCGCTACCTTTGGGGTTGCCAGCGTGTTTTCCTTGTTAGAGTCTTAATGTCTGGTCGGTATCTTTGATCCTTTCTGAACATGAGTGGATGTGGCTTACCGGATTTCTCCTCTTATCCTTTTAACACCCCTCTAACCCCTATTCAATCCATCATTTTCTGTAGATCCTCGAGATAGGCAGTACACGCTAACTTCCAGGTATCATATTTCAACCCAATCTCCTCGATCAAGCCTTCTATCTCAGTAAGTACCCTATTTTCTTGAAAGTGTTTTCCTTAAGATTAGTTGTTAGTATAGCCAGATTTTGCGCCATAAAAAGCCACGTCAACCAACAGAGTTATTTAATAGCTGATTCTTCTTATTCACCCCTATAGTTGCAAATTCTATGATTTATATTTATTTTTTATAGATTCAGGAAGAATCGGTTCAAGACGCTATAATAGAATGTAGACAATCGAGTGTTTTCGCTGGATGCAAACGAATGAGTGATTCATCGGCTCCTTCTCCCAAGCGTCTATGCGAGCCTCATCTTAACCCGGCTCCTAAAGGTCTCTGCGAGCTTTCTCCAAACACAGCGGTAAGTGCCTGTTTTTCGCGATTCATATATACATTTTCCCCCCAAGTTTCATCATATATCACCCATTTTTTCTCTCCCGCTGCAGTTTTCTTTATTTATTTGATTGTTATTTCTTTTTTGCTCTAGAATCGAAAAGGAATATTTCACCTGGATAGTCTCCCATCTGATGGGTTTCCCATAAGAGATGGTGTTTTTGTGACGGTATCAATTTCTCTTCGAGAGATTTACATCCACATTCGACAATGCAACATATACGATTTATGGTGCTACCCAAATCATCAAGGCGTTGTTCTGAAACCTGACCAATTCTTTCAGATTCTCTACAATGAAAAGCAGTGGTTAAACTTCGAGGATACATTTCCCTCTTCGTCCTATCATTTCAAAGGCAACCTCACAATTCAAAGTTCTACGGATCATATAAAGTTTTATCGCATGAAAATCCTAAAGGAGGGTGAAGTAAACGAGAAGTCAGTAACGCTAAATCCCTCCCGATGGAAGAAACTGTTAAAGCTGAAAGATGAGATTGCCCGTTGTATTGTAGAATCTAAGTTTGCTGCTATTTCCTTTTTACCATGAAATTGAAAAATCTATGAATCAGTCAAAACAGGAGAATTTGTACGACTCCGGAATGGATAAAGAGGTTAATTCTGCTTTCGACAAGGTATTTTCTTCTCAAATGGAAGAGGTTGTTTATTCCAAGTTCAGTTTATATGAAGAAGAGGGCGGTTATGATAAAATTCCTGAAATTTTGTTTTATTGGGAATTGCTAAATTTTAATGTCTCTGATTTAGCTCGTAATTTTTTTCTAGTGTTATCACTAACCGCCGTATTTGGAAGCGATATGCACCTGAATTGTTTTGTATCCGAAAGTACGTTACGTAATATTGATATCTTGGAAAGAGTTCTAATGGAGGAAGAATCTATGTGTGAATCCCCATCCTTTCCCGAAAATTGTTGATATATATAATTCTAAGACTTCGGGAGATGAATTTTAACGAGAAAGATATATCAGCACCATTCCTGTAATTTAAAATCTGTTTTTTTAAGTATATAAGCTACATATTTGGTGCGGGAAATCTTTATGTGAAAATCTCGTTCCATGTACTTATAAGGTTTTCTACCTGTGTGTGGGATAGCACACGTAAAATCTTGAACCTGATCACCACTTATTCAACTGGGGAAAAAAGATGTGCACATAAATAACATGTTTTACATTTACGAAAACATCAGCTTAACCCAATTGGTAGAAAATCGTATTTTGTCACGAAAATAATGCATGCCATGCACTTTGTAGATTTATACAATTTATTTACTATGTGAAAAACCGTTTGTAAAATCTCGTTTTTGTTTAGTATTTTTTCAATGTATAAAATAGTGATCGAATTAATAATGTGTATTATGTTTCTGAAAACATCAGGTTTATTCAATAGATGGAGAAGCATTAATGATGGGTGTATACACAAAGATTCTCTGAAATGATAGGATGAAGAGGGAAATCTATCCTCGAAGTTTAACCACTGCTTTTCATTGTAGCGAATCTAACAGAATTGATCAGGTTTTAGAACAACGCCTTGACGAGTTGGGTAGCACCATAAATCGTACATGTCGTATTGTCGAAGGTGGATCTAAATCTCTCGAAGAAAAGTTGATACCGTCATAAAAACACTATCTCCTATGTGAAACGCATCAGGTGGGAGACTATCGAGGTTAAGTATTCCTTTTCGATTCTAGAGCAAAAAAGAAATAACACTCAAATAAATAAAGAAAACTATAGCGGGAGAGAAAAAATGGGTGATGTATGATGCAACTTGGGGGAAAATGTATATGAATCGCGAAAAATAGGCACTTACCGAGGTGTTTGGAGAAAGCTCGCAGAGACGTTTAGGATCGCGGTTAAGATGAGGCTCGCAGAGATGCTTGGGAGAAGAAGCCGATGAATCACTCATTCGTTTGCATCCAGCAAAAACACTCGATTGTCGACATCCCATTATAGCGTCTCGAACCGATTCTTCTCGGATATATAAAAAATAAAGATAAATCATAGAATTTGCAGCTATAGGGGTGAATAAGAAGGATCAGCTATTAAATAACCCTTAAGGAAAACACTTTCAAGAAAATAGGGTACTT
Organism: Dysdera silvatica; assembly: GCA_006491805.2. Classification (NCBI taxonomy): domain Eukaryota; kingdom Metazoa; phylum Arthropoda; class Arachnida; order Araneae; family Dysderidae; genus Dysdera; species Dysdera silvatica. The sequence goes on from QLNU02015360.1 coordinate 242,506,852, forward strand.
ACTGAGATAGAAGGCTTGATGCAAGGAGATTGGGTTGAAAACATGATACATGGAAAGTTAGTGTGTACTGACTATCTCGAGGATCTACAGGAAAATGGATGGGAAATAGGGGTTAGAGGGGTGTTAAAAGGATAAGAGGGAGAAATCCGGTAAACCACATCCACTTCATGTTCAGAAAGGAAAAGATCAAAGATACCGACCGGACATTAAGACTCTAACAAGGAAAACACGCTGGCAACCCCAAACTGGTAGCGCCCTATAGAAAATATTCACCCATGCCAATCCACAAAAGAGAAAGAGGTTGTGTTCTTTAGGAAAAAATTTGGGAATACGCGAATGATTTAACGGAGCAATGCATCACTCAATAGGAAAAAAATAAATATTTGCGGCGCTCTCTGTGGGGGGCATATAACCATTAAATACACATACCCTTAAAACCAAAAACATGTGTATAAATTTCAGAATCCTTCGCTAGGGAGCTAGGAACACTAAAAAGGTGCGTGACTGCGGGGGGTGATCCGTTATTTTTCGGAGTGTCTTTATCGTCGTAACGGTATGATTGGCATGACTGACTGTAAATTTCTGAAGGCAAATATTTGAAAAGCGGAAACATTCGCCATGGGGCACCTGCATTTCTCAGGATTTTAATTATCCAGATGCCTCAACTAGTCGTTAAATTTCTTGGGAAATACTAAAGGGGACGCATCTGACCGTTAGAACGGGAATCGCCTCATGACCAGCAGATAGCTATATACAACGATCAAGAGAAATGTCCCTGAAAACAAGATATTTACAAAAAGTACCAAAGCCTCCGCAAAGCGGGGGCTAGGATCACTAAAAAAGGGGCACGCGACCATCAGATAGGCATATACGACGATCAGGAGAAATGTCCCTGAAAACAAAATATTTACAAAAAGTACCAAAACCTCCCCTAGTAGGAACTAGAATCACTAAAAAATGGCACTTAACCATCATGTACATACACACAACCAGCAAGAGAAATGTCCCTGAAAACAAGATATTTGCAAAGAATACCAAAATCATCGGCTATTAAACTACGATCGCTAAAAAAAAAGGGGGGGTTTACGACCACCCGATACAACGATCTGGAGAAATATCCCTTGAAAAAGTAAAAATCGAAGAAAATACCGAAATCCATTGCTAGGGAAGCTAGGATTGCTAAAAAAAGGGCCACGTCATCAGATAGGCATATACAACGAGCGAGAGAAATGTTCCTGAAAACAAGATATTTATAAAAAAGTACCAAAATTCTTAGAATAGGGAAGCTACGATCGCTAAAGAAGTGGGCATGTGACCATCATGTACATATATCACGTTCAAGAGGAATATCCTCTCGAAACAATAGAAATCTAAATAAGTTCCCAAATCCACCGCTAGGTCGACCCCTCTTCCATACGAAAAACGTGGATTCAGCTACGAGGAAAACAGTTAGATGGTTATTTTTCCTATATGACAATGAAAGCAGAGTTAACCCATCACGTGATATTTTAGCTAGAAAAGAGCGAAACCGGTAATTGTAACCGGATGTTGGAACCAGATCTCTAAGCGCGGGGGATCAGGATGTGTTGGCGATGAAATGTCTGAAGCGACGAAAACATATTGGGAATTGGTTTCAACTTGTTCTGAACCGTAGTTTCTTGTCAGGAACGGAACATCACGTTGTTTTGACTGGTCTTGGGTTAGAATCGTTAATGATAGGATGCAATTTAAAATAAGGATTTGAATATGATTGAAAATGCAAACTTACAGTTATTTTAAAAAAATCGCGATAAAATACAGTAACTATAAATTTTAGACACTCGTCTATAAAATCGTCTTAGAGAGATGCTCGTCTTAAACAGGTGAACGGTCGGACATTTTTTGTCAATCGCCAAATTCACATAGGGAAATAAACTAAAATCTTAAACCATGATAAAGACGATTGTCCGAAAATCGTTTTGAAAGGTGGTCGTCTCACAGAGGTAAAAAATAGAATCACATGGGAAATAAACAAAGTTTAAAATCTTTAACCATGGCAAGCTGTTCGTAAGAGAGTTTTAGAGATCGTTGCCTTAAAGATGGAGTACTCATAATCACCGCATTCCTATAAGAAATATAGGAAATCATAAAACAAAATCTACTTTGGCATGTAGCGAAAGATTTCCAAAATAACTAAAAATTAAATAAATATAAAAGTAAAAATTAGAAAATTTTCGATCAAAAAAACAACAAAAAATAAAAATAAAAAACTTTCGATTAAAAACAAACAAAAAAACTTTTGATTAAAATAAAAATTTAAAAACTTTTGATTAAAAAATTTTAAAAACTTTCGATTTAAAAAATTGTAAAGTTAAAAAAATACCAAATATAAAACGCGCCAAATTTCCTTGGGAGGAAAAAAACGCGCGAAATATTCGTGCAGCCTGTCTGCGCCAGGCATGCAGCTTCCTAGACCCGTACCACCTCCCAGACCTTCCGCCACTGGGCTAGAAGCCCGTGCCAAATGTGTGCCGCCTTATCACGTACGTACCACCGTACCACTTATGCAGAAGCCCCAGTTTCCCCCTACTTATATATATATCATAATTATGTGTTGAAAAAGGTTTTATTCTACATGTACATAGAAGTAACCTTTCGGGACACGGGGGCACTTTCTCCTCAGTGTTTTTAGAGAAAGGTAAAATCGTATTATTCTACGCGATTTTTTTTTTGCCTCTCCCCTCGTTCAAGCTATATTTAACTCTCAAGTTACGCTTATGTTCATGTATATATATATACACATACAGGGTTGTCGAAATTTCTACAACTGAGAGAGTTGTCTAGGGCGTTGTATAGGTCATCGAGACATGAAAATTGGACAGAAGACACTTCAGATCATGCGCTCGAGATTTATTAAAAAAATATATAGTATAAAAAATGACCGATAGACGGCGCTGCAGCGCGACAAAACGTTCTATAGTTGTTCGGTATGTTCACCATGGCTATGCACAACTCTGTCCAACCGTAAAACAGTGTGTTCTACAGCTGAAGGCAGTATGTCCGCATGAAGTCTATGAACATGTTGACGAATGCAGTCTTTCAGATTCAGTTCTTCAGTGTTGCGGGTTGTTCTCGGTAGACCTGATCTTTTAAGAATCCCCATAACCAAAAGTCACATGGGGTGAGATCGGGTGAGCGAGGTGGCCAACTTGTTGGAAAACAACGGCTGATCATCCGTGCAGCGGTGAAAGTTTGCCGTAACACCTATTGAATGCCACGATGAATATGGGGAGGTGCACCGTCCTGCATAAAAATAGTGTCCTGGACGCGGTGACGTTACTGAAGTTCTGGGATCATAAAAGTTGTCAACATGTCCCGATAGCGTTGTCCATTGACGGAACAGGTTTTAAACCCTGTTGGAGTCATCTCCTAAAAAAATAAGGCCCAATGATGAACGTTGAAGTGAAGCAGCACTATACCGTAATTTTTGCAGGATGCAAGGGATACTTGATGGATTGTGCGTGGGTTTTCTGTTGCCCAAATTCAGCAGTTGTGCGTATTCACTTTTCCATTCAGTTAATAGTGCGCCTCATCCGTCCACAGAATGTTTCATGGCCAAGCGGCATCGACTGCCATTCGTGTAAGGAACTGCAGTGCAAATATTTGCCGAACTTCAGCGTCCCGGTCATACAGCTGGTGAAGACTATGGATTTTGTAAGGATAATAACCCACAATTCATCGCCAAACGGTGGAATAGGGCATATCAACAGCACGAGAAATAGCTGGTACACTCACAACACCATGTGAGTCTTGGCTAGTTGCTTCCACAACTGCCGTAGCCACATCTTCCACGCTTTCAGAGTCTACAGGTTTTCGCCCTCTATCTGGTAAAATTCCAAGCTGTCCGGTTGTTTCGAATTTTTTCATTATGTCAAGTAGAGCGCGTGGTCATTGGTCCTCGGCGTAGGTTCTTCTACCGGCGGAATGCTTTTATTGCAGCAGATGAGTTCACGTCATTCTGGTAGAAAAGCTTCATTAACAGTATTTTGTCTTTCAAAGTCGGCATTGTGCATCAGCGAACTGGAAACTCTTTCTCGTGCAGCGCCTAGCTTCCTCTTTTATCAGATTCGCCATTTGCATAGGTTGCACAGAGGCTAGGTTTCTGCAAATCACGTTTCACTGGTGTTACAGCGTCGTCTATCGATGATTTTTTGTACTAAATATTTTTTTTCAATAAATCAATTTTTTTTTTTCATACAATCGAACGCATGATCTGAAGTGTCTGCTGTCCAAATTTCATGTCTCTATGACCCATACAACGCACCTACACAGCCCTATGAGTTGGGGAAGTTTAATTTCGAAAACCCTGTATATATATATATACACACACACACATACAGTGAAAATCGGTTATAACTAACTGGTTTTAACGATCAAATTAGTGTAACAAGATGAATTTCTTATTCTTTTCTTTATTAAATATATCTTTTATAACTGTTCTCCTCAAAACATCTCTTCCCTTATTTGTTATCTTTCTTCCCCTCCAATCTGTTGTCCAATATTCCCGGGAGTTCGGTCTCAGCACTGGTGGCGAGCGGATGTCCATTCGCTGCTGTCGGGGCTGACGGGTGTTCTTTCCGACTTGCATGGGCGGAGTGAATGGGATATTCACCAGGCCGCTGGATGGCGGTGGTTTGATGTCTGTTTGTGCTATTCTGGGCCAGGGCTCCGCCTTTTCCTCGCGGATCGGTCTTTGCTTCCGTGATCGTGCGATCGTCCTTCGTTCTACTCGAGCTGCTGGGTCGCTGTCTCCGCTCGCGCAGACCGACGACGCCCTGGGAAAGTGTCACGGTCCGTGGATGGGGCACCGGCTCCGGTCTGTTGCGGGATGGATGGCGGTTTGTTCGTTCTGGTTGTAGGGCTGGTTCGCACCTACCCTGTCGCTTCGCCGCGCTTCACCTACTCAACGGTGCCCG
>QLNU02015360.1:242511906-242534690 GCA_006491805.2 Dysdera silvatica
AATATTGAAGAAATTAGCAACTTTATAATAACGTATCCTTTGATTTGCTCTTATATTTTCATCATTTTTGCAACAACGACTTCTAATTTTATATACTTTCAGTTCGCCTTTCATTTCATAACAGATGGTCTCACAATAAACTGGGCCTTCTGCTTTCTTCCATCTTCAATCTAACATTAGAAACTATATATGTCTAATAAAAACTATATATCTAACCCAGTGCAATTATATGTAAGAAATTCAGTACTCGCTCTAATTGCAGCTAACATCTATCATAATTAAATGAAGCTTGGTTTCACGCTTCTTGCTAAAAACCATTTATAAATCAAAGCATAAGACCCCTTCCCAAGCTTTAATGTTAGCTAAATTCTTTCAATTGCGAGTCTAAAAATATGCGTTTATTTTTTATTCTCCAGATATTTTAACACATATTGCACGAATACGTATTAAAATAGTAAGCATTGAACGAATCTAAATTTAGAATGCAAAACTATTTTCTTTTTGTTAAAAGTTGCTACGAATCTAATGTGAAATATATCATATATAGAAAGTAAAGCGATTCATTTTGCTGAATATATCACAAGTTTTGGTAAAAATACACAACGGGCACGGTTTTTAGAACTGTATTAAAATATATACTTCTAAAAACTGTGCCCATTGTGTTTTTTACCAAGATCTGTGATATATTAAATATAAATAAATATATATTAAATAAATTGATATAGTGAATATATATAACACAATAAATACCATTAGTATTAATTTTTATGAGAGAAGAGCTCTTTAATTGGAATTAAATTTATTCAATGGCAAAATAAAATTAGAATAAATGCTGTATGCGATAAATATATTTATGGTTTTCTTTTAAAAATTTTCGGTTATTTATATTGTGTTTCAGAAAATTATTGCAGGAGTATCTCTTAGTAAATAGAACTGATAAATTTGTTTCCTTGCTTCTTCCACAATCTGTAATCTTTCAAGCCCAAATTCATAACAAAGTTATCAGTTTTTTACATACAACCAACTAATTTAACCCTACGTGTCGAGCATAAACTGTTTTCCTAGAAAAATAAAGGTCATAGTGTCAGAATTGATTATTTAAGTATAATTGAATTTGATTTCTTTCATGGAATAAGAATTGCTTTTCTAATCAGATGAGTTACGAGAAATCTAATTAAAAGGCGAAAGCCCTGCTTTAATATTAGATTTGCATAAAATGCTCACTTGATGAGAGTAGAGGCATTGATTCGGAAACTTCAGCTAGCATATTTGCTTCTTCGTAAATAAATATAGTAGTTCATATCCTTTGAATCTGCTCTAAAGTCACGCATCGATCAGAAACTGAACGGCACTGAGAAAACTTGAATAATAATTATGAAACAGACGAAAACTGCCATTTTTCGAGAATAAAATTCAATAACTGAATTCCTAAAGCATAGGATAAAATTATACTGGAAATAATGGTTTAAGGAAAAATTTGAGTTTTACGATTATTTTCTGCCACAGAAGTTTGTGCAGGTTTTCCAGACTTCCATTGATGTATCTAAAATATTCAAATAAAGTTTTTATTTTGATGCACTAGTTTTTCACTTTAAGTAAGAATATTTCTCTAGTTTGCCTTCATTAAAGTTCTAATTATTCTTTCACATTTAGCAATAATGTGCAGAAAGTTAAAGTTATGAAAGAGAACTATCTGATAATGAAATGGAAAGTGATCGATTTTAAATTTGATATTTGAATCTACTGCATGCGGTGACTTGAAATTGATTTCATCTGAGTCAGATTCAGACGCAGTGACATGGAAGGAGGGCAGGATTTTAATTCATATAGAAATTTTCATTTGCGCGGTTTTCTTTTTTGTTGTACCGATTAGTTTTCTCAACAGCACGTTCGCATTTTCGTAACATGCAAAACTTTAGTTTATACAGCTACTTCATTTTTCGAAACAAATTTTATAACAATGATTTCGATTAATTTTCTTTATCACCATGCAAATTATTCGTTTATTTAATTATTAAATTAGTTTCCTTTATCACACCAAAAATTATCAGAGCATTTAAATACAAAAAAATGAAATGACGGAGAGTATTACTTAAAAATTTGAATACCTTCAATACGGAAACTTGGAATAAAAAGAATTTTCAAATTTGAAATTTTTCATAAATTGAAATCATAAGTTTTCCCATTTTATGCATTTTGTCCCTTTATTTATTCAAAAAAAGTTGTAATGCAGCAGAAGAAGGAAAAGTATGTCAAAGATTTTAATTTAAAGGATTCATGATACAATATATAAGTTGGTTCATTTACATATAAAGTATGTAAACAGTTTTATGGATATTTTTTATATTACGTTTTTTCTGCCCTAAATATTAAAATAATGCAAGATTCCAAAGAAATAGGTCTTTTATTATATACGATATCTGATATAAGCAATGGTCTCTGATATAAATTAGTAGTAGTATGATTTACTGCAACATAGAATATCTTTAAACTCCACTAAAATTATTTCCTCACAAAAAGGTTCTTTGTTATTTGGAGCAATAAGGAATCTTTCGGCGTAAACTTAGTTCAACATAGATTTTATATATATATATCATCATCATCATCATATTCAACCATTATCTATCCACTGCTGGATGAAGGTCTCTCCAAATGCTTTCCACACAAGTCTATCCTGGGCCATTCGTTTCCACGTCACCCCAACCTGTTTTCTTATTTCATCCACCCATCTAGTTTGAGGACGTTTTCTAGGTCTTCGGTGGTCTCTTGGAATCCAGTTCAGAATTTCTGTTGTCCATCGTTGATCAGTTCTTCTTGCAATATGCCCAGCCCATCGCCATTTCAGCCCTTTTACTTTAACAATGATGTCCTCTACTCTAGTTTGCTCTCTCACCCAAGTGTTTCTTTTTCGATCTCTCCTAGTTATTCCAAGCATGCACCTCTCCATGCTCCTTTGCGTTGTCTGTAACTTTCGTATTGCTCCAACTGTTAGACTCCATGTCTCTGATCCATAAGAGAGGACTGGCAATACACACTGGTTGAAGACCTTTCTTTTTAGACACAAAGGCAATTTCCCCTTCAGGATAAAACTGTTTCTTCCAAATGCACTCCAGCCAAGTTTAATACGTCTGTTGAGTTCTTTCATAATGTTGCCATCCATTGAAATCAGCTGGCCAAGGTAAATATATGAATCAGCAATTTCTAGCTCAATGTTGTCAACTTGTATTTTTGTTTCCTCTACAAAATTATTGAACATGATCTTAGTTTTTTGTAGGTTCATCTTGAGTCCAACTTCTTTACTTCTAGTTGAGAGCTCCTGTACCATGTCTTGGAGTTCTGATGGGTTCGTTGAAAAAATAACAATGTCATCAGCAAACCGCAAATGATTTAAATATTCACCATTTATTTTTATTCCCTTGTTATTCCAATTTATCAGCTGAAAAATCATCTGTAAAGCTGAAGTAAAAAGTTTTGGAGAAATGGTATCTCCCTGCCTCACACCTTTACCAATTTTGATAGTTTTGGTATCTTTATGTAACCGAAATTTTGCACTTGCATTTTTATACACACGTTTCACCATGTCAATGTACACATCCTCAATGTCTGTTGATCTTAAAGAGTTGATGACTGCTGATGTTTTAATAGAGTCAAAGGCCTTCTCATAGTCAATAAATGCAACACACAATGGAAGTTCATATTCATGTGTTCTTTCAATTAATTCTCTTAATACTTGAATATGGTCCACTGTACTGAATCCACTTCGAAATCCAGCTTGTTCTCTTGGTTGAGCTGCATCTAATTTTTTCTGCAGGCGATGTGTTAGCACTTTTGTGAAGATTTTATAAATAGCAGGTAACAAGCTAATTGGTCGGTAATTTTTCAAATCCTCTTTATCACCTTTTTTATGCAAAAGAATTACTGTTGCAGAATCCCATTGGTTTGGTATGTTACCGCTGTTAAGACATTTGGTAAAGAATTTTGCAAGTATGTCTTCTACATATTCTTTTCAATGCTTCTTGTAGGATATCTAATAAGACCATCATCACCAGGGGCTCTTCCTCTTCATACTTTTTATTGCAAATGCTACTTCTTCTTTTAATTTTTAGAGCTAATCTTTTCGGCTATTTCAGTGTCTTGCTTAATCCACTACTTCTTATATAGTTTTTTGTAGAATTCTTCAACTCTTCTAAGTATTTCTTCCCTATTTCTTGTTACGGTGCCATCCTCTCCTTTTAATGCAATGATGTGTTTCTTCCCAACAGATAAACTTCCTTTAACAACCCTAAGGCTCTTGTTATTTTCAATGGCTTTCCTTACTAGCTCACAGTTGAATTTTCTTATGTCTTCTTTCATGCTTTTGCGCAGAGTTTTACAAAGTTCTATGTACTCAATCCTGGAACTGGTATTTCGATTGTCCACCTTCATATCTCTTCGCCTTTTCATGAGCTGTTTCGTCTTCTCAGATAATTTGCTATTGTGCTTTTTACAGGTTACACCACCAATATTTCAGCAGTTTGCACTAATTTTCACAATAAGTCTTTCATTTGCTTCTGAGATATCACTTTCATCAATAAGTCCTTCCAGTGCAGAAAAGCGATTTTTTAATTCCAACTTGAATGCCTCGGTATTTACTTTCAGTTTCATTAGATCCACCCTCTTACTTACTTGTTTCCTAATGAGCTTCTGTCGTTCTAATTTAGTATTTAAGTGCACTTTACATCTCACCATTCGATGATCACTTCCAGTATTAAATCTGTTCAGTACACTGCAATCTTCAATAATTGATTTCTTGTTTGCCAGGATATAGTCAATTTCACTAGTTCCCCCATTTGGGTGTTTCCATGTCCATTTTCTTTGCGGTTTCTTCTTAAAAAATGAATTCATGATGCTAAGGTTTTCAGCTTCTGCAAATTCGATGAGTTGATCGCCACGTTCATTCCTTTCCCCATATCCGTATTTACCAACCGATGTCTCTCCTTGTTCCTGTTGTCCAATTCTTGCATTGAAATCCCCCATGATGAGCTTGATATGTTGTTTCCCTTTGGTGTGTAACTCTTTGATTTCTTCATAAAATTCTTCAACCTCTTCGTCGGTATGGCTTGATGTTGGTGCATATACCTGTACTATTTGAAGTTGGTATCGCTGGGTTAGTTGAACAACAAGCCTCGCTGCTCGATCTGATGTACTTTCAACTTCCAGAAGACAGTCTTTAATTCTTTTGTTGATTAAGAAGCCAACACCACTTGTTCTTCCAGTTTCCGTTCCTCTATAGTAAAACAAATGTCCGCTTTTCAGTTCCACCAACTCTTCACCTTTTCTTCTAATTTCACTGAGTCCTACAATGTCCCATTTGATCTTGTCTAGTTCCTCTTCCAATTCCTGAAGTTTTGCTTCAGAAGCAAGGGATCGTCCATTAAACGTAGCCAAGGTCAATAACAAACGGCAGCCTGGGCCATTCCAGTGATTCTTAGGATATATATATATATAATTCCGAATCGAGAATGCGCTTGATAATGATGATGAAATATAATATACATATTAGCGCTATAATATATATATATATATATATATAATAGTAGATGCTATATATATATTAGGTGAGATGTTATATATATACAGATGTTATATATATATAATAGTGAGATGTTATATATATAATAGTGATGTTACATATATATATAATAGTGAGATGTTATATATATATAAAATATTGTTGTGTCTTCTATAAGAAAGTAACCGGCGACGCATTTCAGTATTTTAAACAGAACACATGCCTATTAGTCACCGTTTCGTGAGGTAAGATTCGGGCACAAAGCTTGTACTATAGTTTCAAAACGCGTCTAGATTTTATAATTTTCGGTTGTTGAGTTCAGTTTTAAAGGCAATAAAAACAGCTAAAGCAAATATGCGTAATGAGTTTGCCACAGTTGGAAACCGTTCATTTTATTTTATATTTTACCTAAAGATTAAAAAAAATCCTTATTAACTAAAAAATATAATAATATTATTTTTACTTATAAATTTTATGAAAAATAAACGATGAGAAAAGGGGATCCGCATTTCGGGGGCTTATCAGTACGCCACTGTGGCAGGTGCCATTCAGTATTATTACCATATCATAGCATATGGCCATTATTGTGAAATTGCAATCAAAGGTTATACGCGTTTCTTATTGTATGTTTCTGAAAATGGTGAATTTTATGAAAAGAAACACTTCGTAAATACATACCATCTACGCCCTTTTGATGAAACACTGATCTAAAAGTAGTGATTCTGAAGAAGCAAACCATCATTTATCAAGCGTTTTGATAAACCGCAATGATTTCTTGATATTTCATCAGCTGTCTTTGAAAGACGTTCCTCGGATGTAGCTTATTATAAAATACCAAGCCATTTCATGGATCACCGTTCTAAAAAGGCGACAGATGAGAACATTCAGTGTGGTGTGTAAATGCACGAACAATCTGAAAAAGAAAACATACGAAATTCAAGTGCGAGAAGAAAACAAAGCAGATGCAAGAGTAGTTGCAGCAGTAAAATATGCAAAGAACGAACGCAGTACATTAAGTCTTATCATTCTATCATGCTTTACTTCTGCGTGATATATGGCGGACATTATATGGTTTAAATGTATATTTTAACAATTAACGCAGCACAACAACAATAATAAATCGATATCTTGCTATCACGATTTGTTCTCCTGGAAATGTTCCATTTTACATGATTTTCCCATTGTTTTTCTTTTTTAAAAGCAAGGGACGATAACCTTTTAACATTAGCGTGACATATCTCGTTTTCAGTTAATAACGTTGGCTTTATTTTTTTTTAATTTTGTATCAGAGCCACGTAAAAAGCAAGCCTTGTAATAAAAAATGCATATATAAAGGTGGAATGTGCATGATGGACTATGCTTAAACTTTTGTGTTAATGGGGAGAAACCCAGATTGTTTGTATATAAGTTCAAGGTGTTCACTTTGATATTTTAATGTGTGAATAGAAGGAAGGGTTACTGAATCTGTATATATAAAAGCCATGTTAATTTATAGTAACTAGAATCAACGATATTTAAGAATTTAAAAAGAAAATAATTTCCATGGAAAGGAAGACAATTTATTGACTCTTAACAAAAGGCCAGTCAAATAAGTTCTTAATTTTTTCTATTTCTTAAATGTATTTAAATTAAAACAGTTGCGCAAACATTTTACATTTTATGTATTCGTTTATATTCTTTTGCTCAAGCCATCCATTTATCTCATTTCAGGTGGTATACTTGGTCTTTCAGTAATCAGGTTAAAAATTTATGTTCTCTATTATTCAACACCTTGTACTCTCCAGCGTTATCATATCATTCCCATTTGTAGTTTCTCACTATAACAATGATATCTCCAACCTTTTTCCTTTATATTGCGTGTATGAAAGCTTTTTTCTCGATTTCAACTAGTTTATACACTATAATTTTCCTTTCCACATGATATATTTACAATTTTGTACATATGTTATAATTATTTGACTGAAACTGTTTTTTTTATTTAATTTAACTTCCCCTTATTTGTTACGGTCGTCCTAAGACAATAAAAAGAGCTGTAAGTTTAATTTTTTTCTTGCTCTCAAATATCAATTTCCAACCTGTCAATTTATTGCTAAAGTCAATAAGGTCGTGATTATGAAAAGATAAGAGTCGCTAATGCGGCTTATTCTTGGCAATTTTGACATGGAAACCGAAACTCGAGTGAAAGTCTATAAATATATAAGCGATTCGTTCCAAAATTTTATGGAAAAATCGGGACATAAAGAACAAGTCGACCCTTTTTGATTGATCACTACGGTTGGATTACGATCGTAAGCCGTCCTTCCTGTATGGTGAATTTCATGCGAAGTTAGCTGGAAAATTTCTAAGGTATTTTTATATATTTTTTATGTTGCTATTTAACAAACAGTTTTTTAAGCAATTGGTTTTGAAATAAGAGAGAAAAGGTTAAAATTAAGAAAAGTCATTTCCCAAACAATTTTATTTACCAGAGAAATTACATCAACACAGAAGTTTTTTGGAACATTGAGTAAAGGAAAATAAATTGAATCCTTTTTTGTGGGTGTATATTTTTGGTCAAAGAATATAAATAGTATTTTTTATTGATCTCTCTCTCTTTCTGTGTATTTAAACTAACTCAAAAAATATTATAATATCAATAACATGTAAACAAGCTATTTAAATTGATGAAATATTTACAACAAATTTTTACTGTATTTCAATAGCAATATGGAATTTACATCTTAAATTTAAAAGGGGTTTCTTTGTAGAGTACATCCGCCTGGTATCAATATCATTATGTACTATGTTAGACAACGTAAAATAAATCACGTTAAAATAAGTAATATGATGTCAACGAAGTGCATCCACTAATTTGAAATATTAAATATACAAAATGCAACTAAACAGAGAAAGTGAAAAAAAAAGTGGTATAAAATTTAGCAATTTCCCAAATTCCTATCTAACTTTTATTTTGTATTAATGCATGCTATTTTAAATTTGACAACATTATCATCTAGTCAGGAAACAATACATTTCAATAATGCAGTGAACACTGTGCAGAATTTTTCAAATAAAAGGTAAGAGAGTTAGAACTAAAATTATATTAAAGCGAATTCAGAACACAAAGTTTAATTAAAACGGCTATTAACAAGAGATGCAAAGATATATCGACCACCACAGCAGTAGCGTAACGATGCCAATGCAGCTAATGCAGACGTATTGGGACTCTTGCCTTGGGGGGGTGCTTTTGGAAGTCGAGTCTCGTTAGATAGCATAATTGTAAGATGCTGGTAATCCCGATCAATATACATCTAATCAGATGTGTAGCCAACCAGGAGCCAGCAGGGACACAGCCCCAGTTACCACATACTTGTGCCCCAATTGCCCCATCGAGTTATTTATAAATATATAGAACAATCCGCTGGTACCCTGTGCCCTATGTGGCCTTTACCTTGCCTCAGTTTTCCCTTCATCCTGGCTACAAGCCTGCATCTCATTCTCGAAATGAACTCCGTCACAATAAACGAAATCTGATTAAAAGCCAAGGTCAATCGTGAAAACTTTAAGGCCTGAAATTGTTAAGATTTGCACCATCAGAGAACTGGCTGAACTGGCTATAGTTAACACGAATAGTCAACTAGCAATAGTCAAAACGTGTAATAAAACGTACTAAAATATATTAAAGAAGATACACTAAATCTATTTCTGCATATTTTCTTCTGTTGTTAACGCATTCGAATCGGGAAACGAGATTTCCCGTTTTGCGAGACGTGTGAGCTTCCCCAATAAATTCTTAGATAACTGGGTTATATATTTACAGTGGTATAGGCTTACATTTGTCAGTGCATGTACATGGAGATTATAGTTAAATTTCAACTTTTAAAAAGCTTTCAAAAATTATAAATAGAATTCATTCTGCTGAAATTGTACCGTCCGGAAAACAGAATAGAAAACGAAAGACAATATTGTGAAACCACTATGCATCACAGAATAGAATAAATTCACGAAAGATGTTGATAGTGCAGATCAATACCTTCCCTATTATTCGATCCTTCGAAAAATAACTAAATGGACCAAAAAGGCAGCACTAAATATATATAACGAATATTGCACTATTTAATAGCTTTATAATGTTCAAAACGATAAATCCAAATAAAAAATTATGTATAAAAACTACTTATTATCAGTTGAGAGGGCATGGTTAGCGGCAGAAGTTGATGAAATGAAGCTTAAAACATTACGAGCTACTGGTCCAATTTCAACCCCATCTGGTAGATTGTGTGGTGACATGAAAAAAAACCCCACCCTGTAGACATTAAACCCGACTAAGAATGAAAAATATCCCACAAGAATATGTACAGTATGGAAGACACATGGGGTAATGAGCGAGACATGGTATGTATGTAAATTCTGTGAAGTCCCGTTACACAAGGGAATCTGCTTCACTGACTATCATACTAAAAAACAATACTAATACTACATATATACGTACAACTCCTGAAAATTTCAATGGAATATATTTATTACAAAAACATTTATCGCAGTTTTAATACATATATGTTGAATTATCTTTATATCGCTAAAATACTCCGATTTCTATGACAGTTATAGTAAAAGTAGTCCCATGTGAAAGTGTTACAAGAAGAAGAGAACTAGGGCCACAGGAAGGTTGAGATTAAGCATATATGGAACAGGGTGTGGCCCCTCTACCAGCGATTGCATTGGGGCCCAAATTCTAGAGTTATGGCACTGCCCCACAGAACCAAATATCGTTGTCAAATTGTCTGGTAACGTTCTACACCAACAGTCCCTTCACACGGAAACAAATAAGCAATATCAGATTCAATGTCGTCTGAGCAACTGGGCTGAGAAGACCTGGAACCATTGTGAGCCCCACATCGGCTAAATTCTTGTGCATTGTATATTACACTTTTCTTATTACAAAAAATTAGAAATTTTAAAATAATGTAAAAAAGACAACCTCCCAAAAAAAAAAAACACAGTCCAGGATTCAGAATTTATTTTGTCACTTGCAAAAGGTATTCCAGTATACCTGCAGTCCTAACTTTTGTCTTGCATTTTTTTTTTAAGTTTTGAACAGTGTAGAGAATGTACCAGATTTTTATGGTCTTTCCATTGCATATTTTCGACTGAGCAAGACGCAAAGCGGCAAAAGTTTGCATGCCTAGCAAAAAAAAAAAGTCTACCGAGGTGTGCTTAAATTTATTACTTTCGAGTTTCGGGTTGACTAATGCTTCCAGGTGTATATTGATATGGTGTAATGTCTGTACCAATTGTTTTCAATCATAGTTTCAGTAGAGCGTGTTTATTAGATAGGTTTTCTTGCAAACGAGTCTGTTTTTCTTACCGTTTATAGCAATCACGTATTTGGTGTGTGTGTAAATTTATTGCTGCACAATTTTATTTGGGTATCTACGTACATATATATACGTAACGGGCAATAAAGCGTAGCTGTCTATTGCTGCGTGAAAATGTTGTTACGCTTATGCGAGTTTTTGGGACAGTGAAAAAGGAGTGTGGTTTTATCAATTTTAGTGGGGAGAGTTTTATTTTATATCACTGAAAATTTATTGGCTCATGTACTGTAAAAGATGGGAATTTAGGGTACCTATTTTGTGCCAGAATTTCGCTACATTTCTTTATGGTGTAAATTCAGTCATCAAAAAAGTCACTTTCAAGAGACTAAAATACTTGTTTCGTTATAACATTTGCGAATGCAGAGCCGGATTTACGTACAGGTTGAGTAGGCCTGGGCCTAGAGCCCCGCAGAAGCCTCGGGAAAGAGCCTGGTGCAGCAAAATGCTGAAAATGTTCGATGCGGCGTCATTTAAGTCTAGATTAAAATCTAAAGATTAAGATCTAAAGTCTAGATTAAGGCTATGATTGCAGCAAATGAAAAAAAAATAAAAAGCGTGTCACGGATTCAAATTCAGAATATTTTTTGTAAAGCATTGTACTTGCCACGCATATTGGCCGGATTGTTTTAACTCTGATCCCTCAAATCGTTGATATTTAAAACTTCTTTCACTAACGCTTCCAGAAGAACGTTTCTTAAATCTACAATTAATGCATCACTTATGGGGAAGCAAATACAAAAACAAATTTCTCTTCTGCACTAATTCCTGTGACCTTTAAAATAACAAATCTCATACAAACTGAAATTTGTCTCTGTTGGTTGATGGAATCATAGTACAGTCTCGAATTATTGAAAACTATTTATCCTTTTTAATTAAATCTAAAATTTGGGATTTGATATTTTCGAGCAAATTGATTATTTCATTTTGCATTTTATTCTCGAGATAATGAGGCAGTTTTATAATCATTTATTTGATACCGTTTTGTGTGTTCTGTCATGGTTAGGTCGAAATTTTAAATCATTTCTGTCGAATTTTAAAACCAATTTATGCATTTTAAAAAGGTAACGTCATTTTTCTTTTACAAGCAATTTGCTATTATTTTCCCAGAAAAGCTAAATTCTAGTCACCTAAAAATTGAATTACATACAAAATTCTCTCAATAACAGCTTGCCAGTATTTAGTTTCTCTGTTTATTATAATTTGAGTTTCAGAATCAGTCATGAGCGATTAGACAATATTATTTTATTCTTTAAGCCATACTTATTTTTATTGACAATAGAATGAACTGCTTATTAATACTTTTGAAATTTTTGATAAACAGTGAAGCATCTTCATCGCCTTGGCGCTGTCGTGCTTCTCACAACTTCACATTTACGTTTGGCGCGGCCCTGGCGATGGTTCAATGCTGGCTTTAGAAATGGGTAAATCTAGGCGCTCGCCTAGGGTCAACCAAAGGAGTCTCCGATTAAAGAAAGCCGATCTGGATTTTTATTTACTACCGGATTCTCTCACTTTGCAGAGTCTCTAAAAGTAGCTATACTCTTCGTATATTTTTTTCATCTATTAAACGCTGGTCAGTTCTGAAATCTCGTGTAATAAATAACTTTAAAAATGTTATTCGATACTAGATGGTTTTGCAGAATCGATGCTGTAACACCTTTAAATTATAAAATTGGAGATGATTACAGTATTTTGTTTCAAATAAGTGAAAGAAATTTTGATAATAACGCAAAGAATTTGGCTACATGGTTAGCCAAAAAATTGCGGGATTTTGAATTCATTCGCATTTTTACTTTATGAAACAATATTTCAAGTAACATTACCGTTGTTAGTAAAATTGTACAAAACCACCAAATTTTGATGTTCCTCAGTGTTATACGCATTTAAATAATTGAATAACAATTTTTAAAAGTTATCATTCTGATAAAAGTTTTAACGATCTGTTGGTTAGTTCTAAAAAAATAATAAACTAGCGTTGAACCTAAATTCGGAAAACGAAGGAAAGTAAAAACACGGAAAGTAAAAAACACAAAAACAATTTGATTACGAATATAACGATGAACTGATCGAAGATGAAACTTTAAAGTTGAAAGTTGATTGTTTTTTTGTTTTTTTTTTATATTCCAGATGAAATAATAACATCAGTCGAGGAAAATGTTCAAACATTAATTCCTAGTAAAATAACTTTGTCTTTCTCTGGAATCTTGATAAATTTAAAATTACGCTGAAAAAGAATAATTAGAATTGTGTCAAAAAGTTGAAAACGTGTTAAACAACAGAACTTTTTTAATGAACCGTGAGCCAATTGCTGTGAAACTTGTAAAAAAATTACAATTTTTACAAAATTTTGATGAAAACATTATTATGACTCCAATAGAAACTTTAAATTTTAAAATGATAAAAAAAACTACTGCATTCGTTTCCAAACACGAGTACGATTATTCCTATTTTTTGACACTGCCGGTGTCTTTTGCTACGGCAAGACGTTCTTTTTTCGAAACTGAAAATAATAAAAAATTATTTAAGATCGACTACTGGGCAAATCATTTGAGCAATCTTGTTATCACTTCAACAGAGTCACGTCTTTTAAAAGAATTAGGCGCCGATAATTTAATTAAACAATTTGTTAAAATTAAGCACGGCAAGCTCGGTTCATTTAATTAATTTTCGCCTAATTTTCAGGTTTGATGCAAATTGTTAGTATCTTCGTTTTATGTGATACATGTTGTAAACAAACATATTTGTTTTTCCTGTAGAAAATTTTAAAGGGAAATATAAATTAATGAAATCTTAGTTTTATTTTCTGTTTGCCAGTAAATAGTTACCATTTAATTGTACCAGTAGTTTACGATCATAAAAAAAATTTTGGGCGCCAAAATAAAATTTGCATAAAGGGCAAAAAGCAGTCGGCGCGGTCCTGGTCATGGCATGACATAATCTCAACTTTCTTTGCACCATAATGCTTAAATAAGTCAAACACTTCTATCAGAGTATTTTAACAATGACAAAATACAAGTATTAAAGAAATATCTAACCTACGAAGATTGCCTGCATTTGTAATAAAATAACTTACATGGAATAATTTCCTACAGTGTGAAACTACTGGAAAGTTATTTAAGAGCTTAATTGGATTTTCAATCAAAAATTGTCTTTTTTAAATTTAACCATCCGTACAAAATATGGATATTTTCTAAATATTTAATAAATGTATATTTATTTTTATTTGTGCTTTAATAACATAGAGATATTGTGACTTACCAGTTTGAAAATTTATTTTGTAGTTGCTGCTGCCATAACTCATATAATGGCCGGATTTTTTCGACAGATTCTCCCTACATGACAAATAGATTTTCCCTTTGAACATTCAGGAGATAGAATTTGTGTTCACCCTTCATATGAGACCACGTCACATATTAAAACATCAATGAAGGAGATATTTAATTTAGTGCTTTTCATTGATTATAATACTAGAATTCAGTTGACTCAATTCTACACCTTCAACAGAAGCTGTATTCAAACAGTGTCGGTTTAAGCATTTAATGGGGCTCTAAGCTGGAAGGTTAGAATGGTCCCCTATAAAGAATGTGACCTTCTCTATATTTAGTCACTACGTCATGAGTTTATTTATGAATGGCTTTATGTTCAACATCCAAGTCTATCAATTATGAGCATTTCTCGGATATTTTTAAATGAAAAGAATAAATGACCCGTAAACTGAAATAGCACCACTGGTGCTATTTAAAAAGAGAAAGGGCCTGGTGCGGCACAAGGCCCTTTCTGGAGGCCTCTGCGGGGCTCTAGGCCCAGGCCTATTCAACCTGTACGTAAATCCGACACTGCATTCGCAAATGTTATAACGAAACAAGTATTTTAGTCTTTGAAAGTGCCTATTCTGATGACTGAATTTACACCATAAAGAAATGTAGCGAAATTCTGGCACAAAATAGGTACCCTAAATTCCCATCTTTTACAGTACATGAGCCAATAAATTTTCAGTGATATAAAATAAAACTCTCCCCACTAAAATTGATAAAACCACACTCCTTTTTCACTGGCGCAAAAACTCGCATAAGCATAATAACATTTTGACGCAGCAATAGGCATCTACGCTTTACTGCCCGTTACGTATATACATGTACGTAGATTCCCAAATAAAATTGCGCAGCAATAAATTTACACACACCAAATACGTGATTGCTATAAACGGTAAGAAAAACGGACTCGTGTGCAAGAAAACCTATCTAAGAAAACCTATCTAATAAACACGTTCTACTGGAGCGATGATTGAAAACCATTGGTACAAACATTACACCATATCAATATACACCTGGAAGCATTAGTCAACCCGAAATTCGAAAGCAATAAATTTAAGCGGAACATTCTCTATACTATTCAAAACTAAAAAAAAAAAAATGGCAAAACAAAAGTTAGGACTGCAGGTATACTAGAATATCTTTTGCAAGTAACAAAATAAATTCTGAATCCTGGACTGTATCTTTGTTTTTTTTTTGGGAGGTTGTCTTTTTTACATTATTTTAAAATTTCTAATTTTTTGTAATAAGAAAAGTATAATATACAATGCACAAGAACTTAGCAGATGTGGGGCTCATAATGGTTCCGGGTCTTCTCAGTTGTTAAGACGACACTGTGTCTGATATTACTGATTTGTTTCCGTGTGAAGGGACTGTTGGTGTAGAACGTTACCAGACAATTTGACAACGATATTTGGTCCTGTGGGGCAGTGGCGTAACTCTAGAATTTGGGCCCCAATACAATCGTTGGTAGAGGGGCCACACCCCGCTCCCCATATGCTTAATCCCCACCGTCCTGTTGCCCTAGTTCCCTTCTTCTTTTAACACTTCCGCATCGGGAAATTTTTCCTGTAACTTTCATAGAAATCGGGGTATTTTATTGATATAAAGATATTTCAACATGCATGTATTAAAACTGCGATAAATGTCTTTGTAATAAATATATTCCATTGAAATTGTCCGGAGTTGTACATATATACGTAGTATTACTATAATTTTTTTAGTATGACAGTGAGTGAAGCAGATTCCTTTGTGTAACCGGACTTCACAGAATTTACATGCATATCCTGTTTGGCTCCTTACTCCATGAGTCTTCCATATTACACATATTCTTGTGGGATATTTTTAATTCTTTATCGGGTTTAGTGCCTACAGGATGGTTTTTTTCCATGTCACCACAAAATCTACCAGGTGGGGTTGAAGTTGGACCAGTAGCTCATGATGTTGTAGGCTTCATTTCATCAACTTCTACCGCTAACCATGCCCTCAGAACTGATAATAAGTAGTTTTTATACATAATTTTTTATTTGGATTTATCGTTTTGTACATTACAAAGCTGTTAAATAGTGCAATATTTATTATATATAGTGCTGCCTTTTTAGCCTATTTAGTTATTTTTCTAAGGATCGAATAATAAGAAAGGTATTGATCTGCACTATCAACATCTTTCGTCAATTTATTCTATTCTGTGATGCATAGTGGTTTCATAATATTGTCTTGCGTTTTCTATTTTGTTTTCCGGACGGTATAATTTCAGCAGAATGAATTCTATTTATCATTTTTGAGAGCGTTTTGAAAGTTGAAATTTAATTATAATCTCCATGTATATGCACTAACAAATGTAAGCCTATACCACTGTAAATATATAACCCAGTTATCTAAGAATTTATCGGGAAAGCTCACACGTCTCGCAAAACGAGAAATCTTGTTTCCCGATGAGAATGTGTTAACAACAGAAAAAAATATGCAGAAACAGTTTTCGTGTATCTTCTTACTTTAATATATTTTAGTACGTTTTTATTACACGTTTTGACTATTGCCAGTTGACTATTCGTGTTGACTATAGCGAGTTCAGCCAATTCTTTGATGGTGCAAATCTTGACAATTTCGGGCCTTAAAGTTTTCACGATTGACCTTGGCTTTTAATCAGATTTCGTTTTTTGTGACGGAGTTCATTGCATGAGTACCGTCATATTATCATATATTATAATGAGATGCAGGCCTGCAGCCAGGATGAAGGACAACTGAGGCAAGGTAAAGGGCATATGGGGCACAGGGGATTGTTCTATATATATATATCACTCGTTAGATAGCATAATTGTAAGATGCTGGTAATCCAGATAAACATACATCTCATCAGATCTGTAGCCAACCCGGGGCCAGCGCGGACACAGCACCAGTTGTCGCATACTTGTGTCCCAATTGCCCCATCGAGCTATATATATATATATAGCAACTGGGGCTGTGTCTGCGCTGGCCTCGGGTTGGCTACAGATCTGATGAGATGTATGTTTATCTGGATTTCTAACATCTTACAATTATTCTATCTAACGAGTCTAGACTTCCAAAAGCATAGTTACGCCACTAATGTGGTGGTCGATACGTCTTTGCATCTCTTGTTAATAGCCTTTTTAGTTTAATTTTGTGTTCTGAACTCCCTTTAATATAATTTAAGCTCTAACTCTCTTAACTTTTATTTGAAAAATTTTGCACAGTGTTCACTGCAATATTGAACTGAATTGTTTTCTGCCTAGACAACAATGTTGTCAAATTTAAAATTGCATGTATTCATACAAAATAAAAGTTAGATAGGAATTTGGGAAATGGCTAAATTTTATACCATTTTTTTTTCACTTTCTCTGTTATTTGCATTTTGTATATTTAATATTTCAAATTAGTGGATGCACTTCGTTGACATCATATTACTTATTTTAACGTGATTTATTTTACGTTGTCTAACATAGTACATAATGATATTGATACCAGGCGGGTGTACTCTACAGAGAAACCCCTTTTAAATTTAAGATGTAAATTCCATATTGCTATTGAAATACAGTAAAAATTTGTTGTAAATATTTCATCAATTTAAATAGCTTGTTTACATGTTATTGATATTATAATATTTTTTGAGTTAGTTTAAATACAAAGAAGAGAGAGAGAGAGATCAATAAAAAAATAATATTTATATTCTTTGACCCAAAATATACATTCGCCAAAAAGAATTCAATTTATTTTCTTTTACTCCGTGTTCCAAACAACTTCTGTGTTAATGTAATTTCTCTGATAAATAAAATTATTTGGAAAATGATTTTTCTTAATTTTAATCTCCTATCTCTTATTTTAAAATCAATTGCTAAAAAACTATTTGTTAAATAGCAGAATAAAAAATATATAAAAATACCTTAGAAATTTGCCAGCTAACTTCGCAGGAAATTCGCCATACAGGAAGGACGGCTTACGATCGTAATCCAACCGTAGTGATCAATCAAAAAGGGTGGACTTCTTCTTTATGTGCCCGATTTTTCCATGAAATTTTGGAACGAATCGTTTATATATTTATAGACTTTCACTCGAGTTTCGGTTTCCATGTCAAAATTTCCAAGAATAAGCCGCATTAGCGACCCTTATCTTTTCATAATCACGACCTTATTGACTTTAGCAATAAATTGACAGGTTGAAAATTGATATATGAGAGCAAGAAAAAAATTAAAACTTACAGCTCTTTTTATATTCCTAGGACGTCCATCATAAATAAAGGAAAACTGAATAAAAAGAAATGTTTCAGTCAAATAATTTCACTGCTCATATGTACAAAATTTGAAATACATCATGAGGAAAAGGAAAATTACAGTGTATAAACTAGCTGAACTCGTGGGGAACGAAGCTCTTATACACGTAATATGAGGGCAAAAAAATGTTGGAAATGTCGTTTTTATAGTGAGAAATTACAAATGGGAATGATACGATGACTCTGGAGAGTACAAGGTATTGAATAATAGAGAACATGAATTTTTAACTTAATTATTGAATGACCAAGTAAACCACCTGAAATGGGATATATGGATGGCTTGAGGAAAAGAATATAAATGAACACATAACTGTGCGTTTGAGATAAATCAAGGATTTTATAACAATAAATGGGAACCTAAAATTTTCCGAAGAATCCGAACCCTTGATGACCAAGGGAACCAACCCACGGACAACAGAGAGCCTGTAAGCGTTCTTTTTTGGGCACCGTTGGGAATTGAACCCGGGGTAACTACATGCTTGGCGAACGCGTTACCAATGCACCACCGCAGGGCCCATATTAGGATATAACAGGGTTTCAATATTTATATGAAAACCCAGAATTTGAAGGTTGGTAAAAGCGGTGATGCACAGTCTTTCTTGTAGTCAATGTAGGCAGTATTAAAGCTTCACTTTTGTTTCTTGGCTTGTTCTAGGATCACAGAGTCAATTACTTGTGCCTTACACCTTGGTGTGTTTCTCTATCATCCCTTCTGTCCCTCAGCCAGTATGTTGTTTATACGGCATTGCTGTCCTGTCTTTACAGAGATGCGTCCAGTTAGAATATTGTACAGGGTATTGAGGCATGTTATTGGCCTGTATTTTTCTGGGTTCTTCGTGTCTCCGTCTTTCGGTAGTAAGTGGGTTATGCCTTTAGGTTCGAAAATCGGCATCTTGCTTGGGTCTTTCATTATTGATGTCAATTCTGTTGCCAACTGTAGGTGGGTACTTGTAAATTTCTTTTGCCAAAAGTTTTAGATTTTGTCCACATCTGCTGTTTTCCAGTTGTGTGTTTTTCTGATAACTCTTTGCAATTCTTCGATCGTGATTCCCTTATATTCCATTTTTATTATGTGCTTTACTGCTGCTCTTTCTTCCTGTACCCATGTAGCATTGTTTTGCTTGACTTCGTTGGACCAAAGCGTTTTCGCCTAAACTATTATGATTATTTGAAATGAGTAATCCAAAATAATAAAGATATTTTTAATATATTTCGTGTCCAAACAGCGCCTATTAATACTCGTATTTACGACGTTATATCACTAATATTACATCTTGCATATTCGCATGGAGGTCATACCGTGTTGTAAAGGTAAATCTTCCATAAAATATGCCTGAATCTCAGGATTGAATTCAAATGATATTAAGCGTTTACTTTTTCTACTCATCCATAGTTTGGAATTTAATTTGGAATTTGGAAAAAATAAAGCAGGAAAAAATGTCGTTAGTTCTCTATAGCTTCCATAATAAAAAGGGAATTCCGCACCGTAAATCCATTCGGTCTTATCCCACTCCCAACCTCCAAGTATCAGGCTACGTCAGTTTATGAACAATGTGAGGAAAACTGGATGCTTTCCGGAAATTGAAAATAAAGAGAAGTGTGCAAAATATAAAAATATACATGGTATTCTGTCAAAGCGGTGACAAATTCAGGAGGATGATAATAGGCAGCAAGAGGAACAAAATTTGTCATGGAACATGGTTTCGCAAATTACATTTAGTTGATGAAAATCACGAAAATACTTACGCAGTGTATGCCGTACACAACGCAGCAGGACATGTAGCATATGCATGATGGTGCATGTATATATTTATATACATATTTATTAATATATTTAATTGTTGTAAAACTTGGGTCTACAGTTACGCTCTATGTTTACATGTATGAAAGTTTACTAAAACATATAGGTTGAAGACCAAAAAACAACAATAATGTGGTGGCTTAAGCTACTTCTCAGTATAGGGTAACTAAAGCCAGCAGAAGAATTCAATGTTTGACTTAGGTTAGTTGATGATGGGGTATCAAAATCCATATAAAGGGCTAAAATAAATGTACATATACTGCTCAAGATATTTATTAGTAAAAATGAAAGTAAAAAGTAAATTTTTTTACATTTTAGTGTTTCGGATGTTTAATTTACACTAAAAAAGTTTAAGATGTTTAATTTAACATGTGTTGCCAAATACGAGTCCGAAATTTAATCAGTATAATGGCTTTATACAATAATTTTCACCACCCATGTAAAAATGGCTCAAGCTAGAGCTTTTTTGTTTTTGGAGAAAAAGAGACGCCTTCCCCATCCTGGATTCGAACCAGGGTCCCTCCGTTGAGCTATTCTGAGTGTCTTGACTGCTAGATGAATGAAGACAGGAAACAACGCTTTCTTTCTCCGTATATAAGGATGTATGATATTATTCCTCTTCTTAGGGATAACACAAAAAGCCTCCAGGGCGAGTTTTTGTGAGTTTTCGTGGGGGAATTTATTTTTACTCAATAATTTTCGACACCCACGTAGAAACAAGCTCAAACTAGATCTGTTTTTGTTTAGGAGAAAAAGAGACACCGTCCTTATCCAGGATGAAGACGGCAAATACCACTCCTGTTCGGTGGCCTTTGTTACCCCGTACAGGAAACAACAATGAATTTAAAAATATTGAAAAAAACAAAACAAAATGGAAATATAATCTAGGAAGTATAACAACCGTAAGAGTATTGTTTGAGGTTATGTTTAAAAATGATTTTAGTGAATTTAACTTAAAAATGTGATTTTGGCGATTAAAGTTATGGACTGTATAAATTTATGACGAAATTATCCTAAATACAAATAAAGGTTTATAAACTTAATTTTAAAACATACACACTATTAAAATATGTGGCCCAAAGCTTCGTCAAAATATGGAATTGATGGCATGAAAGTTAACAATCAAACTCAAAACAGTGTTGCCAGAATCAGTGTCCGAAATTTGCTCAGCATAATGGCTTAAGTCACCCCAGCGGCTTAAGTAGCCCCGATATACGGCATCCTATGGATAACACACACACACACACACACACACACACACACACACACACTCTCTCTCTCTCTCTCTCTCTCTTTCTCTTTCTTTCTTCGTCGCGGGCCCTAGGTAAGTTGTCTATATTATCTATTGGATAATATACACCTGGCTAATGTTTTATGCATGTGGGATATAAGCTAATTCGTGCATTTTCTCTCAAAATTCATTAGAAAAAAAAGTCCAATTTTCTAATTTTAGTGAATAAAACTTACCGAAATTTATTAGTATTTAACTTTCTGCATGCAAATTTAAAATAATTTCTTAAGAAGGGTGTGTTACAAAGAAAATTGTCCTGAAACGTCGTAAGAAATGCTAATTAGAGTTAAATTAATAAAGAAATTATGCAAATTATAGCCTAGCCAATTTTTTGAAATGATGTTGTACATCATACTCGTAATTGCACATCCCTTTTGCTTCACGGCTTTCGTTCAGTCGGTAAATCAAAGTGAAGATTTAGTAGCTGAAGGTACTATTTCGTGTATATTGAATATGTTCAGATCAGCGCAGTTATGGCCGACAGATTCCATTAATAAGCGAATATGTAAATTGATACGTAATTAGAAAGTTTCAGGTACGATCACCTGATAAATCATGACATAAAACTTTAAATGCAACTTTAAATCCAACTTTCAAATGCAATTAAAAGTGATACGCATAAAGCTATAATCCACTTTTGGGAGGTTCTATGATTAACATGTGATATACATCGATCCTTTGACAAAATTATTTCAGCAATATTATATAATTCTATGTAGTAGATATTGCAGTTGTCCCATTCATAGGATGTGTGAGTGGCGTCTAATCTATTATAGTGCATATGCTATAAACATAGCTTTCGAAATGGCATCCATATAATAAACGTGACCAGGAAATCGTGATATTTGGGGGGAATCTAGGTATAGTTGGATGATGGACGTGTCGTATCGCACGCGAGAAAATGCAAAAGTGGGTTTGTATAATGCGTGCGTGCATAGGTTTGAAAAATTACTTAATACGCATGTGCGGTTAAAAAAATTGTAAACTAAATTGGTTATAATTTAATTGCCAAAAATATATACTATAAAGGCAAATCTAAGGGCTAGAGTCTTCATCAGAGGGCCCCATCCAACTCTACATTCGTAGTAATCTCATTAGAAGCACACGTCGTAATATGCTACTTTTTTTAGAATACCTACAGACGTGCCAGAATTACGTTCTGAATATACTAGACAAATTTTATAA
>QLNU02015360.1:242534790-242568563 GCA_006491805.2 Dysdera silvatica
ATGGTTTGAATATAAACAGCATTTACGTCAAAATTGTTTCACTAAAGAATTAAAAATTTCTTTGCCCAGGCTCTATCGGACCTCTCTGTCTAAAGTAAAATGCATGCGCCAACTCAATGCTCCATCCTTCTCTATATCATAGCTTTCTCAAATGAGGCCATAAATCTACATAAAACAATGCTTTATTTTATAATTCATTCAGATGGATATATAGTGATAATAAAAAATTATTTTTCTACTATTCTTTAATCCTATGAATATAATGTGAATCGAGGTAATCTAAATCAAGGAAACTATCAGTTTATGTAATACGTATACTATCAGTTTATGTAATACGTATACTATCAGTTTATGTAATACGTATTTAATTGGTGGAGAGTCTCGAAACAAGCTTTTGAATTCTACTCTCCTCCATTTCTAACCTAATCATATCTCAGTCTCTAGAATTTTGCTTAAAACATTAGATTAATTTTTTGAAACATATGTGTCAACAATAATTGTATACAGGTTGAATAAATTTATTTCTGATTCTTATTCAATTTATGAGTTTGTTTTTCAACATATTTATTGTCAATACAAAAGTTTTTGGCGTATATTGAATGTAAAAATTTTTATGTTTCTACTGCTGATTGGAGGGACAGACTGGTAGGAAGAGGCGGCAAAAAGGAGCCTTGGGGAGGCAAAAATAGCCTAGGGGTGGCAAAATGGTAAATCCGCCCGTGCCTCTGGCTCATAAAAAATACAAATTGTTTCACATAAAAGCAACGTCCTTTTCTCCCTCTGAGTTTTAAATTTATATATTTTATTTTTCTGTTCGCATTTATACATTTCATAATAAATACTTTAAAACGAACTAAAATAACACGAAGTCTTCCCTCAATCGTGTTTTACTTTAATTTTCCAGCGCATAGGGTCAGTAAAGATAGTTTTATTGATTTGCAGTGCAACAGTGATTAAAAAAAAATCAACTTAGAACTCATTGAATTCTATTCTAAATATGCTGATATGAACATCTTCCCCACCATCTGACTGCATGCTCTGAAAACGATGTCACTGTTCAGAAGCACTTACGTCTGCGCACAACCCTCTTCAAGAATAAAATTGGTAAAATCAAAAACAAGACGTGATATCGACAGGCTTGTTAATAAGAAGCAGTGCCAAAAATCTCACTAAAAGGTTTGATTTCGCTTTATACTAGATACTCCTTTGTTCAGTCCTTATACGAATATTGCTGGTTCAGTAGTGCAGCCCATGAGCAACAAGAATAAGCAAAATTGTCCCTTGGACTGAGAAAGGTTGAAGGCCCCTGTCGTATGGCATTGATTTTGTTATATCAGACTCAATACAAAAAGTTTTGTTATAGTCTGCCCTAGGTATATGCCCTAGTCTATAGCCTACTAGGAAATATGGCATTGATTTTACTAGGGCTGTACTGAAGTGCAATCCGCTACTTACAGTATCATAACAGAAAGTGTCGGTTTGTATGTTTTTTTTTAAGTATTTTTTTGAAATCGTAAAAAGTAAGTTTTTTATTATAGCAGCACATAATCAAATAGGGCAGCCCTAGGAATTGGCCGCCTACGTGCACGCACGCACTGCATACCCGGCAGAACCGACCCTGCATAGGGACTGCTCCCCCGAAACTAAATTTTTAATGGGACTTGGCTACGGCCTTGCATGCTGTAAAAATTTTTGAACCCCCGAAATTAAATCCTGGCTACGACTTGCCTAAAATACACAGAGAAAAATTAATTGGCGGAACTGGGGGAAATACTTCGATACTTGATATATATATTTTTCTTAGGAATTTTATTTTTGTTAATTACGTACAGATGCATATGTGCGGTGATTGCTGTAAGCGAATATGTTAACTCATACAATATATATATATATATACAATATGTATACAATACTAGGCCCTCCGAGAGGATGAGAGACCCGGGCCGCTTTCTTTTGTGAGACCCTCCCCCCCACTTTTGACAATGCCGGGATCAAGAGTTATAGACCGCTGGACGGTTTAGCAGATCGAAACCTCCCCTCAAACCCTGTCTATTTTTCCCATACGATAATTTTTGTGTTGCGTTTATATATATTTAATATAATAATAATAATTTTCAAAAAGGAAAAACTAAAAGTTTTAGTTGGGCCCTTTATGATACAGGGGCCCCTACATTTGCGCCCTTTCCATGGCCCTCCCTTTGAGCCAAAAATGAGAAAAATTCTAATGACAAATGTCAATAATATACAAGTACTGTAATTTGAACATATAGGGTAATGGCTGAAAATGTATATGATGAAAATATAATAAATGAAGAAAATGTAATTTGTAACGCAAACTACTATTGACTGTTCTTAATTTTTTGATTAAGTAAAAGTTTTTCTAGCTTTTTTTTTCTACAAATGCATTGATAATTGAAGAAAAGTTGAGATTTCGTGCTACATCATAATTTATGTTGAGCATAGCCAGTCCGTTCAATCTATTTTTACTCATCATTTAGCGGGGAAATTTTTTAACACGTTTGAGTACATGAAATGTTCTTTTACCTGAAGCCACTGACACTGGAAGGGTCAGAAAAATCCGCAATGCAAGAGTTATATTGGGGAACATATTTTTTAAAATCAAAATTTGAGGCCTTTCGATAAAACGAGGCTCGGGTCAAATGGCTCTACTGGCCCTTCCTCTCCGAGGTTCTGTATGATACATAGTATATAAATGTATATAAACGTGGCTTTGAGATGGCAACATGTTCTCCTAGCGTGCCGTTAACCCGGGTTTAATTCACAATGGTGCCAAAGGAAATAATGCTTACCGAGTAACTGTTCACTATAGTTCGACGTTGGTTCCCTAGACCTTGAGTAGTTCGAATTCCTTGTGAAAATATAGGTAAACTGCTCTATAGTTGCGTAGTGTAACGCATTCCTTCATCGTACCATTAACCCCGGTATGGCCTCCAATGGTATCACAGGCTGCGTGCCGGTTTTTTGCCTACCGTAATCCGGGGTTTGGTTTTCTTTGCAGTACAAGTTCGGAAGGCTATAGATCCCAGTCAACATAATCAATGCTGTCCTTGCGCCGGAAAATTGCAAACACCTAAGCGTGAATGCAAAAATTGAAATCACCGTATTGGGCTAACAAGATAGTAAAAGAGAGCAGCACAATTCCATAATAATAGGGAAGAGTTGTGATATGATTTAAAAGTAATTTTGTGGGTGTCATTGTTGGTTCTGATTAAATTTGATGTGATGATACAATTTTTAAGATTTCGGCAGATCTTATAGAATAATTTATTGCGAGATTACTCCATTATAGCAATACCACCGTAACATGATTACCAAAGGAAGAATACCGTAGGAATGAAAGGTCAAACGACTGATGGGTTTAACCTTTTTACTCAGTTCGGCATGGGACATGAGGCTTTATAAAAAGACTTGATGTAGCTGAATTATTGTTACCAGCACATTAGTTGCAACATCCAATAAAGGATTGCGATGCAAGTGGTATAAAGCCTTCCTGCTAAATAGCACAGCATATATCGATTGAGTGAGATGTATATTCTCTTCAATAGTTAAAGGCTGTACCATGGTGAAAATACCATTTACTACCAGAACCCTGAAGTTTAAGCAGCATTGGGCATATCAGAAAATGGACAATGACCTCCTAGAAAATTGTAACTACGTGCTGTATTTGTAAAAACAGTTGTAATGGCATGGAAGTAAAGTATTTTCTCTCGCTTGCGCCATACAAAAGGTTTGGGTCAAATTCTGGATGTTCTACAGTCCGCGAATTAAATATAGGTTCACGTATATATTTCAATTTTTTGTTTGAAGTAGGGCAACGTATTGTCCATATTATCCAATTAAATGATATTAAAACTTCATATACGAAAATATCATTTTACAAATTAATTAGTGTAAATAATTTACAATAGTAGAGTAGACCTTGGATTTAACAAAAAACTGGCGCGAAACAATTATAGATTCACTTTCAGCGGCTTGTCGAAAAAGGAATGCTTTTTAAAAGACAATATTTGGTATTACCTCCTTTCTCAATCCCACTGGCACTGGGGCCATCGATGAGACTCATTTTTGAAGAGGATAGATGTTGATTTCCTACCAGGCAACGCTAATGGCATCCTTGAGATTTTCGACTATAATAAATTGTCGACCATTTGCTTACAATTTGAGAACCAGAATACCCCATAGGTTTACGATCGGATTCATATCTGGACTAATCGAATTCAATTCAAAAACCTCACTTTCCTTCGCAGCAAACCACCTATCGGTGAAGTTCGATATGTATATTGATACATTATCCTGTTGGAATTTTAAATCAACTCCCATTAAATCCATAGCATGCTCGACCAATGAGCTGCCAAGTATGTCGATATAGTCTAGAGATTCCATATGTGAAGTTATCTATGACAGAGACAATTCCCCGCATACAAAAAAGCTCCCCAAATTATGACAGACCCACCACCGAAATTTTGACTTATTCGAATTTTTGGATCTTTTCGAAAGTCATGCCAATATTATTGGAATCCTTTGGGGCCATCGAGATTAAATTTCTTTTCATCACTGAAAAGAATTTTGTCCCAATTTTGAAAATTTCTTATTTTTTAGCCCAGTGCAATCTTGTTTCTTACTTCGCTTTGCTCAATGCTGGCTTGCTCTGTCTTTTAGAAAACTGTAAGTGATTATAAAAAGACAAAATCTGCTACACTCGGCGAATTTCGACAACGATAATTCTGCTTTAATTTCTGATACAAACATTCATTTTGAAGATGCATGCCGAATAATACGAACCTTGTCTTATTCAGTCAGTATCGGTTTTAGACCACTTCTCTTCTTTGTGCCGTAATTATTACTTAATTTTATAAACTGATTGCCGACAATCGACGACCTATTGATTTTCTTTCGCAAATTGGCAGTGAGATAATCCACAATCCTTGTAGGCTTAATTTTTAATCTTTACTTCTACACTCAACGATTTGGCATGAGATATTTTGGATGTTTTCTCAAAGAAGCATTGAACATATAGTTAAACATTACATATTTTGAGATACAATAAACAAAATATTTTTCAATAAATATTACTAAAAGAAATATTTAATTTTCTATATTATTGTTACAATAAAAAATGCTTTTCCGGTAAACTGCGCCTATATATTTTTCTCCTGAAATACTATAACTTTACAAAAATAAAAATTTACTGAAAGACAAATTAGTATCCCACTGGATACTTATTTTCACTTGATGCGCAAATTATCAAATACTTGAAAAGACATTACCATTTTATATTTCGAATATTATTTTATACATTTCAATGTACACCTCATCGACGTCTGTTGATCTTAAAAAGTCGATGACCGCTGTTGTTTTAATAGAGTCAAAGGCCTTCTCATAGTCTGTAAATGCTACACACAATGGAAGTTCATATTCATTAGCTCTTCCAATTAGTTCTCGTAATACTTGAACATGGTCCACTGCACTGACTCAACTTCAAAATCCAGCTTATTCTCCTGGTTGTGCTGAATCAAATTTTTTCTTAGGGCGATGTGTTAGCACTTTTGTGAAGATTTTATACGTAGTAGGTAACAAGCTATTCGATAATTTTTCAAATCCTCTTTATCGCCTTTCTTATGCAAAAGAACTACTGTTGCAGAATCCCATTGGTTTAATATGTTACCACTATTAAGACATTTGGTAAAAAACGTTGCATGTATGTCTTCTACATGTTCTTCAGCTTCTTTTAAGATATCTAATGTAATGCCATCATCGCCAGGGGATCTTCCTTTCTTCATACTTTTTATTGCAAATGCTACTTCTTCTTTTAAGATTTTAGGAGCTGTTCCTTCGACTATCTCAGAGTCTTCGTTTAATCCACTGTTTCCCTCATACAGCTTTCTGTAGAATTCTTCAACTCTTCTAAGTATTTCTTCCCTATTTCTTGTTACAGTGCCATCCTCTCCTTTTAAGACACCCTGGGTTTAAATTGGGAGGGGGGGAACCCACCGGAACCCGGCTCCGGTGCTTTTCCATTTTTGGCGATTATTTAAATATTAGCCAGAACCCCTAAATAGACACTTTCATGAAAAAATAATGAATTTGTGATTAAAGTCATAAACTTTGTTGTCCAGAAAAATGGACATAAACAATTGATATGATTTATCGATTCTTTTGCAGCCATTTGATTTTTTAATCGATGTATCATAATATTAGGGCTCCTGCACTTTTTTTGTTAGAAATTAAGCCCTGAATACACTGATGTGTTTCTTACCAACAGACAAACATCCTTTAACAACCCTAACCCTCTTGTTGTTTTTAATGACTTTCCTTACTAATTCACAGTTAAATTTTCTTATATTTTCTTTCATGCTTTTGCGCAAAGTTTTATGAAGTTCTACATGCAGAATCCTAGAAGTGGTGTTTTGATTGTCCACCTTCATATCTCTTCGGCTTTTTATGAGCTGTTCTTTCTTCTGACTTCACGGAGTTCTATAATGTCCCATTTGATCTCTAAAAGTTCTTCCAATTCCTGAAGTTGTACTTCAGAAGCAAAGGATCGTCCATTATACGTAGCTATAATGACTGGGAGCTATAATGAGTAAGAGACTAGGGGCCATGGTTTCTGGTGTGTCAACATAATGGAGGAATTAGCCATAATTTCACCACGCTGGCTAGACGGGTTGGTGAATTAGCCTTCCCCTTCCGCCTTTCTATCCGTGCAGCAAATATTAATTTGCCACATAAATAGAAAGCTCAGCCTGCACCACTTGAAGGCGGGGTAGGACACTAGGTTACTGGCCTGGCCGGTTCCACACATCGTCACATACGTTCAGCGTGTGGGTCTCCTTCCAGTTAGATACCAGCAACCCTTTTGCAGGACCGACGAAAGTATGTACAAATATATCGTAATTATAAATTGGAAATAAGTATGTCCTGACAATATTAAATACAGATACAGAAAGGTACAATATATTCATGCCTTTTAGTGCTTTACTTAGGATTATTGGTACTTCCCCGTCCATTAAAACCAGTATTAGTTTTATTTGCACGGAATACTGGACGGATCAAATAATATCAAGTGAACAAATATTATTGTCATTTGCATATTCAAAATTTATGATATGAGAAAAATTATCCCTGGCTGTGCACTAAACAAATTGCGTGGGGTCTTGCGGTGGTATCGAGATCACTTGGCGCGCAATTAACCTGGATTTGACTCCCAAAGGTGAAAAAAAGCTAACCAAAATGAATTAAAACATACTAACTGCTCACTGAAGTCCGGTGATTGATTCTCCAGTTCTTAAGAGGTTCGGATTTATCGGAAAACTATAGGTCCTGGTTCAGGCCAACTTTTACTGTCCTTGCGTCATAAAGCACAAACAGACAAAATTAAGGGATTACTAAACTGTATAATAACTTTATATATATACCGATACATAATTTTAAGATTAGTGGCTAAACGTAGTGTCTCCTCGCAGAGGACTATACTTTATTCTGCAAATGTGGGTGGTATTATAACAAGGTGATATACAGAACTTCAGTTTAGTATATATGGTCTGCAATTAATCATTACTTAATACTACTTAAAAAATACTACCAGGCGAATACTGCTAGGGTCCTTTTATATATTCCGGGAAATATGCTGACTTTTTTATGTAGGACCGGAATGTATTTTAACTCGTAAAGAAATCCCAAAGAAGCATTTCTGGGCAACACTTTCACATTTAGCTTGTCAGTCACGTAGATCAGACATTTTTGCCAGAAAATAATAATAAAAAAAAGAGTAAAAAAAAATGATAAAGTTTACGGATTTTATTAGGAAATTGACTTTTCTACATCAAGCTAAGGAGCTTTCGGGAACGTACTTTTACCCGTAATGCATTTGGGAAAATTTAACAACCCTGACAGCGATATACTTGAATTTAATAACGACATTTTATCAGTTACCGTATCTCGCCGAATAGCTATGCCAGGCAGATTTATATCTAGTTCAGTTTTGAGTTGCTTCTAATTACCGTTTTTTTTTGTTTGTTTTTTTGTATTAATAGACGTAAGAGGAAAATTGCTGAAATACAATCGGGTTTGAAAAATCCAATAGACCCATTGAAATGATATTGTTTTGCTTGAAACAGGTTCGTTGCAGCCATTTTTAGGGATTTATATACATTTTTTTGCTGGAAAGCAATGCCATAGGGGCTTGGGTGATGTAGACTATTCCTTTTTACGAGGAATCAATAATTTAGTGCATTTACGGGGGAAGGGATACGTGGCTTACGCTAACTGGGGGAGTGAGTAATATATCCTGGGAGCGAGTCCAAATGACTGTTTCGAATTCTTCGAGCGAAGTGATTTTGCCCGTGCTAGCTGATTCTGAGCTCTGCCCATTTACTAACAATAATGCTTCCTATATACTTCCTGCTATTCCTAAGGCTTGTATTTTTCTATTTTTAAATCGCTTTTCTATATGGATTTTTCTTCATAGTTCTCCTTCTTCCTTTTCCTTTTATTTTATCGAATCATGCTTGTGAGCAATTGGGAACTGCGTATTCTGCTCCATAGCTGCCGAGATAAATTCCAATAATGGTATAACCTCATCGTAAGATGGAATTAATATTGCAATATATTTCACGGATAACATGATGGTCGAATAGATTTAATCATCATTCCACTTGTAAGACGGAATTAATATTGAAATATATTATATTTTACAGCTAACATGATGTTCGAATAGATTTAATCATTATTCCACCTGTAAGATGGAATCAATATTTCAATGGCGTTCACAGCTAACATGGTGTCCAAATAGATTTAATGATTATTCCACCTGTAAGATGGGATTAATATCGCAATATGGTTTACAGATAGAATGCTATCCAAATAGATTTAACTATCATTCCACCTGCAAGGTGGGATTGATATTGCAATATGGTTTACAGATAGAATGCTATCCAAATAGATTTAACCATCATTCCACCTGCAAGGTGGGATTGATGTTGCAATACATTTTATTGATAGCATGATGCCTAAATAGATTTAATCATCATTTTTTTTTCTTTTTGCATGAAAAAATGAAAGTGGTGATGGTAAAAAATATCTCTACAAAGATGTTTCAAAATTCATTTCTAGATATGGCAAAAATTAT
The DNA here is from genome assembly GCA_006491805.2 of Dysdera silvatica. Taxonomy (NCBI): domain Eukaryota; kingdom Metazoa; phylum Arthropoda; class Arachnida; order Araneae; family Dysderidae; genus Dysdera; species Dysdera silvatica. The sequence continues at coordinate 242,543,939 of QLNU02015360.1, forward strand.
TTTATTTTATCGATGCCGCTAAGCAGGAGGAAAATTAAAGGTGCTCTGAGTTTTGTAGCGACTTGATAAACTAAAACAGCGCTGCCCCATATTCAAAGATGTACGAATATATACAAATAATTTACAGCGCACCCAGCTAGCGTTAGAAACTACGAAGAGAAAACAACTGGGAACATTATGTATTACAATTTGCAGACTCTTTGTCAAAAAAACTGTTGCACACAAAGCAAGCCGTTTAAGGTACAACACTTTCTATCAAAAGCAAACTTTTTAAAAAAAAATGTTGCACTCAAAAGGTTCACTCCTTGCATATGTAACTTTTTATTTATGTAAAGCTCCATTGGTCACCGTAATGCAAGTTTTAATTTAATTACTTTATTTTAAATCGATATAATAGATGCGGACTTTCTTTATATTCTATGCATGCCAAAACGTTTTGAAAGTTCATATTTTTTTAGCGGGTTTCAATAGATATTGAACCCGCTATTGCTTTTGGGCTTTCTGTCTGTCTGTCTCTCTGTACGCACGTAATAAAAAGGACAAGGTAAAGGTCTTCCGTAAATGCAATAATGATGGTTATTGTTAACGTTGAAAACCTACCGAGTTACTTGAGAATTGGAGAGTCGCGAATTAGAGGGCCGCGAATTAGAGAGTGGCGAATTAGAGCGTGGCAAATCTTATAGTTGCAAATTAGAGAGTTGCGGATTAGAGAGTTGCGGATTAGAGAGTTGCGAATTAATGTTAATTGAAACCCGCTAAATTTAAATATCGACCTTCTTTCACTTGCTTGTTCTATTTATTTCATTGATTTATACATGCTGCACTGCAATTCTACAAACGAAGCATATGCATATATCATTGACATTTTTATACGTATGTGTGGGTCCCGAGTACATGCAGAGCATGACCCCTCTAAAATCCGAACAACAAACAAAGGAATAATCCTCGAGATGAAAAGCATCCAATCATCTTCCCCCATGATTCCTCTCCCAATTCCTCAATCAATTTCGTTTATAAAACCCTCTTGAATTCCCCAAAAAATTTTATTGTTTTCATCTCTTCACTCAGTTTATTTCATAGATTCGGGCCACAATATTCGATGCTATTTTTGCTTTCTTCTGTTCTAATTTTCGGCAAGCAGTATTCCTCCTTTCCTCTTAATCTTTGTCCCACATTTGTTTCACGTCGTTTGATGGTGATGTCTATTATATCGCTAAATTCAACATTGTGTAGTTGTTTATGTTTCATAAACGGAGATGACGTGATAAGAAGAGGTCTGTGTATTTTTCTAAGTAAATTTATTCGTAGAGAAATCTTAAATAGCTATGATGTTTTAAAAAAGCTAATAACTGTGAATTTTAGCAAAGATCAGTCACTTCCCGTAAATTCCCAATTTTACTTACTTTGAAAAACAGGAATTATTTAAAATAACTGGAAAAAATCATGTATAATAGATGTTGCAGTTAAAATGAACAATTTTATAATCACAAATTAGTGATTTTAAATTTGCGATTAAATTTGTAAACGGTTTTTGATTATAAGGTTCAAATTTCCATCTCCAAACTCTACTTATGGCTATATACAAACGGTTAAGCACTAGTCAAATAGCAAATAGACCATTCAGGCTTTTAGACGCGTCAGCAGCCATCTTTCATCAGGAGTAACGATTGATTTACATCAGCATTACTTTCATTGATTAGACATCATCATTACTCCTGATGAAGAGTGGCTGTTGATACCTACGACAGAAAGGATGAGCTGTTTGTTATTTTATCAGTGTTTAATCTCTTGTGTGTAAATTTCTTCCTTGGCATTTTGCATTTTTATTCCAATACTCACATCTATTTATTATAGTTTATATTTCCACGTACAAATATTCAAGTCTATTTCGTAATTGACTTACAATTCTCAGAGTTTCTCTAACGTTGTTGTTGAACTTTCTCACAGTATTTGGATAACATTCTCGTCATAAGAATTTACGGAAGGCATTTTTACTATTATTTATGAACGTCTGCGAATCGCTCGAACTTTTCATAATCCTATCTTCTGCAGGATGCAGTTATGGAATATTCGAATAGAAAAGAATGCTTTAACTAAAAGTTATTCCGTTTCCGAGAGAAAGTAAGCAGATTTATAACCATGCTGGCTATGAATTGTGGTCATATAGTTATTTATAGTCGGATTCATGTATTTTCAGCGAGGTTTATTTTAGGCGTGCTTTCAGAGTTCCTTTTGCTGTCCCTAGCGTCAGGTTAAAAGAAAGATTCTTTTATTCAAAATATAATGTCATGACCTTTGTGCATGTAACTAATCTCACGTTCTTAAGTGGAGTTATGATGCCCAACTTCAGTGTGGTTTACTGATTGTTTCATGATTATAAACGAAAATAGATTGTCAGTGACGTTAATTTAGCTTAGAGGAAAAAAATTCTGGGTATATGGGAATATAAATTGCTTTCTGTAAGATTTAGTAATAAAATAGAAAAATATGTTTAGTAAAAATCCTAAATTATTTTTAATATTTTATTTCTTATTTTACTGTTCCTGTTATGAAAATATATGAAAATAGCCTTTCACTTTTTTCTAAAGAGTCAAGTAGGAATTCCCGAAAACTGATGTAATTTTTACAAACCAATAAATCAAGTTTAGCTATCTACTTCCACCTTACCCAGGGGTGGGGGAACCCGCGGCCTTGTGGCGACATGTGGCCTTCAAGGCCCTTAGGTGCGGCCTTTTCCACCAAATTAAAATTTTGCAAAAAAAACTTTTATTTTTATTAATATGTTTCTGTTCGTCTGTTTTATTTGTATTATATTTTTAAAACGAACCTAAGTAAAGTACAAAGGAGTAGAAGATTTAACGAAATAATCTTCCTTGATTGATTGAGACAATCGAAAAACATGCGGTCTTCGTACATTATAACTAATTTAATGCGGCCTTCTAACATTAACAGCTAATTTAATGCAGCCTTCCAACATGAAAAGGTTCCCCACCCTTGACCTTAACGTTTCAGTTGGTTTTCTAGAGCAGCTCGCGTATGACTATTGGGTAACATATTATCTGAAACATCTTAAATGTGGATTTCCGATTATGGTAACCATTTACAAATTTACTTGATATGGCGTAAAGATTACGAAAATATGCAGTTAGGGCGGTGTTTTTTTAACACCCTGTATATAGAATATTCCATCGCAGTGGGGGTTACAACACTGTGCGTACGCCAGTGGGTATAAGTGTGAAAATAAGAAAAATAACTTTTTATGCGGGTCCTCAACCAAAAAATTTTCTGTTGCAAAAATATTTCCCAATATACAATTTAACAAATAAAAAGGTGTAATGCTTTTACGTGGAATAATCGCTCAGATATTGTATATTTAAAATTCTGTATTTGCTCGCCAAGAAAATGAGGGCTATCTGCTGATTGCAAAAATGAGATAGAAACTTGATTTCATTCGGAGTTTGTGTTTCATGAGGATTTCAATTCTTTTTTCAACAATAGTCTCCTGCAATTGTCATTATTTCACTAAAAAAAGTCGCCAAAACAGCAATAAGAGTTCATAAGTGGTGGAATTTAACCTTTAATAAATCCGCCAATGTTCAACGTAGAAACATTAAATATTTTTTATTTGACTAATTAGATATAGGGCAGTATTTTTTATTAGAAATTTTTTGGTAAAGGACCCTTATAAAAAGTTAAATTCCTTATTATTATGCATATACTATCCCCTTTAAAAAAATAATACATTCAACATCTTTACATAATTTGAAAGTTCTTTTCCCCAGAACTTTTTCCTAGAACTAACAGCTAAAAAGGTAATTGCGGTAACACCTATTCTAAAACACCCTGCATAAGAATACTCTATTACTTTTGCTGCGTAAAATTTGTAATGGGTTAAATAAGTAGCTTACATCTACGTGTAGTGTTCTGGAATTGAATTTCCGCGTAACTCTAATTTTTTGTAAATCCTGTTATTTTTTATAAATTTCTCATTTATTTTGCTATTATTTTTGATTTATTTTCTGATTTTCGATTTAATTATTTTATTTGATTATTTTTGATTTAATTATTTTATTTCTTTATTTTGATTTAATTATCTTATTTTTATTTTTGTTTTAATTATTTTACATTCTTATTTTTGATTTAATTATTTTAATTTCTTATTTTTAATTTAAATATTTTAATGTCTTATTCTTAATTAACATATAAATTATTTAATGCAAATAGTTTATTATAGAGTGTAAACACTTTCAGGAACGTAACGATTACGTTATAGGTAGAAATTCTATAAATATTTCTTCTGATCGACCTCTCACCACACTGTTACCAATAGGTTAATTCCACAATATGAATTTCTAAAAAGCGAACTTTTTTCAGAAACGCAACTATCGCATTATACGAGAACTACCTATATCTGACGGTTCCAGACTAAATATGCAGTTAGATTGCGCACGTATTAGTTCCTCATAATTGAACAAATTTTTAAAGCGCGCAGACTTTTTTGTCACAGCACCTATATAAAAATATTATATTATTCGAGCTATTTCAGTTATTTTACATGTAGTTTTACTGTTTTGCAGCGTAATTTTTGTGTGTGTCACTATTGATGTAATTAGAGAATTACAGTCCTAATAGTGGCACTTTTGGGTGCTCCCTGATGAAGAACAAGATCTTGGCAATTTGACAAATACGATATTTTATGATTATTTTTTCATTTAAATTATTCTTTCATTAATATATATATATTAATTTGTTTGTATATTAATTAGTTTGTTATTGACCTTGGCAACGTATAATGGACGATCCCTTGCTTCTGAAGCAAAACTTCAAGAATTGGAAGAAGAACTTGACAAGATCAAATGGGACATTGTAGGACTCAGTGAAGTTAGAAGAAAAGGTGAAGAGTTGGTGGAACTTAAAAGTGGACATTTGTTTTATTATAGAGGAACGGAAACTGGAAGAACAAGTGGTGTTGGCTTCTTAATCAACAAAAGAATTAAAGACTACCTTCTTGAAGTCGAAAGCACGTCAGATCGAGCAGCGAGGCTCGTTGTTCAACTAACCCAGCGATACCAACTTCAGATAGTACAGGCATATGCACCAACATCAAGCCATACCGACGAGGAGGTTGAGGAATTCTATGAAGAAATCAAACAGCTACATACCAAGGGGAAACAACACATCAAGCTCATCATGGGAGATTTTAATGCAAGAATTGGACAACAGGAACAAGGAGAGACATCGGTTGGTAAATACGGATACGGGGAAAGGAATGAACGTGGCGATCAACTCATAGAATTTGCCGAAGCTGAAAATCTTAGCATCATGAATTCATTTTTTAAGAAGAAACTACAAAGAAAATGGACATGGAAACACCCCAATGGAGGAACCAGCGAAATTGACTATATACTGGCAAACAAGAAATCAATTATCGATTCAACCAGTGTGTATTGCCAGTCCTCTCTTATGGATCAGAGACATGGAGTCTAACAGTTGGAGCAATACGAAAGTTACAGACAACGCAAAGGAGCATGGAGAGGTGCATGCTTGGAATAACTAGGAGAGATCGAAAAAGGAACACTTGGGTGAGAGAGCAAACTAGAGTAGAGGACATCATTGTTAAAGTAAAAGGGCTGAAATGGCGATGGGCTGGGCATATTGCAAGAAGAACTGATCAACGATGGACAACAGAAATTCTGAACTGGATTCCAAGAGACCACCGAAGACCTAGAAAACGTCCTCAAACTAGATGGGTGGATGAAATAAGAAAACAGGTTGGGGTGACGTGGAAGCGAATTGCTCAGGATAGACTTGTGTGGAAAGCATTTGGAGAGACCTTCATCCAGCAGTGGATAGATAATGGTTGAATATGATGATGATGATATATATACAATGTATAGCCCTGCCTTCTCCATTAGCTACTAATGAAGAAATAACATAAAATTCAAATAACCAAACAAAAATTAATCTTACACGTTGCAAAATGTAGGAATATCGCAAAAATTTTCATTGCACTGATACGGTGCTAATTTGAAATTACATACTAAAGTAAATGATTAAAAAAAAAATGCATATATAATATAAAAATTTTAACTCGGTTTTACCAATTTAGTATAGTTTTCAATAAGCAATTAGCAGACAATTGCTCCTTCATAGGATGGATACTTGAAAAATTTTTTTTTTTGTAATTATGTTAAGTGTTTATAGCTCTTTAATTTTCTGTAAAATGATTTTTTATAAATAAAGCACATCGAGAGTTACAGAGCAAAATATGTACCTCTCCCATTGAAATAACATTGAATGTAACCTTAATTTTAAACACAAGTATATTATCATTAAAAAAATCACTGTTTTTGAATTTTAATCATATCCAGTCATCAGATATGATCTATACCATTACTAACTAATGGAGATTTCTAATTTATAATCACTATAATTATTCCCTTTATTAAAATCATCGTTTAAAAAAAAATAATTCTACACAGGACTAAATAATGTAATATAAATATATATTCATGCACTGTTATATATTTAGTACTAAAGAACATACATTCTAATTCAACTTGAAAAATATATCTATTTATAACCCATTTAATATATTACTCTCCGAGTAAGAATCATTTCACAGAACGCATATTCGGAGAAAATTCCACCGGCGATTTTTGGGATAAACGTTATGATCCCTGTCTATGCCCCTGTTCTCAACTTATATAATATAAAAGTGTTAAACCATATCCTAAAAAAGTTATAAATAAAATATCACCGAATGCTTTTAGCAAAATAATGCTTTAACGAGAAATGTGTATCGCAGAGGTCTTTCATTGATTAAACAGAGTGCGCCGCTATATTAGCTCGGTTACTCGTTGAAGTAAAGTTCAATTCCGGGCTAAATTACGTGTACGTGTGTGTGACATTCATTGTAAATTACGTGGCTTCTCTCTCATACTCAAAGAAAAAACTTTATACACATCGATTCTCTATGTAATGCTACAAGATTCACAAGCAGAAGGGGAAAATCTCAGTTCTAAACTAAAATTTTGCAAATCCCTCATATGTATGATGAAGCTGAACAGAGAAGGGATGGGTTTTATCTTATATATTTAATGCTATCGTAAAAGATGAATTTTTCCTCGTACAAGGATCTAAATAACTTTTGGACCTTCTAAGAAGATTGAATACATAATATGATTTCATAAGACATTTTTAGATGATGCCATTTGTCATTTCAATAGCTTTGTGACAGAGATTTAAATTTCTAGAAGCAGTGTTTTCAACTTGAAGTTGCCAATTATAGTAAGTCTTTTATTCTTAATAATTGTATAGACCTTCTTCCCAAGACCACCAAAATGCTTGTTCACATATTAGAGACTGTATGTCCACTAAATTTAAATACTCCAAGCTTATGTTTTGAGTTATACAAAACATAATGTTTGAACTTAACAAATTAAATTACACGGGGTCAGACCCGGACTTACGTCGAGGATGCGTTCTTTATGTATGAAAACGTGTATGGAGTCATAATAACATAAATAGAGCATACGTATGAAGCTCTCTCATTGGCTGATTGAATGTTAATTCACTCCATGGTCCAAGCTTTAAATATCATTTAGAACGAATTTTTCGATATTTTTTAATTTAGCTTAATCTACAATTTGCTTCAAATTGAATTAACACTATGCGTGGTATGAATGCATATATAGATGCCAATAAATATATGTATGCCATACAGAGAAAGATCTACAGTAGTGTTTCTCAATCACTGGGCCCTGGCATCATCATTACCAGGCCTCACGAGAAATTCTCCTAGAATTTGTCATCTTAGTTTTCTAAGCATTTTTCGTGAATAGATATATTATCGTGGAAATATTCTGAATAAAATAATAGTCGTAAAGCTTAGATTCAGAACCACTAAATAACAACTGTGTAGCAACTGCTATACAACTAAGTCATGCATTTGTAAATATGTAAGTATTCATGAATGATCGACAATTTTCAGACATCGAAATCTTTTAGCATTCGAGAAAGGGTGTACCACTCATTGTGACCGATCATAGAAAGTGCCTACAAGCCAGTGGCGTAGGCAGAAAGTTCATAAGGGAGGGGTTATAGGCTTAATGGGAGGGGTTACAGAGCTACAACTCATATATTCCTATGTTAAATATACAAAATTTCATTGCAATGGGGTTACAACCCCCAAAAAAACCCCTGGCTAAGCCTCTGCTACAAGTCGGTTACAATAATGTGTGGTGCACTTTCTGTTCTTAAAACTGAACGAAATAACTTCTGTGTCGCAAATGCCAGTAACCAATCAGCAAAGTTCATATATATTAATAGAAGGAATTTATTGATACTCGTTAGGATTATGCCATAATTAATTGTTCATACTTATGCTAGTTTAATGTAGGAACTTAAAAAAAAGGGACAGGTATTTACGAATAAATTTATCAGAACCGGGCCCCTCTTCTTATAAGAAAGGAATTTACGGGACTGCGGTGTCACAAAGGTTGAAATGTACTACGCTATAGGATTTAGAATATTCACTCACCTTTATTTCTCAGAAGGTTATCTTCTTTTTAGCTTTTCTCTAAACTCATGCCTTTTTCGCATTTTCAATCTAGGATTCCACTCCGTATTCTAGATAATCGAAGCTCGAAAATCAGCCATGTGCAACTTGTTTATAACAATATTTATGGAAGTGAGTTCATTCATGTAGATAAATCTTCATCTTTCAAAAATTCTCAGAAATAGTGAATTTGATTCATCAGCTGAGATCAAGAAATTTCTTTAATCTTCTAGTACAAATGCCTTCTTCGGAATGATATGTGTTAAAGTGATATGCATTGCTACTGACGGATGGCATATATATATATATCGACTTTGCTTATTTTTTCTCTTTCTTTCCAAGTTCAATTATCACAGATTTTCTTATGTCGTAGACATCAAGCAGATTATTATTTTCCAATAAAAGCCATTCAAAGCAACGCAATTTCATTTTCCATTAAAACAATAAGAGGAAACATAATAATACTAATAACGGCAGTGTGCAACTGATCTTGAAGGAAGTAAATATCAAAAAATATTTTCCGATTTTTTTCCCCTTTTCGAAACACCAAAAATATTGCGTCAAATAAGAACGTTCCAGAACAATGTGCTTTCGTGGTGCTAACCTGACAAAAAGATTTTTTGACAGTACTAATGCTCTATGTTGACTTTCAACGTTCCAGCTTCAGTCAAAGACACTGCAAAATTCTGTGAAGCCACATTTTCAAGCTAGTTCGCATGCTTTTAACTGATGGCAGTCGCTATTCCGGGACAAAAGCAAATTCAGCGCGTCAGGGTTCACTCCGGGACCACGGGGCTCCGGCGACTTAATGGGGGTAGGGGTCCTGGATATGCCCCCTGAAGGACCGACGCCCGCTGAGTCCGCAGTGGACGACGCGTCTTACGCGCGCGCAGATTCGCAACTGAATCCTTCCAAGCCGACCTTCGTTGAGCTGTGATCCAAGGCATCACGTGGCCCGATAGGCAGGCCTGGATTGGCCGGCAAGAGCCGATTTCGGATACTGCAAATGCTTACTTTGAATGGCAAAGAATCGGTCCAACCCTCTGCTTTGGAATTTCAGTGTAGGGAGGGTCCGAACAGAGAATACCGTAAGGAGGGGAATCTACTCCCACTACTTCAGTGATGCTGATGATTACGTTTCAGGCGTGCACGGTTAGGTTTTTACTACGATTGAATAAGTAATTATCTTCTTCTTTTGACTTTAAATTAAATCATTTCTAGATCGTAAAATAATTATATTAATTATTCCTCTTGCCTCACACAATCATATATATAATTAATTTGTAGTAAAAATTTCTTAATCCCCCCCAAAAAATGCTTTAAGCTAAGTCAGGTTTAGTAAGACAATGTCAATATCACTTTTGATGTCAGGAAATATTTAGTTTTTTACTTTTTGTTTAGAGTTTATTTTTGTTTTATTCTCTTGTTTGTATCCCTATTAGTGTTTTATTCCCTTTTTATTAATTTGTCTCTAGTTTTATTTCTTTCTCTTTTCTTCTTTTGTTTGGCATTTCGGACTAGATTTTAGCAATCCTGGTAAGCTCCTAGTCAGCCTTTATTATTAGCATAATTAAGGGAAGTTAGGGGTAGCTTAGCCCCTCTAGAAATAATTTAGCCTCCCTCAGAAAAACAAAACTCACAAATAAATGCTATGTGCCAACCATTAGAGTTAGGGCTGGGGAACGCCCTCCCCCCACTTTCAAGACCTCAACATTATCTCTATTATATAGATTCGCCAGTTATCTTTATATTATCTTGCCATAAAGAGATGCGCCCATGCCTAACCATATTAAATCAATGTCTTTTCACTGACAGATGGCCTCAAAATGCACTCCACACATATCTATACTCTGAGCCACTCTCTCTCTATCTCTCTGTTTCTTTCTCTCTCTTTCTATATATATATATATATAACAACTTTTAAAAATATGCTTTCTAAATCTAAAATTTTATTTCCTATGTAAGATATTATTACCCTTCACAGGGATAACACAATTGCCAAATAATGGTCAACACACAAAGCTACCAAAGCGAGTTTTATGTGAGTTTTTGTGGAGGAATTTATTATACTTTATATTTTGACACCCACGTATATGCTCAAGCGAGAGCTTTTTTGGAAAAAGAGACGCCGTCCCCATCCTGGATTCGAACCATATACGTGAGTGTCAAAATATTAAGTAAAATAAATTCCCCACGAAAACTCATAAAAATCTCTCCCTGGTGGCTTTGTGTGTTGACCATTATTTGGCAATTGTGTTATCCCTGCGGAGGGTAATAATATCTTACACCTTTACATACGGAGAAAGAGAGCGTTGTTCCTCATTCGTCTAGCGGTCCAAGACACTCCGGGCTAAACGGAGGGACCCTGGTTCGAATCCAGGATGGGGAAAGCGTCTCTTTTTCTCCTAAACAAAAAAAGCTCTAGCTAGAGCATATACGTGGGTGTTAAAATATTAAGAATACTTATTTCCTATGGTAGTTAATTTCTGTTTATACAAAATTGGCAAAATTTCTAAGCACATCATTTATATATGAAAAAATTAAACCACAATTTAGACCGACATTCATGTCATATTCAAAAAATATCATACAATAATAACCATAAATTTATAAAATGATTGAAAATTCTAACCCCATGTTTTTCCAACGCAGTTTTATAAACTTTGAAATAAACCGTAGGTTTACGCCTTATATACTCTCACAAGGGGAAAGGATGTCTGCTCTTGTAGCTTAATAGTAAAGCACTTGACCAGAAACCAAGAGATAATGGGTTCATATCCCACCAGGTGTTGATAAATCATTTCTCTTCTTTGAGAGCAATTCATCATCAAATACTATCTCGTCATCGGCTAAGATGATAATTTTTCATTTTTAGGAAAAGTCATACAATAAATAAATCATACGCAGTGAAACATTAAATTGATACTAAGAGACAGCTGTAAATAAATATTTTATACTTGTTTATAATTCCATCTCGAATTATCCTTCAGTTTCATCCAGGTGCGAACGGCCGCCAGCCCGCCGGCCCACCAGCCCACCCCGGCCCATACGCCCTCATGGGCAATAGATTCGCACCCTCCGAAAACCCAATGTATGCGCCCTTTGAAAGGACCCAGTCCGTCCCTGATTTAATCACATAAATATCGGTTCATATTTACCGTAACCATAAATTTTGTTAACTAAGAAAAATATGTTTTAGCCCAATGTAATGTCCTTTAAACCTCCTAAACACATTATATGTAATTCTTTTATTAATTGAGATTCTAGTAGAATTTAGTTTTCCGATTATTTTTGTAGTAAATGCTCACCATTTCGAAGTTTTACCTTTTTTTCAATTCCTACTTCTTATTATATAATAATATAATATCTTACAGTTTTCTCTGAACTTTTTATGTCCAATTTACCCTTGAATCTTTCTAAGTTCTTCCAATTTGTGAAGTATTGCTTCTAAAAATAGGAAGCAGACATTGTGCTTAACCATGATCAATGATTTATGGCAACCACAACTCTCCCAATGAGTCAGAGCACCTGCTTCTTCCTGCTGACCCTGCCTTGATCAGGAGTAATCCAGCATTCGAGGGATAGGGGCCATGAATTCATCTATGGAGGTATTTTGAAAGCATTGACCACATAAATACCATTAAACAACAATATAAATCAACGTTTATTGGCGTAGTGATACCAACGCCGATGGTATGGCGTGATTAGATGGTGAAACGTTCGAAAGAAAATAAATATTTCTGCCTTCGGTGGGACCTGAACCCACGACCTTCCACTTGCCGGGCGGAGGCTCTACCCACTGAGCTACGAAGGACAATATATAATCTCTTTACGAACGTATATAACGCCCAGCCTCCGCCCGGCAAGTGGAAGGTCGTGGGTTCAGGTCCCACCGAACGCAGAAATATTTATTTTCTTTCGAACGTTTCACCATCTAATCACGCCATAACATCGGCGCTGGTATCACTACGCCAATAAACGTTGATTGATATTGTTGTTTAATTTAATCTGCGTAGTGTTCGATTTATATAAATACAAGTACCATGCTGGAGAGGCAGATTGGTTCATGGTTGTATCTTCTCCGCCATTCTTTGCCTATGATTCACATGTAAAATTTGTTTTGTAGATAGAAAGTTTTTAATCCAGATATACGTGGAAGTATGGAAAGAACAATTTGTAAACTAGTTGTAAAAGATGTTAATAATATTATTTGGTATAGTCTGATGCAATTTAGGTAAACTAGTAATGCTATGATCGTATTATAAGCGCAAATGTAAATCTTAGTTTTTTGTTCGCGATGATTCACAAAACACTGTGGAAGTTAATTGGAATAGTAACATTTTTTCATGAACTTTTTGTAAAATTCTACTAAAATTGGTAAAAACAAATTTCTGAGACGAACCAATACGTATTTGATATTTTTCATTGGGGATGTGCGCACTAAATTTTTAATTCAATAAATAGTATAGCAAATATGAATATATATGTAATACATGAAATATAAAGGAGTGCCCCTATAAAATGAGATATCCATTTTTCCTTATTTACACTTCCTTATGAAAATGCAAATCATTTAGAATTCGAAGTGCTAAACTTAGTTGAACATTTCATAGTGAATATACTTCACTGATTATATTTCTGTATTCTTATCGGGAATAATTTATTTCGTACTTTTTAAGCCTAGTTCTTTAATATATATATATATATATACACACACACACACATGTAACAACCATTTTTAATCCACAGCAGGATGGAGGTCTCTCTGTTTTCACACATACACGTAGTACGGTGAAAGAAATACAAAGGAAATGGCCTTAAGCGCAGAATGTTGGCCAAACGGGTTGGCAAACTGGACCTACAGTTTAACGAAGAATCCGAGCTTCGGTATATACAGGGTGAGTTCAATCCACCGCACCCACGAAACATTTTTGAAATAGCCATATGTTCACTGATTGGACTAGTTTCACCAATAGGCGCTAACGAGTAACAACTGGGTTGTTTATTTTTCCGAGAAAACCTTTTCATTGGTTCTATACTATCAGAAAAAGGGTAAGCCCAATTTGGCGAATTTGCAAAACTATCTTCAGGGTGTTACGAACAACAAAAAATAAAATTTGCGGTATTCTTACGCGCAAGGGTGGAAAAGTTTGTCAGAATTGGCGGTCTGTCATTATTTCTTAAATCTCTCTCTCTCTAATTAATAAATAATAACATGTCTCAAACAGCTTTTGAATATTATGCAATAGAGAACTTTTAGACACCGCCCCCATTGACCTATCCTGACTGCGAGGAAGAGGAGGCCGGGACTTGACGTCCATCGCCTAAGTTTTAACACGCATTTTTTTAACATGGTTAATATTCTGGATTGTGGGTTAAAAGAAACCTAACCCTCCACTCCAGTTTTATTGCTATGCTTATGCACCGTCCTGTAAATTTTTAATTCAGTGACCTTTTACCCTAATACAGCGTTAATAATTGTTATTATCTGATTGATGATATTACAACTAATCAATGGTTCCGAAGCTCATCAATTAATTTTATTTTTTTTGTGGGTAGAGGGTAGGCAAGCTCCGCTCCAATCAGCGTCTTTCATAAAATTATTACAAAGTTGTAAAGCAAATTCGTAAGAACTTCCTTTAAAACCTAGTAGTAGTATTTTTATCTTTTGTGTTTAAAAATTGCTTGGGTGGGAGGGGTTGATGGGGTCGTAACCCCACTGACCTTTTGTTTTCCTGTATACAATTAAATTTTGATTGTCGAAACTCTCCCCGCTTCTTAGTACACCCATAACCCCTTATAAAATGTTTGCGTACGTTACTGAAACATTGTATTTTCTTTCACTTTATCCAATAGATACACTGAACATAAGACACGTTACGAGTTCCACTGGCACAAAGTCAAGATTCCTCTTTTTCTCGTACAAAAATACGTTGCCTATTAATTACGTGTGGTGGGGGCCTGGACTTCACCCTATGTTGCCCCCTCCTATACTTCGGTCTTTATAAGAAGGCTAAATTTGAATATAATATTCAATTTTTGTTGCTTTTCTCAAGTCATTACAGGACCTGGGAACTTGGGGTAGGGTGTAGGCACCGGCCTCCTTAGAGGGGGAGAGAGAGGGGGGCCTGCCTCATTGGAGGAATTTTTAGGAGATTGGCTCATATTTACATTACAGACTGAGAAAGTCAGGAAAACTCAGTCCAGCCAGTCCATCAGCATTATGGGATGAGCTCATTGACTAACTACTCGTTTTCTTGTGGTTTTTCGCCGTACAGCTACGATTCGAACTTAAGTCAACACTCAACAATATACTGACAAATCCAAAGAGGTCACAAACTTTGTTCTAAACTCGCCTAGCGGTGCCTAACTTCGGTGTTTTGAATTGGAATAAGCGAATTACCGTTGCTTTTTACAAAATATCCTAAAAGTAAATCTCTAATTCCATAATTCTATTATCTTATTTTACATCTTAAATCCCAATGACTCTTTGGTTTGATAGATTTACGTCCCATAACTATAACCTAGGCTATCTGAGACAAGACAGTCGGTTTTACGTGACCTACGAACCACGAGATACTTACAAAAAAACAAAACAAAACAAAACAAAAATAAAACAATGGCATACAAGGGATTCGAATCCTCACCTAGTGAGTTGCCAGACTGACGTCTTAGTCAACTATGCCACTGGGACGCTACGGAAGCAAATGAATAGAACTACGTTCTCCAAAATGTTTATTAATGCTTAAGAACATTAGGCAAGTATTTGACTTTAATACGTAGCTAATAGATCAATAATGAAGTTCCTAAAAAAACGTACTTCATGCACTGAGAAATGAACAGCCGAGGGTACGGGTCCTAGACTACCCTCCAAATTAGAAATTACCGAAATTTGTCCAGTTTCCCTGCTCCATCTAAGCGGCTAAATACATTCCTATGTTGATGTCTTCGATTTGGGTGTCGTTGGGTATATGCTCTAGCTAAAGCACTGGAATTTTCATCGCATTTCCTAATGCTAATAGTATATCAACGTGCTCCAAATTTGAGTATCAAATTTTTTTACAATCCTGCGCGTGAATGATTTCGCGAAATAATTTCAGCCAAGGTAGTATGGTTGCTTGGGGAAATTGCATTTAAGAGTTTGGGGAGGTCTCTTGGCGAATGCTGCAGATTACACCTTTATTACAATTAGCCCTGTCTAATTTATTATTGCGTAATCAGTTTCTAGCAAAAATATGAAATCATTCCGTTCAGTCTATTCTGTGTTGAATAGTCATAAAACCAATAATTAAACTTATTTTCTTGGAACGAAATACTGCCGTAATAAATCTTATACTAATTTGACCTAACAAGTCGAATATCTCGCTAAGTGGGCGTGTAATCGCACAAAGAATGTTGGCTTCTACTAAGCCATGATTGTCTGAATCAGCAAATACAGTTCGATAGAAAAATTGAAAAAAACATATAAAATTCCAGTTTTCGACCCAACAATGATTTGCAAATATGATGACAGTGAAGAATTTCAAAAATGTATCTAAAGTGCGGTGGATTAAATTTACCCTGTATAAACTTGTTTTCTCACCTACAAGATTTATATTATTTTAAAGCTAAAGATGAAAGTTAGAAATGGGTGAATATATTCCCACGAAAACGAGAGAAAGGTCTTCATACAATTTTCGTGATTTGAAGTAAAATAAAAAAAAATATAAGATAATTGATTACTATTTTATTGAGATAATTATTGAAGTTAGGAACATAAACTTAATCTCAATGTGGAAATTACAATTTTTGATTGAAGTGAATTGAACGTTGGTTGGTAACTCAAAATAGAGCTGGCAATAAGCTAGGGATTTCTATGTTTTATTTATAAAAGATATTTGATTTTCTTATAATTCTTTAAGCTACTTTATTTTGAAAGAAATTTTACTACTGAAACATAATTTTACTTTAAAAAAAAATAATAGTTTAATGAATTTTGTATACAAGCAAAGGGTACACTATGACAAGGTAAGCCTTTATTAAATTTTTGCAGTGTATATGGGGTTTGGAGAAAGCTAAAAGTAACGCTGTCCTCATGCATTTGTGTTTTGTATGTGATTAAATATTGTAATATATGATTACCATTCTTACATTAACACCTGAGAAGTTGTTGGCCATTTGGCAATTAAAGGCCAACACCTCTAATTACCAAATAGCCCACACAAAAAGCCACTGGAGTATGTTTTAATAATTTTTCGTCATCAAAAATTATTAGCTGTGATTAAATATTCCTGATTTTTTTAAAGCTGAGATTGATTCTTTTCTACTCTATTTCTAATTAACCTATGTTTCGTCATAGGATCGAATGCAGACTTATTTTAAGTGTAAGTGATTAAATGTAGTCACATACCCTTAAATAGCAATAACAGAAAAAATGATCTTCACTCATGTAATGTGCCATATCTGGAACACTAAATAAAAGAATTGGGGGATTTGAAATATCATTGCTGTTTTTTATATTATTATTATTAATATTCGTGGATTTATTTTATTGACAATTTTGATTTGGGTAATAATATAAAATGTACGACTTTTTTTTTAAATTGAGAAACATATTTCTCACGGTACAGCAAATTCCATTTACTCCAATTTAAAATACCATGAAGATTTACAATAACTTCATTAAATTGTAGTTTGTGGAAGATTATTCACTAATGTATATATTCAGTATATTGCGTGAATATGAAAATGTTCCTTTCAATGTGGAAAATACCTCGACTTACGCGATTAATTTGTTCCGAGAAATAATCGTGTAACGCGAATACGCGTAAAGTGAGTTCATTTAACAAGGGTGAGATAGGGATTAGCTCCAAGAAAAAACGCGTAAATGGCCACCGAAATGGAAATTTTAGCATTTTTTAATTTTTTTAAGTCGCGTTATTATGAAAACGCGTAAAGTGAGATTGCATAAAACGAGGGTGCCTTCAGAACCAGAATCAAAAATTAAGTTTTGGCGACTTCGATGAAAATTAGAAAATAAAATACAGAATTTATTTTGTGCATATTAGTTCCTGACCCATAATCTGAAATTTAATAGTCAATATATGAAACATGTTTTCATATAAGATAAAGCAAATCTTAAAATATTTAAATGAAACGCATAAGATGACACAGATACAAAAATCTGAGTAAAGCAGATAATCAAACAAATGGAATTTCAAAGCTCGCGTCTCGTGGCTCAAGTTGGAGCTCTCTTGTCCATATATTACAAATTAGAATACAATTGCCCTTCTCAGGGTCAGCGGAATTACGATGAAAATGATTTAGCTAAATTTATAACTTAATCAATAAAATTTTGGATTACAAGGGACATATAATAGTGTCTCTCTCTTTACCGATTATTTAATTAAATTTATGGAGACCATTTCAATTTCTTTCATTTTATTTATTTTTATAAGCTTCTTATTTTTGAAATAAAAACGGGAAACTTATTAAAAAATAAAGGACTTACAACGACAAAGGTTTAGGACAGTATTCTTAACATTGAAACACTGAAATGGCAATGGGTTACGCATATCACAACACAAATAATCCATTTATAGAAAATCGAAATTCTAGACTGGATTCCAAGAAACTGTCAATGACATCCTTAATTTAGATGTGTGGATAAAATACGAAACCTGTTTGGGGAAATATGCAAAGGAGTTACTCTATAAATGGACATATGTGAAGAGTGTTTGGAGAGACTATCATTCAGAAGTGTAAAGGCAATGCTTATATTAATGGATGTTCTTAATATTGTTTAGAAGTGTCATAAGTGAAGCAATATTCAAGAAGAAAAGTAATTTTTCTTCGGAGATTTCTATAAGCACTTCGAAAACCCAAATATTGAATAACTTCGAACGAGATTTTATGGTGGTAAAATATTCTTAACACAAAAGTAAGTAAGTCGTTTTGAAGGGATCTTGAGACAAATTCCGTATTAAATTTAGGTTAGAGCTTCAATTTGTGCTTTCCTCCCTTTTCCCAATTTCCTCTTCTCTATATCAGAGGTTTCCAAACTATAGGACGTGCGCCAATTTTTTGTGGATTGCAACCTACTGTTTAGCCCTCTGGCCATTTTTTTGTGGATCGCGAAAAATGTTTAAAAGCAAAATTTTATGATTATCTAAAAAAATTATATGGAGAAGTAAAAATTTTTGAATTAAAAACTTATCTCTCTCGTATTTATTAAAGACAGGTGTGCCACGGTTTGAAATGTTTAAAAACCACTGTTTTATATAATTCAAAATTTCGCAAAATTCGTGTTAAATTTAGTTCTGTCACAAGCTCCACCAAAACTTGCAATAAAATAGCCAATAAGGAATTGAAATGTTTTAAAGTAGTACTAAATTTTATATCTACAGATGATAATAAATACTTTGGTATCCCCAGAAACTAAAAACAAAGTATCGATACTAATTTCCAATAACGCACAGCTAATGTGTCACTAAACAAAGACTTGAAAACCCTGTTTTTTTATTTTAAAAAATACCAATACCCTTACCCCCTCCTTCGATGTAGACCAAAGCAGCGGCGTTTGCCGTTTCTTCACCGTTTTTTCAATCTTGATCCCCAAAATGAAGTTTGATTTCTTCAGAAAAAAGGTTCGAATCTATGGGGAAACTGTAGGTATCGGCACAGCATGACCTTAGCAGTTATTTTGCCATAAAACACAAGCAAACAATATTGATCAAAATTCATAGGCGATTTTGATTAACCTCTCCGTGTTCAATAGTTTTATTTCTAATGAAGATTTCACCTGTTTCCAAGTTCAAGGAAATTCCATGG
The DNA here is from genome assembly GCA_006491805.2 of Dysdera silvatica. Classification (NCBI taxonomy): domain Eukaryota; kingdom Metazoa; phylum Arthropoda; class Arachnida; order Araneae; family Dysderidae; genus Dysdera; species Dysdera silvatica. The sequence goes on from QLNU02015360.1 coordinate 242,563,308, forward strand.
ACTGCATTTTCGCCTCTTCTGTTTCGATTCTTTTTTTTATCCATCCTCGTGAAATTAAATTAGGTATCAATTATTCGAAACAGCACATTCATCTACAGGTAGGCAGAGGAAGCGTCCGGTTCCCATTTTACGAAATTTAAGAAAATATTCCTCACATTTTTTTTAGATTTCCTTGAACAAACATGAGGTTTAAACTATAACATATAAATATGTTTTTCAATAAGACTAACCGCAACACCACACAGTCTAATTTCTTAATTTGAAAATGTAAATTTTCAAAAATAATAACAACATCATCAATCTCTATGTAAGGTGATTCAAAATAAGTGGACGCCTGTTATCTTTTTAGCTGTTAGTCGTAGAAGATGATTATAAAGAGAAAAATGCTGAAATTATGGAAACACATTGAATATGTTATTTATTTTATAAGTAGAGAAGAAGGTAGTAATATGGACCCTGTAGGTATCATGGATTCCCTCGGTTCCTCGGCCGGAACGAGGAACACTCTAATGGTTGACGGGTAAACCAACTCTAATTACACTGCCTTAAATAAGAGATTGACATTGCTGTGATTTATCGAAGGAGCATTCGTGTTGTGAGAGATAGCAGTTTCACCCTATTCGCGAACGTTTAGCAAGGTAAGTGATATATAAGTTTTATGGGTATTTATGTTGCACAACGCCCAAATTTCTATATCATACCTGGAACTACACTAGTTAGACGATAATGTGTCGAAATCAGACTTCAAGTTTTTGGTTAGGTTTGTGAGTAGTGATGTGATAATAATTTCAACATGGTGTTGCTGGTCATATGGATCCTCAAAGTGCGTGCAATATGGATCCCCTGTAACCGTTTTATTTTTCCAGACTCAGACTACATTGCAGCACGTGATGAGAAAATCAATCTGAAAATGAATAGTTCCCCTCCATTTCACTTCAACAAACTCTTTTGCAAGAGGACTTTTGGCGCAGACAACAAACAAAGAAGAGGACCAATCAGGTGTGCGAAACGCCAACTATCTCTTCTGTGACTCAGTTGTCACTGATGACTGCCATGGAGAACTACAGGTCATGTGTATGATAGGTCAATTATGGGAACACAGTGAATGTGCTAGAGCTGAGAAAGAAATTTGTATTTGAGACTTTTGTAAATAATTTCTATTTTTGCAACAATAAATTTCATTTTTGACAAATAAACTGTAACTATTTAATGCAGGTCCATAATACCTACCCGCACCAAAATCGATTTCTTTTTCTTTTTGTTAATCACTTGTTATGGAATGGTATGTATATTCTAAAATTATTACTCCTGCTGCGGCCTGGCCTTCAGTTAGCATAGGCGACCAACCGTTCCTGAGCAATTAGGAAATTGGCTTGAAATGTAGGCACCAATTTACAAAAATAAAGTGGGGTCATTACTCCCTTTTCCTCTAAAAGTATAAAATATGAAATATAACTTTTCTTTTTGAAATATTTTGCTTTTTGATACCGTACAATATTTTTCTAATTGGAAAATTCTTGAAGTTCTGTATAAAAACTTAAATTTTGTATTTTTATACATACGCAACTCCTTATAAAATAAATGATTTACTATCAAAAGAATACTATGACTGATAACGGCGCACCATAACAAGTAAAATTTTGACACTGTTTCAACATATAAAAAAAAATTGTAACATTTTGAGAATTACTGTTTTCTTTGTCAAACGAAGTGAACGGTAGTTCTTAAACCGTTACGGAACCTTTCCTTATACGTTGGACCCGGCCAGGAATTTGACGCAGTTAGCGACCAAAGAATGAGATCGTTATGCAGTGACGCATAATGTCGAATAATAAAACGAAAGTATTACTAAATCTAAATATTTCCATTGAAAAATGCTATTAAATATAAGATTGTTTGCTTATTAAAAAATTGGGAAGGGGGCGTCAAAATATGGTTTCGCCCTGTATCATATTTACTGTCGCCCCGGCTTTGGCCTTGGGTCCCAACTTAAACTTATTCGGGCCCTGGTATAAATGCATATAATATATGCACTTGCTAATAATTTTGGAAAAACTCTGCTGAGTTTATAAACAAACACACTCAACCTTCGGATTAAAGTTACCCCTGTGGGTATGACAAACTCACCTTATGAGCGGAGTGGTAATTATAATAAATTGTGATAAAATAAATAAGGAGAATATATAAATAACCTGCGGTTTCCTGAAGGTATTACTATTTTTTCATTGGATCCTTTAAAACTCCAAGATATGGTACAAGTACTTTCAATTAGAAGTACAGAAACTGAACTTACAAAAGATCAAAATCAATGTTAATAAATTTACAGAGAAAGCAAAAGTATAAGTTGGCAACATTGACCTAAAATTGGTGATTCAAGTGCATACCTAGGCTAAACGATATCAATGGAAGACGATATCCTGAAGGAACGCTAAAGATATATTAAACTTAGCTGAAGTGTATTCATAAAAAATAGCTCTATCCTGAAAGAGGAATTTCCCTTTTGTCTAAAAACAAAGATCTTCAAATAGTGCGCATTATCAGTCCTCTCTCTCTTAGCGATCAGAAATATGGAGGCTAACAAAACTGTTAAGACAGAATTTGCAGACAACCCAAAGGAGCATGGAGAGGTACATGCTTGTAATAACTAGAAGGGATCGAAAACAAGCAATATGTAGGCGAGAGAGAGAGAGAAATTAGATGGAGGACATCATTATTAATGTCAAAAAGCTAAAATAGCAGGCATATCACAAGAAGAAAAACTGACCAATATTGGATAACTGAACATTTTTAACCGGATTCTACAAGACAGCTAAAAATTTTTTACACACACGTTTAACCTCAAACTAGTTTTTGCTTTTTTGTATAAAAAAAGAGCAGATTAAAGTACTTCCGTTTGACTTCGAGCTAAGACGATGTCTCTTTTTATGCTTTACAAAAAGCAATAAGCTCAAGTTAATGCTCAAACATGGGTGTCAGAAACTAAAATTAGTTATCTTGATTCCCCATGAAAAAAATATAAAAACACGCCTAGTTGGCTTTGTGTTTACATTTATCAATTATGCTCTAACCACAAGAAGGGTAATAATATCGTGCAATTCTAAAAGACAGTAGAATCTACGAAACGTCTGCAGATTAGATGGAAGGATGAAATAAGAAAGCAGGTTGGAGTGATGTGGAAATTGTTCAGGATAGACTTGTATAGAACGCACTTGGAGATACTTTGATTCAGCAGTGGATGGATGATGATTGAACATGATCGGATCTGTATATATATATATATGCACAGGGATAAATGGTATTTTCCAAAGTATTAAGAACTTGGCACGGTATATTATTCAAACACGCTGCTGTATTACTTATTTTCTTACAATGCTGTTGCTAATGTATTGCAAATAAAAATATACGTATATTATCCCCTCTCTCCCTTTCTTTCTTTTTATTTATCAAAACATTACAAAAGTAAAGAATAGGTTATTTGAGGGGAGTAAATAAATACGTGTATACTTATTTTTACACCTCTTCCGCTACTGGCGCCCATTTTTTTTATGTGAGTTTAGTTTGCCGTCTGATTTAAGAAATGCAAATAACTCTTTCGTTAGCCCTATAAGCATTTACGTTGTGCGCCAGCTCATTTAGACGAATAGAACCTGCCGCACATTTCTAAAATATCGTTATTTTTTTCGTATTCACTAGAGTCACGCCATAGAGAATCTTATGAATACAGAATTCCTGAGTAGCATTTAATAAATTATAGAAAAAATAAAGATTCTTTTGTCTTAATGCTTCTGAGTTTATGGTTTGTTTGCGTTTCGTGGCCAAGAATTCTTAAAATCGTGCTGTGCTAGAAATTCCGGTTTTCCGAATAATCCGGCTCATTGTCGCCAAGAGAATCAAATTCAGGAATACGGATTGGCAGGAACGACTGGGTATATTCATTAGCAAAAAAATTATTTAAAATAAAAATTAAAGAAACAAGGGAAAATAAAGAAAAAGTAAAGCTGAATAAAAAGAAAATTAAAGGAAATGCACCTCTTGATAAAGAGAACAGTAGTTCTTGAAACGTTACGAAGTTTATATTATGCTTTTAGTAAGCTTTACTCTTTCTCTATTTCTTTCTATTTAATTTTCTTTTTATTTAACCTTCATTTTTTGTTTTCCTTCATTTCCTTAACTTTTTCTAATTTATTTTCCTTCTTTCGTTACTTTTACTATTTTTATTTGCCATTAACTTTCCTACTTAACTCATTATTCCTTCTATGTTCTTTGCTTTCTCATTCCAGCCGGTGACGAAATTTTACTCGTTATCAAAGAAAGTTGAAGAAAAACCAAAGAACAAATGTGGAAGCAAAATTCTTAGATGCCTTAATCGCTTCTATATATTGTTTACTTTTATTTACGTTATTTTTAGTAATTTTTAAAGGAAACAATTTATGTGTGAAAGAGGAAAAAAGAAAGGGGAAGAGAGAAAGAGAGAAAGTGATTCTCATTTTTTGTATAACAATACAATATTTCGAGAAATTTTTTACAACGCAAACACCACAATCGATTTAACGTAGGCATGTGAATATATTCACAAGACTCGAAGTTTATTCCAAATCATCGATCTGTGGTAACAAAATGCGACGGACGATAATTTTCGCGTAATTCCTTTTACCCTTACTTTAATCTAGCCCTAATCAATCACAAACTAAGTTAAGGCCAAAGAAAAAGTCTTAGCAAAACTATGTCTGTTCCAGAGTCGAATATATTCTTTCTAGTTTTAACGTAGTTGATCACGACAGAGAATTTTCTTTGCATCCTATGACAAGTTCCGAAGTAATTCGACGAAAAGTAATCTTGGATTTAAAATGTCTGGTTTCCTAAAAAAATTGTGCAGAATTCTGAGCTCATTAAATATTTTACGCTCTGGTGGTTTCCGCTTAATGATGTCATATTTCGGATTTCCTTTAATAATTTGCAGCATTTTACACACTTTTTTGGCTATTCAAACTAAAATTTTGCTTATTAATCCCATTCTTTTACTCTTCAGAAGCAAGGGATCGTCCATTAAACGTAGCCAAGGTCAATAACAAACGGCAGCCTGGGCCATTCCAGTGATTCTTAGCACCCCCTGCTTTCATGCCACACTGACCGCTGCCTTGATCAGGAGCACTCCAGCACCTGGAGACTAGGGGCCATGGTTTCTGGTGTGTCAACATAATGGAGGAATTAGCCATAATTTCACCACGCTGGCTAGACGGGTTGGTGAATTAGCCC
>QLNU02015360.1:242570089-242601163 GCA_006491805.2 Dysdera silvatica
AAACTTAATAATATCTTACAACTTAATATATGGAGAAAAAAGCGTTTTTTCTTGTTCTCATTCGTCTAGTAGGTCAAGACACCGCGGGCTAATTGCGGGGACCCTGGTTCGAATCCGGGATGAGGACGGCGTCTCTTTTTCTCCTAAACAGAAAATAGCTCTAGTTTGAGCTACTAATACGTGGGTGTCAAATTTATTTGTAATAAATTATTACAGCCGAATTGATTTTGTAAACACTCTAGAAATGAAAAAGTTAATTTGACGAAGAAATGTTGTAAAGAATGAAAGTTTTGTGAAAAATTCAGATGATAAAAAAAAAGAGAAAGAAGATAATTTCCTACTTTTTGTTTTATCTTTTAATTTCTTATCTATCAACTTATTTCATACCAAGACTCTTCCAAAATATGATAGGTGGATATTAAAGAAGGTAGCTGAATAAGATTTTCGTTTGGTCAAACAGTAAGCTAATGGGAAATTTATAAAATGTAAAAAAGGAAATAGTATTAAACGTAATAGATATTTTAATTCATTTTTATGGAGTATTTTAAGTGAGAAAGTTATTACAGACATTTGTATATCCGTATACCACAACATTTCATTCTCTGCTTTATTTCATTCATTCATTCATTCATTCATTCATTCATTCATTCATTCATTCAAGGATAACAGATCTATCTATAATTGGATAAGTTAAGTCATCACAGCATTCGACTTTAATCTCTTGGTTACGGACTGTTTTCAAAGATTTCCGTCATAATGTAGGGCTACATATATTGTCCATAAATTTGTTTGCCTATTTGTAATGTATACACCAATGATTATAAGTAAGACTTTTCATCATTTGCCCTGCGGTGGCGCAGTGTGGTAACGCGTTCTCCTATTGCGCGGCTAATCCGGGTTCGACTCCCAGCAGTGCAAAAAGAACGCTTACTCAGAGATCTCATAAAAGATCGCACTGCTCACTGTAGTCCGGGGTTTGGTTCCCCAGGCCTTAAGAGGTTCGGATTCCTCGGAAAACTGTAGGTCCCGGCGCAGCATGACCACTGTAGTCTTTGAGCCGTAAAACCAAAAAACAAACAAACAAACTTTTCATGATTTCGTTTTTACGTCTGTGGTTTGTTAATTTCTTATGTCCCGTTATAAGAAGGAAGAGGTGATCAGATTTTTTCATCTTGATTTTTGTGTTGAGCCTGTCACTTAATTATTCAACTAAGAGTTTCTTCAGACATGATACAAAACTATATTTATAAGCAGAAAAAATACCCCGTTTTTTGATCATAGACGATGTCTTGTATTTATGAGTAAATGCGGATTGAAATTCCTATTTCTTTTATTTACGCGATACAAGTATATTCATACAACCCTTTTTATAATATTTTATGGATCCTCGAGTCATTTGCAATATAGCGGAGAAGGAGAATTTTGCTGAATCTATATCAAGAATTGACATTTAAATGAGTTAAATATACTCGGCCATATGGCGAATCAAACATCGAATTTGTTCAGTTTCTGTGAAACATCGACTGCAAAGAAATGCAGAAGACCCACGTCTGTTATATAATTCAAAAAGCTTTCTAGGCTTGTAATTCTATTATCGCCGCTTCATAAGAGATTTCCCCAATACCAACCAATCTTTAAATGCGCCGTAGAAGAAAATCATTTCCTTTATGTAGCTCTTTGAGAAGGAAAACTCGTTTCTGATGTTAAAGAGGGGCAATGTCTGGAACTAAGACCTTTTAGTGACGCACGGAAACTGTTTGGAATACCAATGTTGGATATGAAACACTTAAAACTTTTACAAAACAAATGAAGAAAGAATAATAGTTTAGAAGTTGCATATACAGTATCAGACGATATTCGTGGGCAACAATAAACCGATGGGTACAGGTTCAGATTATTGCATGGACAAACAAAATAAATGTCTAGAGTCCGCTTTTTTGAGGAGCCCGGCATGGTGAAGTCTCAGCGCTACTTCAAAATCGTTGCCAATCAGACACTATCACTACTAGGGCAGTAATTTTATCGCGGCGCGAACTTCCGCGAATATTAAAGTTTTTTGTATGTATGTATGATGCATATAAATATGTTACCTGTACCAATTTTATTTTTAAAGCTGAAAAATTTAAATTCCGCAACGGATTTAGCGATCAATTGTGTATAGCGAGCATTTTCATTGATACCATGATTTTCGTTATATTCGGGTCCTACTGTAATTATACAGTAGGGTACAGGCTTAATTTCTACTAAAAGGGGCCCGGAAAAAAATTGTTTAGGGCCCTACGAAACCGCAATCAAGCACTAGATGAGTCTAGAAGTAATTTTAAATATTTTGTGGGATAAATATGGTTACCCTACAATTTGTGTTGATCAAGAAAATAGCTGCTAAATGGTTATACAGCAACAAGTGACGGCCAATCAAATCTTTATTAAATAAGTGAGCTCACCACAATTCATATTAACCAATCAAACCCCAGTTAAGCAGTAGAGATGAGGGCTCATTTTTCAAGCCCGAGACTGCCCGGGTCCGAAATTTCAAATATAACTTTAACCCCTTAATGTACGATTTAAATTTTTTAAAAAATTACTAAACTACACCATGTAATTTCCTTCGAATCTTCACATATACTCGTATTTCTGAAATCCTCGAAAACGAATCACGTAATTGTATTTCCTGCAGTGCCGTATTTCCCAATAGGCTATATTAGGCTACAGACTAGGGCGGCAAAATTTTGTGTATTAAGTTTGATATAACAAAATTAATACCATATGATATAATCAGATGTTTTGCCGAGAAGAAAGCTAGACGTCATGCTTTCCATTTAAATACCAGTGTTCGATATATTTTTTTTTTTTTCTAAAATTAAAATTTATTTCAATAAAATTGAATTTGATTTATTATGCGCAAAGAAGAGATAATACTTCAATATAAGTTCATATTGTTTAATGTTTATGTTTCAATTTATGAGTTTGTTTTTCAACATCTCGGTTATGAATATAAAAGTTTTTCTCGTACGGAAGTGCCAGAAAAATTGGCACACCTACCTAATATCGTGCAGCCCCCCTCCGTGCGCATGCCAAAGTGCCGCAACACGACGTGGCATGGACTCGACTAATGTCTGAAGGTATCCTGGAGACAATTCACACCAGGAATCCTGCAGGGCAGTCCACAAATCCATAGGAGTGCGAGGTGTTGGAGATCTCTTCTGAACAGCACGTTGCAAGGCATCCCAGATATGCTCGATAATGTTCATGTCTGGCGATTTAGGTGGCCAATGGAAGTGTCTAAAGTCAGAAGAGTGTTCCTGGAGCCACTCGGTAGCAACTCTCGATGTGTGGGGTGTCGCATTATCATGCTGAAATTGTCCAAGTCCGTCGGAATGCACAATGGACATGAATGGGTGTAGGTGATCGGACATGATGCTTACGTACCTGTCACCTGTCAGAGTTGTCTCTAGACGTATCAGGGGTCCCATATCACGCCAACTGCACACGCCCCATACCATCACAGAAGCTCCACCAGCTTGAACAGTCCCCTGTTGACATGTAGGGTCCATGGATTCATGAGGTTGTCTCCATACCCGTACACGTCCATCCGCCTGATGCAATTGGAAACGAGACTCGTCAGACCAGGCAACGTGTTTCCAGTCATCAACAGTCCAATGGCGGTGTTGGCGGACCCAGACGAGGCGTAAAGCTTTGTGCCGTGCAGTCAACAATGGTACACGAGTGGGCCTTCGGCTCCGAAAGCCCATATCAATGATGGTTCGTTGAACAGTTCGCACGCTGACACTTGTTGATGCCCCAGCATTGAAATCCGCGGCAATTTGAGGAAGTGTTGCACGTCTATCTCGTTTAACGATTCTCGTCAGTCGTCGAAGGTCCCGTTCTTTCAAGGTCTTTTTCCGGCCGCACCGCTGTCGGAGATTTGATGTTTTACCGGATTCCTGATATTCACGGTATACCCGTGAAATGGTCGTACGCGAAAATCCAAATTTTGTCGCTATCTCGGAGATGCTATGTCCCATCTCTCTTGTGCCGACTATAACGCCACGTTCAAAATCACTTAAATCTTGATAACCTGCCATTGTAGCGGCAAGAACCGATCTAACAGCTTTGCCAGACATCTCTTGTCTTATATAGGCGCTGCCGACCGCATCGCGTTACGCTGATTGGTTGCAAAGCTCCGTTATTTGCATACGCACGCCTGTACCAGTTTTTCTGGCACTTCAGTGCATGTTGAATGAAACGATTTTTATTTTCCTACCTCCGATTGGGGGGTGTGCGGGTAGGAAGGGGCGGCAAAATGGTAAGTCCGCCCATGATTCCCTGGAGAATATCGATATTGAAAAGGTAGGTTTCGGCTTCGGTTAATCAATCTGATGAGCCCGAACCCGCCCAAGACCGAAAATAATATGAGTTATAGAGGCCGTCTCGTCTCTATTAAGCAGATAGTTGTACCACAATTATGCGCAATTTCGCCACAAATAGCTTTTTGTATATAGTACGCTAAATAGAAACTTTAAAACTTTTCAATAAACTGTGCGATTTTTAATAAGCAGCATCATTATATCAGGCGACAAGCTAATTGGTCGGTAATTTTTTAAATCCTCTTTATCACCTTTTTTATGCAAAAGAATTACTGTTGCAGAATCCCATTGGTTTGGTATGTTACCGCTGTTAAGACATTTGGTAAAGAATTTTGCAAGTATGTCTTCTACATATTCTCCAGCTTCTTTTAGGATATCTAATGTAATACCATCATCACCAGGGGCTCTTCCTTTCTTCATATTTTTTATTGCAAATGAAACTTCTTCTTTTAAGATTTTAGGAGCTGTTCCTTCGACTATTTCAGTGTCTTCGTTTAATTCACTGTTACTTTCATATAGTTTTTTGTAGAATTCTTCAACTCTTCTAAGTATTTCTTCCCTATTTCTTGTTACGGTGCCATCCTCTCCTTTTAATGCAATGATGTGTTTCTTCCCAATAGACAAACTCCCTTTAACAACCCTAAGGCTCTTGTTGCTTTCAATGGCCTTCCTTACTAACTCACAATTGAATTTTCTTATATCTTCTTTCATGTTTTTGCGCAAAGTTTTGCAAAGTTCTACATACTCGATCTTGCGACTGGTATTTTGATTGTCCACCTTCATATCTCTTCGCCTTTTCATGAGTTGTTTCGTCTTCTCAGATAATTTGCTATTGTGCTTTTTACAGGTTACACCACCAATTTCCCCAGCAGTTTCAACTATTGTCTTAACAATGTTTTCATTTGCTTCTGAGATATCACTTTCATCAATAAGTCCTTCCAGTGCAGAAAAGCGATTTTTTAATTCCAACTTGAATGCCTCGGTATTTTCTTTTAATTTCTTTAAATCCACCCTCTTACATACTTGTTTCCTAATGAGCTTCTGCCTTTCTAGTTTAGTATTTAAGTGCATTTTATATATATATATATATATATATATATATATATATATATATATATATATATATATATATATATGTAAATATATATGTATGTATATATAGCAATAATATGCTCTCGAAGGCCATCTAATAGGGCTTACAACCCACATCAATACCCCCTCTGCGTACGCTAGTGATGTGGTCAGCAGAAAGTGCATGAGAAGCCAGTTCAGTTTTGGTTCAGAAACCAGTGGGTGGTCTGTTAACCACGTTCACACATGCAACAGAACACCGTCACGTATCAAGTCTGGACCGCACTCAGTAACAGAACATCGTAACATCCCCACTTTCCACCAGTTGTCGGTTTTTACCCCGGCGCATCAAAGGAATGTCACGGTGCTATGTTGTAACCCATGTTCCTGTATTTGGGCCGGTTTACGAACAACAGCGTTTTGTCAGTGTAGATTGGATATCGGCGTGAACTGATGGGAAGCAGTGCTGTTACGCACTGATGACACGCGGCAATGTTCTCCCTGTAACATCATCGTGTGACACGGGGTGTTATGCGACGATGTTCTGTTGCATGTCTGTACGCATCCTATGGACGAATACGTCAAGGAAGGGCAGAGTGAGCCACCTTTTTCCTCATCGAATACAAATTGAATGTTCGGATTGACGCTGTTGAAAATATCGATGATTTGAGAAAGAACTAAATTATCGAGCAGAATAGTAAAAAAAATTCATCGGCTACGTATCTTGTCCGGATTTTGAACAGGACAAAAGGAGAAATTTGTTCTTCTACGCAATGCAAAAATGTAAATATGTATATCACAAACTCTTGGGAATACTGTATTGCGAGACCAGTAGTCTGCAAAATTGCTTTGAAAAGATAATAATAGATAGTAAATATAAAATCTCCCCCTTATCCTTTAAATATATCCTATATTTAAATGTATGTGGACAAAAATCCATTTATTTTTAATGCTGAATGACTATCGGGTGTGAATATTAGGTGACGAAAGAATTTGGATTTGAATATAGGATAAACGCTCGTGTCTGTTGATGTTATTCACAAAATGACTTACCAATATAATACAAGGGACTTATTTTGCAAACAGTTAACAGATTAGAAAAAGTATTATTATTATCACAGAGTTTCAAAAAGCGCTTTACATTGTCTTATTTATTTCCTTAAATCTCATGCTATTTTATGTTGCAAATCATTTTCTGTAAATATTTATAAAAGACGCACACTATGCAACGAAATGAAAAGCATATTTATAAAATTATACACACTATGTAATGAAACCAAAATATATGTTTTCATTGTTAGTTTTTTCACGAAATGTATTAACCAAAATCTTTGTATTTTGAAACGCAGTGCTTATAACCAAAACAATTTAAACCTCAAGTAAACTTGATATAAAAAGTTTTTTAATATCAAGAACATTAATTTTTTTTAAACCTGCGAATCTGATCACAACACCTTGGTTTTTAAATTTTAATCACTTTTTTCTGTGTTTAGCGAATTTGAAAGGCTTTTAAAAGCTTTTGAAAATTTTCAAGTGTAGACGTTTTAGAGTATTTGCCTAAAAAAATCGCTGTTTAAATCCCATTTGTGTACCCAAATTTTTAAACCTAGCGTAACAAACGCTGCGGCCTCTACTTGCTGCTATTTACTATTGATACCGTGTAAATCATAAAAAATATATAAAACAATTATCTGTTATCGTATACTTGTGAAATTTTAAAGATTTTCCTTTCCAGATCAAAAAGGATGCGTGTAAAATTTTATCAAGTTTAAGCTGTGACACTAAATATAAAATAGACGTAATTTCGATTAGAAATTTTGTCTCACAATTGTCATTCAAAATCCATTTAATGGCGTCTAATCCTGCGGTTACAAATATTTTATTTTCTCGAGGAAGAAAGGTTTGTTTCAGAAGTAAAACATTGATGCTCCATGTTTCTCTCGTTTTTTCTTTCGGAAAAATTAGTGCAAAGCAAAATTATTAGAAACAATAATCGAACAATTAATAATCGTTTGGGGTTTTTACGGGGCAAGGACCACAGGTCATGCTATAGCGGTACTTACGATTTTCCAAGAAATCTGAGCCTTTGCAGCCGAGGAGGCAGATCCCAAATTATGGTGACAAAAAAATTTCAAGCGTCCCATGATACCGCTGGGTATCGAACACGAGCAAATTGGTACGACAGTCGAATGCGTTACCATTGCGCCACCATGGAGCAGTGGACTTACAGTTTTCCGAGGAGTCCGAAACTCTTAAAACAGGGATCTTCAACCTTTTTCAGTCCAAGGGTCAATTTTGCTTATTCTTGCAGGCCCGCGGGCCGCACTACTGTATCAGCAATATTAGGACTGAACAAAGGCGGACGTAGGGGGCGCAGACAGCGCCCCCTGGTTTTGCGCGCCCACCCAAAATATTTTCTGGATCTGCCTCTGGGAATAAGTATAAATACTATATTACAATGTAAAATATGTATGGACGCAAAAAAACATTTACAATACTTTTAGTTATTAATATGTAAAGCGAAATCAAACCTTATAGTGAGATTTTTGGCACTGCTTATTTTTAACAATTTTATCAATATCAGGTCTTATTTTTGATATTACAATCCTAAAAGTGTTTCCAAGGTGGACGTCAGTTATTCTGGTCCTAACTTTTGATTTTACAAACTTCATTCTTGAAAACAGCTGTTCTCCGACGCACTGGAGTAAGCAGGGGAGCTGATGAGGGTTGTAGACCCCATGCGATGAAATTTTTTATATATGCACATGACTATATGAAGTTGAAGTTCTGTAACTTCCATTGTAAGCCTTTAACCCGCTCATGAGCTTTCTACGTACGCCTATGCGAATATGTAAATGCTCCCAAATAGTGACATAATTTTTTCAGAGCATGCAGTTAAATATATGGTTGAGATGTCCTTATCGGCATATTTAGAATAAAATTCAATAAGTTCTAAGTTGATTTTTTTAAATTTCCAAATCACTAATGCACTGCAAATCAATAAAACAACCCCTAATGACTATATATCCCAGAAAACTAGATTAAAACACGATTGAGGGAAGATTTCGTCTTACTTTAGTTCTCGAGGATTTTGAGATATTTACTGCGAAATGTGAAAATGTAAACAGAATAAAATACATTGATTTAAGACCCAGAGGGAGAAAAGAGCTTTATTTTTGTGTGAAACAATTTGTATTTTTTCATGAGTCAGCGGGCTGCAGGTCGAAGGTCCTTGTCTTAAAGTCTAAGGACCCAAGTACTGGACTACGGCGAGAATTTAATCGGTAGGCCGTATTTTTTTTAACATTGTTGGGAATCGAACCCAGATTAGCAGTAAGCCAGAAGAAGACGTCACTCCTGCTCCACAACAGGCCAGAATTTAATATCGAATAATAAATTATAAGAACAAAATTAGTGTCACCAATACATCAATTACCGCAATTATTCTACAAGACATACAATATTTTTATTTAGAATTATGTCCCGAAAACGGGAATTCGGCTGTTAATGGGTAAAGTAAGAGTGTATTTACGTATATACATGAATACTGGATTTCGGTTTCGATCCTTCATTCTGTAACTGACCGTTTGCGTGACAAGTTTCTTTCCATTTCCTATAAAGAAAAAGAATTTTTCTGTGAAACGATGATCTACACGTCATCATTTCGTCGCGTATTTCGATAATTTGCTTTAAAAGACAAAAGAAAAATAAGTCATTTTTGTATTTGTTTTTGGGGCTCTTTCGAAAAGCCCAACCGTTCAACTTCGATTTTTTTTACAATGCTGTTTTCTGCTTTTGTTTCCGGAGTTCCCATGCGAATAAATCATGACCAAAGAGCTTGGTCCAATATCCCAGTCCTTTTGCATACAGTTATGGGTTTTGAGAAAATTCTACGAAAACTACTCAATAGAATAAACGATTCTCTATATCCCAAAAAATTTGCATTCGAATTCAGGTCGTTTAAAGCTTGCGGAATAGATGGTCCATTTTTATGTATTCCAAAGCGATTGTTTGTTACAGGTTGCAAGGGAGGATGCATTATTTCGGCCTTGCGCTCTGGACAGTTTCTTTGCGTTTGTTGTGCTTTATTTTCTGCATACATTTGTATTAGAAATAAGTCTGGAAGTTTTTTCAGGGTAAAAATAAATTCTTTTTGCAGGGACGTTTAGGGAAAGCACTTGCTACTGCAAAAACGTATGAGCATTGCGTTTTCTTCCCTTTTTTGTTCACTCTGATTACTGACTCGTATGTTTTCGGTAACACCACCGTATTATGCTTTTGGAGGGCTTTAGACGATTTATTTTCTCTAATTTTTATTATTGGGTTCATTTGTTTGATTCCCGTCATGTAAATTCTCGCATCCTTCTGCGTTTCGTAGGCACCATAATTTCTATGAGTTTTCTCATATTTTCCGGTCTTAATTAAGCTCTTTCCAACTTTCTAAATACTTTAATTTCAATTTACTGACTTTCTTGGAAATTACGCTGCCTCTTCAATACTTTAACTTTGTATAATGCATTTTCGTATGTTGTGCAAATGTGTTGATTCATGAAGCGCTCTTCTGAATTTAGAAACCATTGAGCAACAGGGAAACTTTGTTGAACTGTGTAAATTTTATGCCCGTGTGTAAACCGTGTAAATTTTATTATGTATTGTTTTGTAAATGGGTTATTTGTTTCCGGATCTGACTTTATATATAATGTTTCTCTTTCCCCTTATTCATTATTTTGGTATATTTGACTGAATACTTATTTCTTCGGCTGAAATTTTAGTATGTTCTGAAAAACGAAAGCATATAAATATTCTGATGCAGCCTTCAGGACAACGAAAATTACATGATTTAAGTCTGTAACTTTAGATGGATTTTAATAAAACCCCAACATTTATTTATATAAATCGAATACTACGCAGATTAAATTAAACAACGATTTATATCAACGTTTATTGGCGTAGTGAACATTTCTTTTCTTTCGAACGTTTCACCATCTAACCACGCCATAACATCGGCGCTGGTATCACTACACCAAAAAACGTCGATATAATTTGTTGTTCAATTTTAGCTCCAACATATTCGAAAGTTTAGGAGTAATTTTATCAGACGTTAGTTACAAACAAACTCAAGTTTGGCAAAGGGAAAATGGCAAATAATTACTGCTATTTGCTAAACAAATACTTTAAATTATTAGAATAATATGAAGCAGTCTGTCTTCTCTCAGCTTCACTCACTTAATAGGAGAAAATAACCGCACACATTGTTTACAGAAATCTTCATCAAAAACCATTCTAGCCCAGACTATGGAAGTATATATTTCCCAATCTCACTTGTAGAGAAGGCAATTGTCCTTAGAATATTTTTCTTTTTTACAGTTTGTGGATTAAGACTCTTTTTTTATGGATCCAAATTGCTTTCGTACTTATTTCAGTCCATAGAAAAACAAAAGAAATAAAAATGTGTTATTTATCACTTTAATATCGTAGAAGGAAATTAGTGAGATTAAATGGTTTGATAATACCATACAGTGTAATGATAAATAGATAAATGTGCTCAATAATTCAAAACTCAAATATAAATGTGCAGAAATATAACCGAGCTATACAATGAATCAGTACATTTTGGCGATATCTACGTTGAACCGAAATTTATATTGTATTATTATTTAATTGTAATTTTACTTAGTTTATAAACTTAGACTCGTTTCTAATTGTATTTCCTATGAAATATACAGTTTGTAGAAATGAATTGAACCTTTTTAACCCGTCTTAACTTTAACTGACTTACCTTTCTTAACTTGATTTACTCGACCGTAATTTTTTAATATTTACACCATTTTTTTAATTATGCAAAACTTTTAAGCGTCTGTATGCACAGGCATACGATTTTACGTAATTTCATTTATTACATGCATTTTTTGTGCAAATTTTTTTACACATATTGAAAAATAATTTACTTTCTCTACTGCAAATATTATTACTGTAAGAGTTTATTTATTAGAAAAATATAAGGATCAGATTTTCATTTTAACTGCTTTAGACACTACATTTGTATATATTAGTTAATTTGGAAATCTAATGACCTTATTATTTCCTTATTAAAGTATTAATTATTTTAAAATTTGTTCTTCATTAATTTGAATTTCAGCAAACTTCGGTTATTAATTGATTAATTCAGTACATTAATTAATTATTTGTATGTTCCGTCTTCTAATAAAGGTATTGAAATATTCAGAAAAATAACAGCATCGTATTTTAGTTAACTTAAACGAATTGATCAAGTAAAGTAATCTAAAAGAATAGAGAATGTTAATATTACCAGAACAAAAAACATATAAAAGCATATAAAATCATATAAAACATAAGGGAAAGTCAAACTGAGTACCAGTTCAATAATAAAACAAATATTTATATAAAACAAGTACTCAACAGAAAATTTTGGTATTGTTACCAAACGGTATGTAAGAGGAAGTACTAAATGGATATTTAAATTCATCTGCGCGCAATGTGTAGCACATTATATGTGACCCAATTATATCTTCCTTGTCTTTCTAACATTTGACGAATGTTTGCATAAGCACATTCCAACAATCAGTAATAGCTCTTCATTTATCAGCAACAAAAATGTATGATCTGATGGTACCAGCCGAGATAAAGTGACTCTTTGCTCTTGTTTTGGCAACTTAATTCGTTGGGAGAAACGTGATATTTTGGAAAAATAAGGAAAAATAATGTGCTCATTTATGAAAAAAAAACGATTAGTATTTTGTGCTGCTTAATTATAAGCTCATCGGTTGTCATTAATGAGCAAAATTACAACAAATATTTTAATTACAATTATTGTACTAAGGTCCAAACAACTAATCCGATTACTGCTCTTTTGACTTTTCTTCCTTTTCATGCACTGTATATAAAATAAATTAGCAAAGAATGGGAAATTAAGACCCAGACGTATAAAAGGCAATTAGAGCTTGCTCCAACTTTTTTTTTTAGGAATAACAAATTATCCGCTCTTTTCCCTCTCCCGCTTTTTCTCTTCCTTATTTTCAAATCCTCCGCGACATTAATATCTCAGTCACGTTCTTGTTCTGTAAACTTCTCGAGTTGCCAGGCTATTTCGAATATTTATTTAAAATGAATTGTATTTCATCCGCATTGCTTTTGCACCCTCTCTGCTTTTACCCCACTCGTAGAAAATATAGAAAATATATCAATCGTGACAACCAACGCCTTCATGAGGTTTTCCACTTCTTCAAATGAATTCAGTCAGCCATTCTTTTTCTGGAAAAATTCCCCTTTCACGTGTTTACACTCCACTACATTGCAGTTGTTCTGTACATAGCCTCATTTTTATTTATGATTTCTTTCTATCTTTGGAGTTCGCATATAAACCGTCTCAAGCTTCACAATGATCATATAAAAACATGAACGCTATTGGGGCAAATATATTCCCTATGAGTAAATGAACCATCTAGTAACTGAACCAAACGCTATTTTGTTTTTCAAAGGCACATAAATATATTCTCTTTCTCACGCATATTTATGGTTCTGTTGCTATGTTCGGGTATATATATATATATAACGTATTTGAATTATGCATGGAAAATTGTACTATTCCAGATTTTGATTCAGAAATCTTCCCTCCTCCTTTTACATAAGAGATCCATGTGTAGGTCAATATAGAATATCGGGTTCTCTTAAAGAAATGCACTTCTGCCCCTGTATATATTGAAACGGTCATGTACCAGTATTAGGACTGAAATAGTTTTAGTACGCCAAAAAGTTTAGTCGAGTGATGTAGTTTAGAAATTGTGTTTACTGGGCAGCTGAAATCGCCTTTAAAATGTGATCTTTTGTTTTCGCACAGTTTGGGCATAATAAATATTATGAGGGTACTGGATTTAAGAAGAGGGTAGAAAACACTAGTAGGTGGAATTTCTTTCCACTAGGGTGGCAAGCTAACTAAACTCGAACAGATTTGGTGAACTTGTCTCTCTCGCAATGTTAACATTACATTAAAGCCGTGCTAGAATAATCGTTCTTGGCTTATTTTCTGGATGCAGAGTTTCCATAACGCAACCTAGATATCTTCTGTGAAAATTATTTGAATTCAGGGTTCTGAACTCAGGTGAAATTGAACGGTGTAAGCTAAATACTTTTATCCAATGTGAAAAGAAGATGGACAGCGTATTCCCACAGAACGCTGAGAATTAAACGTTTACTGGGCTTTTATATGTTACCTTTCGGATTTGTTTTGCTTTTTTCCTTATACTGTGTAATTGGATGAAAAACTGTTTAAAAGAATTCTGAGTAAATGGGTTTCACTTTTATGAGAAACATTTAGTGAAAAGAAAAGAAATTGTGAAACTGTTTGAATGTCGTTTGGCCGTTTTCACGTAAATTTAATGTTACTTGTTGATTTTTAAGATCAAGATATGATTGCATTAATCAATTTATCAATGTGTACTAATTAGAAACAGAACTAATATATTGTGTTATTATAGTTTGTACTATGATTTGTAAGCTTAGCGAAACTGATTGGTAGTGTTGAGCTAAGAATTGTGAGCTTAACGTGACAGATTAAAGCATAGTAATAGGCAGTAGTTGGTTAATGTATGTTCAAGTTAGGTAGTGCCATAATAAAGGTGACTAATATGAATGATTTTAATTCGGTTTACATGAAGGGCTTAATGTGGTATTTTATATTAAATTCTATGAAGTAAATTTTTATTAGAACGAATAGACTATCTTACAGAGTGTGTGAATTTACTACAGGTTAAAATGCGGAATTGTAAATTACCGTGTTGATGAGCTGTCAGGTAATTTACTAATGATTGCCATTTACTAATGATTGGACGGTTTAACTAAGAGTAATGTGCATTAATAAATGAATCATTTTTATTATATATGTTTTCTCAATTCCACTCATTCTTTCATAAGCTCAACTCTATTTTAATTCTAACCTATTTGGGTTATAAATCTAAATTATAAGTAGTTGAAATATGTCCTATGGCAAATTTGATTAAGTTTAAGCTTAAAATAAAAAAATTCAGTAACTTAATACAGTTGCCAAATATATTCAAGATGTTTCTTATCGCAGTGATTCCAAATAAGTAGTACGTCTACGTCTGAAGGTGGGGTTTTCGTTTTTTTTTTTCGCTATGTTTTTCGTTTGTTACAGTTTTTTGAAGTTATTAAATTATATTAAAATCTGTACCTGTATTAATCTATATGATTTAGGTATATGTGTCGTTAAATAACGATTATCGATCAGAGACCTTGCGAAACGTACGGAAAATATTGTATTTTTGTTGTTATTTTTTTGATAACTTTTAACAGCCCTGCGGTGGCGCAGTGTGGTAACGCGTTCTCCTAGTGCGCCGCTAATCCGGGTTCGACTCCCAGCAGTGCAAAGAACGCTTACTCAGAGATCTCATAAAGATCGCACTGCTCACTGTAGTCCGGGGTTTGGTTCCCTAGGCCTTAAGAGGTTCGGATTCCTCGGAAAACAGTAGGTCCCGGCGCAGCATGACCACTGTAGTCTTTGAGCCGTAAAACCAAAAAGAAAGCGAAAGCTAACTTTTAACGTTGCGATGCTGACAGTATGGAACGTCATTAGAAAAATAAATGAACGACTCAATTTACACTTGTTTTAAGATCTTGTGTTTGATTGTTCAGTCACAAAAATGATGAGCAAGGGGGAACAAGAGAAAACTGGTCAGCTGGTTTTTCGTTCTTCCAGTCCGCGCAATCCAAATCCATCCTGCAAAATGTAATTAATAACCATTTTTACAAATGAACGTCGTAATATTACGTGTTCCATTGCTTGAAAGGTTTACCCATTCGAATTGTTTGCAAGTTCATTAAAGATGGAATTGACATCTTAAAGTGATTTGTGAGTCAAAATATGCTTGGCCATGTGTGTGAACTCGAACTTAAACATTTAAAGCACAGGAGATATGGAGAAAATTTTTAATATATTCTACAATATGAACATGCTATTACCTTTCTGCTGAAATGAAAGTCAACACCACGTAAACAAAAAGCTGGCACTCTAACGTTTTAGAGTGCGCCTATTCATTTGATTTTTGATTCAGGAAAAATTATTTTTTTCAAACCCATTACTGATTGCTCAAATTTTTTAGCTCACAAGATCTCAAATGGATCTTCTGAGAAGGCTACATCAGCTTAAAAAGATCTTTGATTCCCAATATGTTTGAAACGGCTCAGGGGATTGGGTTTCAAAGCCTAGTCAGCAAAGCTGAAAATCGTAAAATTTTAGGCACTGACTACCACACGAATGAAAATTAATATTATAAATGCAAACTAATGTCGTGTATAAAATATTGTTCCCTGAAATATATCTATGTAAAAAATCTACTTTATGGAAAACCAACATCGTGATGTTTCAGAAATTTGCAATATTTGCTGTACATATCTCCAGAATAATTAAAAAATCTTGTACCAAAGACTTTATTAAGTATCCTATTTAGTATGAAGGTAACGTCGTTTCATTACCCATTTTACTAATGAAATGTTCGTTACATTTGAGACCACACAACGAGTAAAGATTCGCCTGACAAAAGAGAGTAATTCCGAGCGTTTAGGTTGATGGTTGATTGTCATTCTAAGTCGCATTAAATTAAGGCGAGCTAGACTTTGGTAAACTTCCTGTTTCAAGGATGTCGGACGATCTCATCTTGTTTCACACTCAAATAAGGACGTTAATGACTATTCATTATATCCCTGCATTTTAGCCTTCGGGATTATGATGGAATTTCGGCAAAAGATTGGCGAATACTCTCTTATTAATTCGTACATTTGATTACACTTTTCATAGAAAAGGTTTGCCACACGCCATTTTCTAGAAAGAAAAGAAATCCAAGCTAAATTTATTTTTTTAATGCGGCAATTTCTTCATATTGATTATAGATTGCCTACTTTATCCATCAAAATGAGTGTTTCGTGAAACAGTGTTTCAAGAATAAATTCAAAAAAAATTTTTTTTTCACAAATTTTGAAAGTTAATATTTTATCAATAATCATTTTAAAAAATATTTTTGTTTCATCAGGCAAATTGATAAAATTTAAAAATGAATATATAATATAATTTACATCAAATTACGAAATAAGTACACAAATTTCGATGAAAGCTTATATGAGCAATTATAAAAAAAATATGACTTAATATTCAATTACTTTTCTTATTTTTAACTTTTCGTGCTTTTTTCCAAGAGCTGAAATTTCATCGTAAACATAAAATCAAAGAGAAATGTGTTTCTGAATATATACATAATATTATACAATATATATTACATGCATGTATGTACTTGTATGTGTATTCTTTCAAATTGCAAAAAAATACTCATTGTAATTGTACTTGCATATTATTTGAAAGAAATAGAACTTCAAAAATATTTTTTACTATTAAGTAACTGCACGATAATTGCAAAGCGGTCAATGTATATCTTAAGCAGTTAAACAAATTTACATGTTTCCGTGTCCTAGCTATTTGGAACTCGTCGCAATGCAAGATTTGTCTACACTGCTTTGCTTCGTAGCGTTTGTTTACTAAGAATATTAAGTTGGATTGTTACAGCCCAACTTCACATTTTTAGTAAATAATTTCTTGTTTTCCTTAAGCCTATTTCAAACCCGATTCAACGTTTTCCCACCAATATTTTAATAAACACTGAAATAAATATAAAACGTTATAGGTAATTTCCTATACATCAAAATAAGTTACATTTTGGGAATAGTTTACACTTCAAACTTTTTTCACCAATAGACAAACCAATCAACCAACTTAAATAAAGTTGATGACAATAATTTTGATTCGCATTGATTTCGACAACTATTATTATCCACATTAATATCCGTTTCAGTCAAAATAACAATTTATTTTTATTAATTGACTTAGAATTTTTTTCTAAAGTTGAAGTCCTGTCATCATACAGATTTTGATGTCATTATACAGATTTTTTAAATGACTCAGTGGTCGCAAATTTTAAGAAAAACATATGAAAAATTTCTTCCATATCCATTATAATCTATTAATTGCAGATATGATATTTTAGTTATTTTATTTTTTTGAAATGAATTTGATTTTATGATAAACATCATAGTCGGCGTTGACTTCAAACGCAACTATTTTCGACCGCGTCATCATATTCATGTTCTTCTGTTTAATATTACGGAGCATTAAGAAAGAACCTTACTGTATTCTGTTGTTAAGAGCTACGACCTTTGAACATAAAATAGACTGCGTTCGATCCCCCGTAGTCTTGGTTGTAAATAAATGTGTCTTGATTGAAGGTCACGTTGAGACAGCGGTCAGTAAACTTTTGAAGATGTTGTGCCAAAGTAATACTACAATCTCCTTTCGCGTGTCGTCCTACATTTAACCAAATCGCGAAAGCTTAGTTTACTAACTAACTATTAATGAAAATTAATGACTTAGTTAATTAAGAGAATAAAGATTTTAATAATTAGTTATGCATGAAGATACAAATTAATAATTAATCAATTTAGGGAAACCTCTTAGTCAGAAAGGGGATCTTCCAAAACGTGTTGTATTTTCAAACCATTCCCCTTGACTTGGGTTTTCGATCTCCGCGTTAAAATATCGATTCCCGATAATCCGTCCGTCCGTCGGTTGTGATTTTATGGCACAAGGACAGCAAAGGTCACTATGCACCAATCAAGGCCCGATAATAAACCATGCGCTCTTGAGACAATGTGCAAACAAAACAAGAATCAGAAATAACATAATTAGAAATGTTTGTGATATCTTTATTTGTGGCGGCGTATTTTTCCTATTTGAACTTGGAAGCTTTTTGAATGTTTGGAACTTGTGATTTTGTAATATCCAAATTATTAAGAATAAAATAACTATTAGAAATTTCTAGTATTTATGCCTGTTTCAAATTCTGCACATTTGTTTAATTTTTCTTTCGCAAAATTGTAAGCAAAACACGTTTGGAACATAACAAACGCTATCAGCTACTGACAGATTGCTTATTATTTTAACTCACTTTACATGGGCAGTGAGCAAGAGAGCTCACTGCGCAGTGAAGTTTCTGAAGCGGGATCCTAGTTTTATCTTATTAGAATGAACTTATTCTAAAGATTAGTAAGAAAATAAGTAAGGGAATTGGTTTAATAAGGAGATACAAATACACTTTGCAAAAGAAAGCAGATTTATACTATTCTGTGACACATAGTCATATGGCGTATTGCGATAGTGCACGAGGAAATATGGGAAAAATTAATTTAGAAATAATCGAAAATATTCAAAAAAGTGTTTTTAAATTAATTGAAAAGACAACAAATTAACACAGTTTAATTAAGTTTAATCGTTTACAGACTGTTTCAATAGCCCTGGGCTATTTTCGTCAAAACGGTCGACGATATATACACAATATGTAATGACAAATGCGTGTTACAAACGGCGGTTACAGATTACAGGTATAATGAAATGAACAGTAAAAATAAATACACACACACATGGGTTAAGGAAAACGTCTCTTGTAATGGAACGTAAAGTTTAGAGAAACGTTTCTAGTAGTAAAACATGAGTTTAAAAAGAAACAGACTATTAGAAAAATTATACTATATGGGAGGAAATGCATAATGTGAGACAGAAGAAACATTTTATGAAGAAATATTGTTCGATGTGGGGAGAAAATTCGTCCAAAAGGGAGAAATGAAATTGGACTGCAACTGGTTATTAACGGCGTTTTATTGAAACAGTCTGTAAACGATTAAACTTAATTGAACTTTGTTAATTTGTCAGTCCAAATTTGAGGTCCAGTGGAGAAGAAACTTTTTGGATAAATTGTGCTTTATGAAATAAAAATTTATGGCCAGATTCCCACGAGTGTTTAGCCAAAGCAGATCTGTGGAGTTCTTGTTTCCGCACATAAGCGTCATATTCTTTTAAACGAATTCGAAGGGCTCTGCGTATTTGGCCCATGTAGACACGATCACACTGGCAAGGAATGGAATAAATTCCCCAAAACATCAAGCTCGGGGATGATGTCTTTGAATTTGGATAATCCCGGTTTATTGATGGGAGTGAAGACAACACGAAAATTAAATTTTCGAAAGTTGTAAGAAATCTTGGCAACGGCGGACACAGAGGGGTAGTCACAGGGGTCATGACCCCCAAAACATATTTTTTCACTGTAAAAAATTCCAACTTTTATGAAAAATGAAGGGTGTTATTCCAAGACCATGGCAAATTCTGTCCTTGAACCCTTCCCCACCAAAATTGAAGTCTGTGTCCGCCATTGAATCTTGATAGATATCAAACTTAATGAAACTATGTTTAATTTGGCTAACTGGTTTAATGACTGGTTTTTCGCGAGCGAAAAACCAGTTACGGAAGACCACTACCCTCTACTGCAATGAAATAAACTGTCTGTGATGAGATTTCTAAAGGTTTCACACGATAACTTCTCGCGAACAAGCAATACAATGTCAACTCCTTCCATATGTGGATACACACGTGTTCCATATGTGGATATACATGATATGTGGATGTACATGTCTTTGATTTCGTATCTGAGGTCTTGGTACTTAGCAATTTTTGTTGTGAAGGTGGTCTGTATATTGTTTGTGTTTGGAATTGCTTTATCTATAATGTTTGAGGTTTTGTTAGTTTTATTAATTTGTATTATGTCTGGTCGGTTTTGTGATGTTGTCGTCAGTTATTGCTCTATCCCAATACAGCTTATTTGTTTCATTTTCTAGAAAACTTTCTGGTACATACTTGTAGTAGGGTAGTTTAGTTTCTATTAAACCAGCGCTAATGGCTAATTTTTGGTGAATTATTTTTACTATCTGGTCATGTCTATGCTTGTGGTCTGTTTGTATTAATATTTTACAACCTGCTTAATATTATCAGTGATTCAGTTTCTAGTAGATGAAATCGACTTGTAACCTTGTGCTCTGAGTATCGGTTACTCTTCTATGTTTTCAAGAAGAAAAAATTTTCCCCTGCTGGGAAGACGTGTTTTCATTAAATATGGATAAAAAAAATTGTCGGTAATAGTGGAGATCGGCACAGCGAACCAAACGTATCTAGTGTTTAATTATGTGATATTGTTTCTTACTACTGGCTGAGATATCTATCCACTAAGAACTTCCATTTCACGTATGTACAGAAATTTTATAATTTTAAGTATTAAAAATACCTTATATTAAAAGCAAAGAAAAATTATTCATAGGAAGTAAAAAATTATCCAGACAGGTAAAAAGTGATAAATAAATAAAATATATACGTTTCACAACTTTTGTACTTACCAAGCATATTACAGTAATATAAAAAAGGGCTTCTTCACAACCAATACATAGTACATAGGTCTCCCAAAGGAATTGTATTGCTGTCCTTCCGCTACAAAAATTCAACCAACCAAACAATTTTACAAATATAAATTCTATATTCTTCATCATACTGCAAGTGTTTTTATTATAAAGATATAGAAGTGTTTTTATCATAACGGCAATTGAACGGTGAAGAAGCAATTTTAAATGTGTCTTTGGGATGAATGAATCTTTAAAACAACTGAAACGTTCACGACTTTCCAAACGCTTTGCATGTCGGCTGTGAGTGCCATAAATAAGTTCTTTATATCTTTTAAGGTATATCTACCAATACATTCAAAGCTTGTAATAACAGATGGAAGTAATTTAGGAAACAAAATTATTAATGATAGTATCAGTATTACATAATATAGTTGTTTGTATGGTCGAAACCATAGGCAAATGTGCTTCTTTATCACAATGTTATTTTCAATGTCTCACACGTTACGTCCCAATATACGGATACAGAGTTAGCTGCTGCACACAACCAAATACATATACACGCACACTCATCCTAACAAATTTCCTGCAAAAATTATTTTCGCTACCATTTTACCATATCCTTTAATAAACAAAAAAATGGTACAAATATGTCATTGCAAATAAAGTACCTTTCGTCGCCACGTTTCTGTCCATCTGCATTTAATGTAGCGTTTATCCATTGTGAACTTCTAAAACCCCATGACCAATTGTTCAATACGCAATCGATGACGTTTTCGATGGTTTCTCAAGGGGATACCGTCTCCGATGGTGCAATCGGCTTAATTGGAGGATGCTCGAGTTATGGAACCTATGGGGAAGAAGAGGTTGGCATTTCGATCTGAAGTTCGAACGAACGAAAAGCTCCTGTGGGGGATCGGTGTCCTCCCTAGTTCTATTTCCATCAGTCGCAGACTGAATTAAATCGTTTGCCCATCTTTCAATTTTAGCTTCAAGCATCATCTCCAAAAACAAGGTTAACGTGCTAGAAAATAAAATTAAATTGTCGGGGTCCATTTACAAAACAACATCGTGGGCAAAAAAATGCCTCAGTATGATATAGTCTTTATTTTTCCTATTTGGTATTTACATTTTTAATGACCAGGTTAGTTGTCAAAGAGTTTACAGGATGATCCGTTTTCTAAAAGCATTCAAGAGTATATTAAAATTAATTCTTATATGACGTAAGAGATATATTTGGAATAATACGCCAATTTCAAGTTGTCCAAATTTTCATTGAATTACTTTTTATTGTAGTCCTATTTGGATTTGCAGCCTAAATACGTTCTTGAATGCTGTTACTCTGTAAAAGAAAACATTTCCTTTTTTGAGTATCAAATACCGGAAGACTTAAAACTAAAAATGGAAACGTGCACGAACTTCTTGATTTTGATTCTGAATTCATAGGTTCTCATGTTGTTATACTGTTTTCCACCTTTGGATTTCCAACTCCTCACTTTTCCTCTTTAAGAGAGGGATAGAGGGGATGGATAGAACCCCCAGAAGGGAAAAATATATAATTAGAGGGTTTGGGAGAAGCGAGAGATAGAAAACGGGGAGACCTAAACCTTTTGCACACACGCGCCCACATACATACGAAAGATCAGTTCGTTTTTAACTCTCTCCGCTTCATTGTCATTCTCTCCTCGACTTCCCCCTGAACATAGTGCTCCCCAAGAGGTTTATTACATATTTGCATATTTTATACTCTGCCCATTTCCATTCCTTTCCAATTTAAATTCACCCACGAAGAAGTCTTAATTTATAGGGCATATTTATAAGGTGCATTAGTAGGGTGCGAAACAGAAAAGACGCTGATGAGTTTAAAAACCGTAAGAGCAATGATGTGAAATTATAATTACGCTCAATAGAATTGGAACAAAATAAACTATAGTAGAATTTCTTTTAAGTTTTAATTTCATCTTCCTAGATATTTCTGAAGCCTCCTCTTGTATTTCCCTATACTTGTCATACGATAAATCATTTATAACAAGTACATCAAAGTGATAATTACGTTCGGCAGCCTACTTATGGATGGGATTTTTCTGTATAGAGAGTTTTATATATTTTTTATATTTAATATTGACAACTCGTAACTGAAAGATGAAGAAGTATCGATCCAAATTTATTTTTGCAAATAAACTAGATTTTTTTAGACAAATGAAAATGATTTCATTGACATCAGAAATACATGCTAAAACAATTGTTGTCTATTTTTCTTTGAAATAGGAAAAAAATTACTTTAAGAAGTAAATAAATGCTCACTTTGTATCTGCATTATATACAGGGTCAAAAAGCCCTGGTTCAAGTTTAAATTTTGGCAACTTCGGTCTTATACCTGCTAAAAGCAAGCTGTAAATAGGGTAAATGAAAAAAGTTATAGTCGGTACCACTTACACGAATGTTGATGATTTCTAGCAAATACTATTGGCCTAAGAGAGATATTTTGGATTACCTGGGAAAGAAAATACATGGCTACATATATAATTAAAAGCCCTAGTACACTGGTACACACATAATGAACATGAAATAGTATTGAAACGAATGATACTACGTACAATAAAAAGTTATAGGTAGCCATGCATTTTCTAACGAAAGAAAAACTAGCATACACTTGAGATTTGCAGAAGTTGGAAACCCTTTTTCAATTTCACGTGCGTTACTTTATAATTTATGCCCTCTAAATATTTTGGCTTATTGCGTAAAATCACATCGTTACATTTTTCATTTCTTGTATTACGTACTCAATCCATATGAAAAGAAAGTCTTCCACAACGCAAAAATACGATGACTAGGGACCAATGACTGAGATAGGCTAATTCGTCGTAGGTGAAAAGATATCTCATTTCTATTTAAAAAGAGTGATCTTTGGACGTAACAACGTCAAACTTTTATATTACTTAAGAACATAAGCCAATGTTATAAGGATATCTTGAAAAATCTTTCAAATAAAAGGCAGGAAGACGTTTGCAAAGACTAATTTTCTTCTGCATAATTTTTCATTCATTCGAACACTGATTTTTGTTAAGCAGGGAGTTTCATCACATAAGTTCTATGGGCATAATTTTGGTTCCAATTGATTTCATTCTTGTAAACGGGGTATTCGATTCTTCATGACCCGATTAAGTAAGGCAGTATGTTGTATATTACAGTTTTACACATATTTATTTTACACCCGATTAAGTCACACTCGAGTTAAAGTTAAGTTTTATACCTGATTAAGTCAGGCGGTATACTATATATTTCGGTTTTACACACATTTATTTTTTTCTCAGAATCGTAAATTCTCAACATGTCTTCCGTGAATACGTATACAAATCGAGATGTGATTTTAAAGTTTTGCAAATATTTTTCAAGTAATTTTCATTTGCACCTTAAATCGCCTTAATTATTCTAGTCCAAAATTCATCTGAATGGCGTTTTTTTCCAACAAGAATTAGTCTTTCCATAGAAATAAATTCAGTGGGCTCAAACAAGCAAACGTCAGACAGGTGGTTTGCCTACCTTTTCCAATTGTTTAATCCTAGACGGAAATTACTTCTTTAAACTTATTCATCCAGGTATTCATAAAGTTCCTGTGTAGTATCTCTTTTTCTGAAGGAGTTTGAAGTCTTCTGTATGCTTTGATTACAAATTTTAACTTGGCCTTCTATAACACTCATTTTACATTCTCTTATATCAAAGTTGTTTTGTTCAATTCGTTTATTTTGTTCACATAAAAAGTGCATATTAATCTTTACTAAATTATGCTTATAGCGTTGCTTTGATTTTTGCAGATCGATTTTCTCATTTCGTCATAAAATGAAAGTTATAAAATTTTAAATCCAGATAAAAACGAACATGATAACTCTACATATGTAAATCTCCCTACTGCTAACCATCTCAATCGGCCAACCAAACGCTGATGCGTTGAAACATTGACATAGCCTAAACAAAGGATTGGCAGTAGCCAACCTACGTAATGAGCAATACCTCTGCTTATACTCCATTTCACAAACACTAGTTTTTATAAAAACTCATCATTTATACAAGTCTCACTAGGGAACCTCTTGAAGTACAACTCGCCGATTTTGATAAGAGTGGTACCATTGGATAGGTCTTGTCATGAGAAACAAAAGAAAAAACTAACAGAATTACCTGTCCGAATTCAACCACTCAGGAGCTATAAGGAGATTGATACAATCCCTCTCTCATATATAAGCCTTCTTCCTCATCCCTAGAAATCTGTCCTATCCTGTCCTGGAAGCACAGCGCTGCTTGATCGTCCTTCATTTCTAATTCACACATTTATTGCATACAAAACAACAAACAACAAAAACCTTATATATAAGCCTTATTTCAACCTATTAATAAGCTGCTCACTGCAGGGAAAACGACAAACAGTTGACAAAAGTTGAAATGTTATTTTGAATAGTTCTCACGCTTTTCTACTCTTACTAATATAGCCAATGCTTAGGTGCATATTGTAATTAAAGAAATGTACTCTTTAATATGCAATGTCATGATTTGACTTACTAACATATAAATCAACAGTTATGCCCAATGTATTGATTATTCATCCCAATTTTTTTCTCGAGTTTAACAGGATTTTCCCAACTTGGAGCTTGATTTTTTCGATTGGGGGGAGACTCCCCCTGTCCCCCCCCATAAGGCCGGCTTTGCTGGAGGCAATTGGGAATTGTCAAGCATGCGTAATAGGTGAAGGAGATCAAAAGAAACAACTTTTGTCCAGTGAACCAATATCCGCAAATGAGCCGTTCTGAAATTAATATGGCCCAAACGTGAGGTCCAGGTTTGGGTCATAAATTCCCGAATTGCATTAATTTGGCCATGGGAAATTGTTTAGGACCATAATAAGTAATGTAATCTTTTTCAATATGATTCAAGGCTGGAATGGCAAATTTTTCAAATTCTGTTACATGATCAACTAATGTGGATGCAAATAATAACAGCCCTATAGTTCCAGAACGGCTCATTTTCGGACATTGTTTCACTGGACCAAAGTTGTTTCTTTTGATCTCTTTCACCTATTACACATGCTTGACAATTCCCAATTGCCTCCAGTATGGTAAAACAATCGTTTTCCATACCTTTGATGACTAAATGGCAACACTACTCAGGGAAGGGAATTTTGATTTTTTTTTGTCTCTGCCGCATTATTAAGTCTATTAGTTAAATCATATGTCAATTTTTTTTCATGTAATTGCCTACGTAGCAACGATGTGGATGTAAATAATACTTTCACTGTACAGCCAAATCGGATCCTTTGCGGACATGTGGATTTAGCCAAATATGGCTTATTTGATGTCCTTTACCACCCCTTTCAGTTTGTTCCATTAGTTTTGAATCACTCTGTATATAATTTCTAAATCCATGAATATATACCGAGGCCTAACGCATAAAAGACCCAAAAAGAATAAGCGTGACATTTTTATAAAAATTGCATGTTTTAAAAATTCTCAATTTTCTACAAAAAAAAATTGAGCGAGTATTTTTATAATAATTCGCTTTAATTAGGACCCAACAAGCAGAAAGTAATTAAAGATGAGGAAATATAAGTTAAATCGAAAAAATATTCTCCGTTCGTTATTTTACGACAGCAAATTCTTTTTCTTTCACTTTTTAATATTTTTAATCATTAAATATTTCATTTCTCCTACCCTTAACTTTTAAATTGGGGAGAAAAAAAGCAATAACCCTTCAAATGCCTTCTCACTTTTTTGCTTAATTTTGAAGCAATTAGTGAAACATAATTTTAAATGACTAAAATCAAAATGTAGAAAATTTATCCTTAGCTCATTTTATAATATTTTCCTGCCACCAAAATTCGTTTGAGACTTATTATTTGCGTAACACAACTAAATCCAATCTACGCCGCATTTCAGTTCTGCAAAATAAATTTCTTAGACTACTCAATACTGAAATCGGCAGAACTTCTTCAGAGATTGCTCGACAACATAGTATTTTAACAATAGACAATCTCCTTGAATACAAAATTTCAATTTTTATGTTTGGATTAGTTAAGCTTGGAAGCAACACAGATATATCTTTACCATGTCTGCAGAGCACGGGTAAGATACCAGAATGGACACCACTTTTACATCAAACTTCGCGCCAACAAATTTTGGCTTATCGTGCATCGGGTTACTCGGCCCTCGGGTGTGGAACTCTCTTCCGAATAAGCTGAGACATCTCAGCTCACTACTTTCATTTAAGACACGTTTACTTTTTTGCTTAATGATTCATGAATTTGTGTTCTCATTATACAGGCCTGCACAAAAGTTTAGACACAACACAAATTTGAGTATAACAAAATACTATTAAAACTGAAGAAGTAGGAACTTTAATATTACGAAGTATGAACACATGTAATATGCAAATTAAAAATTTGAGAACAGAAATCACATCAGTAGCGAACTTGCTGCAATATATAACTTAAAATAAGTAAAATATGTGGCACAAAAGTTTAGGCACAAACATAAATTTTAGCACTTGCATAAGGAAATGAACAATTTTAATAATCAATGTAGCCACCATTACTTCGTATTAGATTAAATACGCGGTCGTTCATTGAAAGCACAAGATTTTGAAAGGTTTCTGGTTCAAAATTAAACCACGCTTCTTCTATAGCCTTTTTAAGTTCTAAAACGGACGGATATTGCTTTCCATTGGCATACACAACATTCGTTAGTATGCCCCATACATTTTCGATGGGATTACAGTCAGGACTAAGAGCAGGCCAATCGAGAACTGTAATATTTTTAGCGCTCATCCATTCTTTTGTTGACCTGGATGTGTGGATGGACGCATTATCTTGTTGGAAAACCCAGTTTCGTCCACATAAAAGTTCGCCAAAAGGTAATAGGTGACTTTCAAGAGTTGCCTGGTATGCCTTGGAATCTTGTTTTCCATTCAAAAACGCCAAAGAAGTCTGTCCATTGAAGCTAAAGGCTCCCCAAACCATGACTGAACCTCCTCCTTGACGTCTGCTGAACCGACTTAAGGGGCGTTTTCGAAGATCGTGCCAGTAGTGCGAAAGGCCATCGGGACCATCTAAGTTCCACTTTTTTTCATCACTAAATAACACCTGCAGCCATTCGTCACTGTATGATATGTGCTGCCTTGCCCATTGTAGTCGTGCTTGTTTATGATGTAATTGCAAGCAGGGCTTGCGGCGCATTTTTGCATATCTCAAATGCCTGCATTCTACAATCCTTCTACGTATGGTTTCTCTTGACACTCGCATTGCTAACGTGTTTTTTATTTGATTTGCAGACAGGCTTTCATTTGAAGCCAATCTTCGTATTTGTCTATCATCCCGAATGCTGGTCACTCGAGGCCTCCCAGATCGTGATTTTGGTTGATACTGATCACCCCGGGATAACACTCGATAAATGCCTCGCTTTGAACGGTTCAATGCAACAGAAATTTGAGTAACAGATTTACCTTTAGTTTTCAGCCTCCAAATCTTCAAAATCTCGTCATTCGTAAATTGCTTTGACTTCGGCATCGTTCTAAGCATTCTAAATTATTTCAGGCCTTATATAACAACTCTGGGAAACGCCCCTTCGATCACTTGGGAACTTCGCGCCGTTAATTTGCATAAATCTGACATATGTGCCTAAACATTTGTGGCATGCAGATTCCAATATTACGGTGTTGGGATATTTTGTTTCAGTACTTTTGGTAATCTTTTAAGTTGCACAATTTATTATTGGTTCTAGGATTATTTAGATACAATATCGGCGAAGTTCAATGCAAATTCTCGCTTTTATTTATAATTTGCCTCTGTGTCTAAACTTTTGTGCAGGCCTGTATTATATTTTACTTATTTGCTTACTTATTCTTTTTTTCTTTTGTTTATTTTTTTCTGTCATTCGTACATGATATATCATTGTTCTGTCTTATGCCGCTGGTGGAGAACCTAGGCAGCGTGGGCTTCGTCAGATGTAAAAGTCTTTACCCATTCCTGCCCGGGCAACATTTTCATATTATCATATCATTGCTTAGTTATATATATGTTTTTGTACAATTTTGCACGAAATAAAGGAATTATTAATATTATTGTTATTATATCTACTATATATGTAAACGTACATACTCGTGCGCATGTTTTTATGTATATACAAATATAAGATTAAATAACTGAAAACGTCATATTAAAAACTTAGAAACGGAAACCAAGAACCTGTTTTGGGTGCTATATGTAACAATAATTTTTGCATGTATTATGAAAATTCCATACATTCAACTTACGTGTATCGAAATTCCCTATACGTATATCCAAGTTTTGGCGAACCTTGCGCTATTGCAGCTTTCAAGGGAATATTGTGCACAAGATGCAATTCCTGATCGCCAAGAACCTGGCCAAATTGAATCTGACCCTCTTCCTCACGGATAAAGTAAACGTGCTGAATAAAATGTAATATTTCAGAATGGTTTCGTTTTTGCTATTCATTTGTCTGACCATCGTAATTCTTTTTTCCATTGCAGACCGCCACGTTTTCTCTATCGGCGACTTTTGGAACTACTTTTTCCTTCTCATGGAATTTTTTTCCCCCATGTGTTGACTAATCTACTTACCAAATTTTGTGCAATATCAATTGTTAAATCGACCTGATGATATCTTTGAGTAACTCCAGTTTAGTTTCGGTCTGTCTGTCTGTGTATGTACACTGTTATTCATTATACTATTAGTTATTTTCTTTTAACTTATTATACCTTATTGTTATTTTAGTACTTATTACTTACTTTTGAATTATTATCACTCTATTAATTTATTACCATTAATATATGGAAAAGTTTCTTAAGTTTTAAAAAGATCAACGCACACAATAACGCTAGACACAAAGATCTATATTTTCATTCGATATTTTTTCATGGGCTGGTTACATTTACAAAATTTTTCGTTCTTTTTTTTTTAAGTAATGCAGCAGAAACTTTCCGCGCTTGTTATTAAATCGGTTGGAAGTAAAAGAAAACTTAAAAGATTAGGCCTAAATTCTTACCGTAAAAACGTACTTTTTAAGTAGATGATATTTTCTGTTAAAAGATTATATGTTTCGGGAGTATTCTCCTTCCGATAAAATGAACAGATAATGAATAAACTCATGCGAATTTTGTGACTACGCCACTATAGAAGTCATATAATTTTCCTCTAATTCTCAATTACTTGCTCTCGTTTTGCCGTTTACTTCGCTTCATCAATCGCAATTCCAGTCCAAGGGTATTCGTTGGGAGCACATCTTCAATTTCGGATTGGTTAGCTCCCGCTCGAAAATAAATTTTTCTTTCTACTTTTATCCTTTAGGGAACTACTTTTTCCCCAGTATTTCTCTTATACCCCTATCGTATCGTAGAACATGAATGGAAATATGGGAACTGTTTCTCATCTCTAGACCAGCGGTCGCCAACCGGTGGTCCGCAGAAAAATCTGGACATTATTTGCATTTTTAATGTTTTATTAATAATAAAACAAAAATAATATTCTAAGAAATTCTCATATTCTGAATGACAATTTCCACCTTTATATTGCACTAAATTCACGAAATGTGGTCCGCGGGATTTAAAATTATGAATTTAGTGGTCCGTGAGGTCCGAAAGGTTGGCGACCGCTTCTCAAGACTGCCTCTTATGTTCTTTTAATATAAGCGTCTGATGACGTACTTTTAAATAATTAACCCGGTTCTAGATGGACAACGACGAATTCTAATCTCTCAAAAAAATCCATATAGTAAAAAATCCATAAGACATAGTCATGTCAGAACTCTTTTTATTGTTAAGAGAAAGAGCGGACACACAGGGGAGGTCAAAGGGGTTACGATCCCCTCAAAAATATATTTTTTCACTGTAAAAAATTCCAACTTTCATGATAAATGAAGGGTGTTATTCCAAGACCATGGCAAATTCTGTCCTTGACCCCCCAAAATAAAAGTCTGTGTCCGCCCCTGGTTAAGAGAGTGTTCTTGTATAAACATAATGCTATAGAGTTCCATATGGTAGTGATAAAATGTTTTGCCCACTTATAAGGATAATCCACTTGCGTGGACTGAAACTCACCGCCATATCTAAAACATTTTGGTTGCGATTAAAATCTCCTACGGGCTCAGTATAGCCCAGATGCTCTTGCGCCATAAAAATCCAAACAAACAAACAAAATTAAAATCTCTTACAAAAACAGAAAAGTAAAAGAAAATTATACAAGTATACTGAAATCGAACTAGTGACAGAGATTGCGGGCTTAATATGAATTAATTACCTATTACTTAGTTACTTATTAGGAATTAATATAAACTACTGC
>QLNU02015360.1:242601263-242634637 GCA_006491805.2 Dysdera silvatica
ATTTTTGTTGGATGTACAGCATCGTAAATAACTACATGTTGATAAGATTCGTGGTATCCATTGTAAGTTGAGAAGAATATGCGCTTTTTTAACACCAACAATTTATTCACGTAAATTAAAGATATTACAGATATTTCTTTTTAACACGTAAGAGGTCATTTCGAGCTATGCCCGGCCGCGCTTACATTCGGTTCCAGACAAGATTCAAAGGCATTCTCCTTGAGTTTGTTGTATGTTTCTCATTTATAGTTTCGATACATCCGAAACTTTATCCAATGGGACTATTGGAATTTTAACCAATGGGAAGAGATGTTACGGGAGCCAATGAAATCTTTTATAGATCCATCTGGATCATGACATCATACTTTCAATGCTTTGGTTATTACATATTGAGCGCGTGTACAAGACTTTCAAGCTAGCTGCTATTATATATTTAAATACATTGGAAAAACGAAATATTTAATACTATTGGATCTTAATTAATTTAATTTGGTTTAAGGGCTTTAACTTTTATTTAAAGGCATAACAAAGCAATTACAGCTAATTTTCTATTTCGTACTCAATAACCGAAATTAAAATTATATTAGGTCTATCTTTTTTTTCACGTAATTAGTCACTAAAATTACTCAAACTTAAATTTAATAACGAAGTGAAATTCCATTGGTATAATTTTATATTTTATCTTACGCGGTTTTTCATTATCGTCGTTTAAGCAAGTTCGAAGGAATATTACGCAAACGTACAGAGAAAATAATGAGTATTTTAATTTTATAATCATTTTATACTCAAAATAGATACCTATATTGCACCGCTGTCCTAAAGCATGAGTACTTATCACACAAGGCTTAGCAACCGAGGCTCAGTACAACCGTAAGGAATCTAAATTTAAAAATACTGTGACCGTAAAATAGAGTACGAGAAAAAATTCAAAACACATGCTTCTTAACTTAAACTTGTCGAGGTCGAATGTGTGAATGTCGTTCACAAGTCTATAATATATGCACTAAATTCTCAAACTTATTCAGATATTTTTAATCAAACAATTTTATTTCGAGTTCTAGTAATGAAAAGAACTGTCCATACTTTTAAAGAAAATAGCAACTTTTCCGTATGTTCTTTATGCAAACTTTAGAAAGTTTCAAGTAAAATATTTTTATTATTTTCTTCTACAACGAAACTGGAAAAATATTTATTATGAGGTTGTTTTGATTGAGAAGATAATCCATAGCACATGATTTGCCCCAAGCATAGGCTGTGAGCACGTATGAACTATGGGATTATATCGTAGACACTGAGTTGGTTAGCTCAGCGTTTCAACCACATTACCCTGCATATTGTATATATGCGCAAGTTTATATAGGCAGTGTTGTAAAATATTGGATTCTTTGATCAGGTAGGCTAAATCCAACAGTTAAATCTAATTGCTTAAATTATTGGTGAAATTTTGGAAGTACGAAGTTATGTGAAGAGCCTTTAGCGTAGGAAAGGGAGTTCTCAGGGAATTGAAGTACCCTCCCGTTGAATATCAAGACGCGTTTGGCTATTTAACACTGCATCACATGACATTATTTAAAGCTACTCAGGCCCCGATAATAGTTGACTTGCTACACAACTATTAGATTAACCAGACACTAAATCCTCTTTTCCTATTTCGAGGATAGCCGGTTGACCATCCCAATAAGCTACGTACGCAGAATCGTGCAAGTACAGCAAGTTAGATAATTGAATACTTTAGCTATTATAATGGACTGCTTTAGGTGATACAAAGTATTTAAAAACTAATGGAATACATTTTCGAGGGTGAAAGAACAAACAGAAACAAACACGTTTCATCATGGAATGCATGATCGCATGTGAAGATGCCACGCGCTACAGGGAGGGCAGTTCCCATTTCTCCACGTGCACCCAGTCTACGGAACGGAAAAACATAACCGGCACGAACCGTCTACAATTGCTTGACATGCCAAGTGAAATTAAAATTGCAGACATTAAATAAATGTCAAAATTAAATCACATGTACAAGCATTAACTACCTCACGTAGAATCTCTTCTGACGTGGCCGGCGTTACGATACTTCTGTCACGACTTCTATCGTACATGGCAGCAATGAAGAATCTCTTTTCGGACAATTGGCAGTGCAAGTGAGAAAATGTTCTGCGCTTTCTGCCCTGCGGTGGCGCAGTGTGGTAACGCGTTCTCCTAGTACGCCGTTAATCCGGGTTCGACTCCCAACATTGTAAAAAGAACGCTTACTCAGAGATCTCATAAAAAGATCGCACTGCTCACTATAGTCCGGGGTTTGGTTCACTAGGCCTTAAGAGGTTCGGATTACTCTAGGCCTTAAGAGGTTCGGATTCCTCGGAAAATAGTAGGTCCCGGCGCAGCATGACCACTGTAGTCTTTGAGCCGTAAAACCAAAAAGAAAGCGAAAGTTCTGCGCTCTCGATAAAGCCTTCGAGCTTCGCTGTAATTACCATTGGTGAAATTGTAGACAAAACGTATATCCGCTTTCTCTACATTGCTATATGGATCAATTCCAAGTCGCTAATAATCTTACATACGAAAACCACCGCTTTTATACGCACGCCTGTAAGAGCCCTCTAGTGAAAACCTCTTCATTTACGACCATGCATTCTGTGATGAAAAGTGTTTGTTCGATATGTTCTATCCCTCCTGAAAGTTTGTTCCATTAATTTTGAAACACCCTGTATAGTGGAGTATTTTAATTACTAGAATTAAAATGTAATTCCTTAAATAATGTAATGAAATATTTTAGATCAGTGTGATTCGCAACTAACTAAATACTACGGTCCCCTTATTTTTCAAAAGCCAAATTACTGGCCCCCTACTTTGGAATTTTTCTTATCGCTATGGTAGTCACCTGTGCGAAGCAATTTCTTAGGGAAATGATGGTTACTACACATAGCCGCGCAATGTTGTTCAACTCATCGCATGGGGATTTTAAATCCGTCAAAAAAGGTCGTACTTCATGAACTAGCTCAAAAAATGGCTTCAATATTCCCCCCTTGACAGCCAAGACATCCTGTATGCAGAAGTAACTGCACATGTTGGCTTTCTATTTCTTCACGCAATTTTGAGAAGATACGATAATTCAAAGCTCGAGGTTTGATTAAGTTTCTGATCTTGACAAAGTAAGTTTTTCACTTCGCAAATTTGATTTTGAAAAATCTATCGTTCTGTTTTTATGGTGCGTGCATTTTTTCTCGAGATGATGTCAAAGCTTGGCAGGCTTCACTGATTCATTAGCCAGAACTTCGCAAGGTGGAATGTAATTGGGTTTTAGCTTCAAAGGAGAATTTCGGAGATTCTTTAAGTTTATTCCATTACCTATTTGGCTAGTTTTTATTATGTGAATAGTGCAATGGACTTCCTGAGTGGGTTATACGGAGCCAAGGGGGAAGTCGTGTACCATCAGTTGGGAACCATTGCTTCAGGTAATATAACATAATGGAATAGTTTAGGTAATATAATATATATTATGAATTTATACTTCATACGCTTTTTAAAGCTGAAATTTGCTGCAAATAATATGTATTTACTTGTAGAGAGAATTTAGAAATTGAATCTGCAAAAGCAATTTTTTAAACTAACGGGAATAATTGAAGTATTTTTCAACATAAGTTGTATGATTTCTCATGAAAAACAATGAGTGCTTAAGAAAAAATAAAAGCGCAAAAACGTAAGGAGTTATTGTTATATGTTTTAAGCTTATTTCCATGTTGACATGTTTATTTCAGTTTACTTTTCCTCGTGGCCTTTATAACCCTCCTCTGAAATGTCATTCTCTTATTATCTTCTGAAAATAAGCTTGTAAATGTCAAGCCAAAACGTTGGATAAATATATTACATGACAATTATGCCCGGAGAACGAACATCAATTATTGTTTTTGCCATAAAAGTCTTCATGAAACCATAGCAAACTGTCCCTGTTATACAAACTTTACCGTGAAGTTCGTCAAAAATATTTTCAGTTATTCAGGCATAACTCGAAGTGTATCGTGTATCCAAACGGACAGCGAGGGGTTTACCCCCCACTAACCCTTCTCTGATACAGGGTTTGTCCCAAAAGTTCCCGAAATGATTTTTTTTAAAATCATTTATTCAATATCAGTTTACAATCTTTTCAGAACTTTTCAAAGTATTCTCCCCCTGCTTCGATGCACCGTTGCCAACGCTTCACCCAATCATTGAAGGCGCCCTGGAAGTCGTCAACGGGAATCTCCTTCAGTGAGGTCGTCGCGGCTGCTTTTACCGCCTCCAGCGTCCCATGCCGAGTTCCTTTCAGGGTTCTTTTGATCCTTGGGAACAAAAAGAAATCCGCTGGTGCCAGATCGGGGCTGTACGGCGGCTGGGGCAGCGTTGCCACACCCATTTTGGCCAGCAACTCGGAGACAATGAGCGCGGTGTGGGTTGACGCGTTGTCATGGTGCAAGATCCAATTGTCGCGAATTTCGTTTCGGACGCGTCGAACCCTGTTGCGCAACCGTTTGAGCACTTCACAGTAAAACTCCTTGTTGACTGTTTGTCCTTGTGGCACGAATTCACTGTGAACTACACCTTTTCTGTCAAAAAACACAATGAGCATTGCCTTGATTCGCGATTTGCTCATCCTTGCTTTTTTCGGGCGAGGAGACTCCTTGGTGTGCCACTCGCTGCTCTGGCGCTTTGATTCGGGATCGTACTGAAAAATCCACGTCTCGTCCCCTGTGATCACTCTGTCCAAAAATTCTGGGTCCGTTTCGTAGCGTTCATGCAATTCCTGGCACTTCAACAAACGCTGCTCCTTCATCTCACTCGTCAGGACTTTTGGCACCATTTTCGAGCAGACTTTCCTCATTTGAAGATCCTCCGTTAAAATGCGATGAACGATTGTTTTGGGTATTCCACACTCCTCTGCAATCACCCGAACACTTAATCGTCGGTCATTGTCCAAAACTTGACGCACTTTTTGCACCGAGTCGTCCGTTTGTGATGTCGACGGGCGTCCAGAGCGGTCGTCGTCGTTGACGGACTCCCGACCTTCCCGGAACCGCTTGTGCCACATGAAAGTTTGGCTTTTTTTCATCGCCCCGTCACCGTAGGCTTTCCGAAGCATTTCGAGTGTCTCCGCCCCGTTTTTACCCAGTTTCACACAAAATTTGATTGCATAACGCTGCTCCAAAAACTGGTCCATTTTTTGATCGACGAGGGTGCAGTAGATACCTCTGCGCGGAGCGTGACCCTGCCTCAACAACTGCCCGCAGGCGACTGATACCGGTCTCGTTTCCAAGCTCAGATCCCCCACCAACTTCTCCGCCCCGTCAGCCAGCGTTGCCAACTACAAAAAATCATTCCGGGAACTTCTTTAACAAAACCCTGTATTACATCGCATGCACAGTCTATAAGAGAGAACTTTTACTATCTTTATTAATTGACTAATTTCCATGTTCAATATTTTATCGTCCGACAAACGAATTTTTTACACTTTTACGTCATGCATGTTAAACGCGTATAAAAAAAAACTAAGGGTTCAAAACAACGTAAAAAGGATATGCGGAATTTACTATAACTACTAAACATTTTGTAAATGATAGGAATGTGAAAGTAGAGGTAAGAAGAATGAAAAACATACCATCAGCTTAAGGATTCGCAGCGTTTCGAGCACTACTGTGCCCTTCATCAAGCAAAGTATCGAGAAAGTATAGCTGGTCTGAATTTATGGCCCAATTTTCAGAAATCTTCAAAGTAAATACTGTGTGTGCTCGGGAATTTCCCTAACCTGATTACGCACTCAAAAATTTTCCTAATATAATCACGCACTCAAAATTTTTCCTAATCCAATTACGCACTCAAAGTGTTTCCTAGCCTAACCTAGTACTTGGATTTTTTCCTGTAACAGAATCTGATTTTCCCGAAGTGATCCCATTTTAGATCTTCTCTATGTTCTTGCAAAAATTCGCTAAAGTTCAAGCATTTATTTTAAAATGTTCATCTTGTGGCGTACTATTACGCGCCAGTTTAATGTGAGCAAAAATATTGGTGAATAGTTTAAATTGCTTAGTGTTCTCTTTCCTGGTGTGGCAACAGTTTGCGTTGGACTTTGGAATTATATATAGCAAGTTAGTATATAAACCAGTCTTTTTTTCTTTTTAGTTTTTAGTAGTTCGTACTTATGGCAGTAATGAAATGTTCCTTTTCGTTTACCGATATGGTATGTCTTATTTTTGTTAACGTAACGATAGTGCTATATAGTTATAAGCACGCACTTAATGTGAAAGTTATTTCTCACATTACTACATTGAATGCATATTTGTAATGACTGTATCATGTAATGACTTGTGATAGAAGCGATGTGCTTACGTCAGGAACTAAAAATTTAAATGGGGTTTTTTTTTTTGTTAAATAAATATTTTTGTTGTCATCGCTGCAACTGCCTTGTGAATTATTCGTCGTCCAACGAACTACATACCACCGTAAATTGCAATATGACTTACTGGAGTAAACTGCTATTATGTCCTTGTACCACAATTCAATATGGAGTCAGATGAAGGCTGCAATATTATTATAGTATGGAACAAATCGTGGTTGACGCCTGCTATATTGAGTAAATGCCCCTCTGATAAAATAAGCTAGGTATGCGCCTTAATAAATGGCGATCCATCCAATGAGTTAATTCGATAATTGGTTATATCCGACTTCTATAATATCCCTGTTAGGTATTCGGAAGGCCTCCCAAGCCACCATAAATAGTCTATAATAGCGAAAAATAGCATTTTATGAAGAAATTTTACATCATTCTAACAGAAGAAGCATGTTCTCTCTTTCAAGCATGTTCTATTAAAATTTGATAATTTTATCCTTCTATACAACACACTGACGTTCTTTTTCCTAACCTCAAGCAGTTCCCCCCCACCTCCCGCGCATTGCCACTTTATAACTTTTTGTCGACTTTACTGGGTATCTAATAAATTTTTCAATTAATTCTTCCGTTAGTACTTGGCCTTTATTTTCGACTAACAGGTCACTTATGGTAGAGGCAGGTTTCTATTATGTTTTGATAGCAGCTTTCCTCAGAGTACGTGCGATCTCCTCTAAAGAACTATTCACGTATGGTAAAACCTCGCTTGCGCTAATCACTCTTCTCTACAGGTCCTTTACGTCCGTCATCAGCACTTCTTCGGGGGATGGAGTTGTTCGAGTAGCTATTGTTCACAAGTACTCTTTATTCGTTGCATTTCATCATCCTTCCACCCGACGCTGCTACTCTGTGTAAAGGCCAGATGAGTCAGAGATTTAACAACAGAAACTTTGTGATCGGTTGGGTAATGTGAACGGAAATTTAGGTTCCAGTCCCTGTGGGTTAGCCATCGAT
This sequence comes from Dysdera silvatica, assembly GCA_006491805.2. NCBI lineage: Eukaryota > Metazoa > Arthropoda > Arachnida > Araneae > Dysderidae > Dysdera > Dysdera silvatica. Next base: position 242,608,636 of record QLNU02015360.1, read on the forward strand.
ATATCGAGGTTTTGTATCCGTATACTGAGGTTGTTGTATCGATATATCGAGGTTTTGTATCCGTATACTGAGGTTGTTGTATCGATATATCGAGATTGGGATATGTTCCCACCTCTACAACTGGTGACCTTCACGTTCAAAAACCAATAAATATCTATCATGTTCTACCTCTAAGGCGAATTGAATATAAGAGTTCAAGTCATCAACGGACTAGTAAAAGCTACCCAACACTGTACAACACAGAGAAGGCATTATCAATATACTTTCTTCAGGCCTTAACATCAAATTTGAAACCTTTCGAATGTCAATTTCCAAAGCTTTCTGTTATAAAAGGGACACAGTATTTTTCGAGAAGTTGCGGATCTTTATACAAACAGTATATTTCACCTTCCACTTTTGCCTTTATCTGGAGCATCCCGACCAGTGATACAAATTTTGCTAATTACACTATAGCTGTTGTATTTAATTACGAAACCAAACCGATAAATATCAGTGAAAATGGGCGAAACCTTCCGGCTGTGTAATACAGATCAATTTCGTCTAGAAGTTAATGCAGATCGTTTTCCATCTATGAAATCAGTTTGAATCGTATTCCGGACGAATGACAAGGGATAATACCAACTCACAAAATGATCTGAATAGCGTAGAGAATGAATAACAAATAACTTCAAGATACCCTCATGAACTTGGGAAAACCATCCAGTAATGGATAGATAATGTTGGATATAATGGTCCATACTGCATACCGATTACCGAATGTTTACTATATAAAAATACGTGGGTATCTTACTTGGATAGATGATTTTGTTGAATTTTTGATAAAATATGGTAAGAGGAATAGTGATCCATTCCAAGGAATTCTAATTTGCGACCAGGACATCAACTTGAAGAGAGAAATGCTCCTATTTCAGAAATGAGATAAATATTTAAATTGGATATTTTTCCTTTAGTTCAATGATCCTGTGAAACTTAACATAATGCACATTTTTACTGAGAGCGTTGTCTATTTATTCAAAATATCAATAAAATTTATTCAAAAGCGGTTCTGTAATGGTAGAAATGAACAAACTGTAGTGAAAGCTTATATTTCTTACCGATAATTTTTTCTAAAAAATGGCCAAAACAGAAGTTTTCAAAACACTATATGTTATTTTTGATATATAAATAAAGTCGTTGCTCAAACAGTTTTTTAGATAAATTAGCAAGTATTATTTTACATTTTTAAGAAACTAATTAATAGAAAAAAGTAATTTCATATCAATATACTCTACTTTAAAATACAATATTGATTTCTTAATATTAATATAATCAACCTTCATCTATTTTTAAATTTTCATAAATCTCACCGAATATTAACAACTTTTGTGAAAAATAATGATGCTTTTAATTTTATTCCAAGTCAAATTTCTAATGAATTTGGTTATTATAGGAAAGCCTTTTAAATTTTTCATAAATTTGTTTAGAATGTAACTTTAAGTAATGTGATGCAAACTTTTGATATATCATACACTTGAAAAGTAGTAAACTTTATATTCAAATACTGACTTAATAAATTAAACGTATTTTTTAACAAAAATACCCATGCATGATTACATTGTGAATTTTCAACAAGAAACAGATAAAGACTGGAAAAGTGACGGATATATGTCCTTTCAATTATGTGATGGGCATTAAGTTAATTTTACTGTCATGTCTCTTCCGATTTGGGTCAAACAAAAAAAACCACTTAAATAGCGTTGAAAATCCAGGGCATATGTTGACCAAGTCATATAATGCTTTTCCAAACAATTCACATATAAAAACTTATGAAAATGCTGAGATCTAAAGGAAAACATTGTCCAGATTCTAAAGGATAAAGCACAAAAAGAAACGGATACATGTGTTCGTTAGTTTAACCTGTTCTTTGATATGATTTTACAGTACAATATTTGAACGGCTTATTCCGTGTGACGAAGTTTCAATGCGATCCTTTTCATTGTAACTTTCACTATTTTTATAGACCACTTCGTTATAAGCGAGAGGTTTCACTATTTGACAAGAATTTTGAAAGTTTGTGAAAGTAGATTGTTTCCAGTACTCTTTTTTAAAAAATATGCCTTCGTATGATCATTTTCTGAGTGAAATCAAATTTTAGAACATGCCGTTGGTTTTATATAACTCACGGAATTTTAAAATAGTGATAGTGAAAGAAAATAACAAGTGCAATTTTTTAATATAGTCTTTTTATTAATTTACCGGACGAACTTTCTTCGAGAGTAGCCATATGTGCTTATTTGGTTTATTTAATATTTGGATTTAAACTATGAAAATTTTCAAGAAAACTTGCAAAGTCCAAGTAAAAAGTAAACGATAAAACTTAATGCAACTAAAATTAAAACAATTCTTCTAATAATCGTTTTCATCTTGAAAGTGTTTTTACAACTATAGTATTAATTTGTTAATTGCATATAAAAATAAAAATTTAATTAATTTCATTGAACATACATTCATTTGTTTACATTAAATTACATTTGAACATACATTAAATTACATTTGAACATACATAAATTATTGGCGGAAAGGGGCCCGAGCCCAGCTTTCGCCAATAAGTTAAAATAGTTCGTAAGTTTATATATATAATATATATTGTAATATATAAATTATATAATATGCTCTTGGCCTCCCTCAATAATTTAGAAGCTCTACGTTGCTGAATTACTCCCACAAAAAATGGTCACCAACATTCAAATCCAAGTATCAGTAGGAATACACAGAGATTTAAAGTAAACTTTTTAATAAATAGTTTTTAAAACTTAATGTTAAAATTACGTTACATGCATATGAACGTATTCGGATGGAAATTTGAGATTATAAGTAACAGTATTCAAATAAATTAAGAAACATGTGACCACAAGCTGCTTGTTTCTAAGCAAGAGACATCAAACAATTTAGAAAAACTTATAAATAATCCTCTTCAATCAGCAAACGTAATTTTTTATTGAGATAAACTTTTAGTTATCACATTATTGAATAAAAGGTTATTTAATTATTTGGCTTTACGTCTAAAGGAAACTTTTAGGATTAGAATTAGGTTTAGGATTATAATTGGGTTAGAATTGATGATTTTGCAAAACTTCGAAAGTAGAAGGCATTTATAAGCATCCGTACCCATTCTGAATTGAACTTAGACCAATTTGCGAAGGATTGAAGATGCAAGATCTATTTCACTAATAAGGTGTACTACGAAACGGAAATAAAACATTTCTATATAGATCAGGCTCCAAAACGTTTAAAGTTGTATTCCTTTAATGAGAAAATATTTTTAACGATAGGAGCAAAATGATAAAAAAAGTAAAAATTTTACGCTCGACAATACTTGGGACAAACTATTATACTTTAAAATATTGCTTGTCATGCCTTTCTAATTCTACTTCCCAAAACATTAGGAAGTGGGTAAGTGTAATACGTTTTTCAAAAGGATATATCTTTTTCAGCAGTAATTGTTTTTTACTTTATTCTTCTTTAAGGGTTAAAAGGTTTAAGTTTAAATGTGGTAGAAATTGCGTTCTTAAACTTAACTTTCTGGAAAAAAGTGAAAACTTAAATGCAATGGGTTTTTTTCGATATTGATATTCTCGATGCATATATATATATATGTACATGAAGTATATTGTTTTGCAGTAATAAATACAATAGCTTTATATTTATAAAGGGATGGGTGATGTAGATACTTATAATGATCATCTTGTTTATTTTATAATTACCTACTTCTAGTAGAGCTTACCTATGTCACTTTCAAAGAGAGTTTATGATTCATATTCACAGTTTGTATAAATGCACACACTAACATTTATTATACTGTACATTGATCCTATGTAAATAATTGCATCTTAAGGAATCTTAAAGAGGTAAAATTACGATTATTTTAAGACGTTATCTAATTGGTGGAGAGCCTCGCAACAAGCTTTTGCTTTCTGCTCTCCATTTTAAACCTATTATTGTCAATGTTCTTCAAATTTAATCAGTTTTCAATTTGTATGGTCAGATAGATGTCGCAACAGATGTATCAATAACCACTGTATATCGGTTGAATAAAAACCATTCTTCTTCTTGAAGTTCAGTAGCAAACAAACAAGACAGTTCTTAGTTCTCTTGAAACATTGAAAACCCTTGCCATGGAGACTGTGGACAACAATAGATACCCTGAACCTGAACAGCTCAGCGTTTACACTGATGGATCATTTATGACTGACTCTCCGAATTCTGGAGCAGGGGTGTACTGTGAGCTTCTTGTTTTTTACATACCAATGGGAAACTTTAGAACTGCCTTTGACGGCGAAGTAACTGCAATCCGTGTGACTTTGAAACAACTCGCGGCTCTGCAACTCGAGTATATAAAGGTGGTCATCTTTTCGGGTTCTAGAGCAGCAATACAGTCCATCGATTCAACTAAGTCCACTATTTCACAAGATGTATCCGAGTGCGAAGACTTATTTAAAAAGTTAAAAATTTAGGAATATATTTCCAATATATAAAACTAAAGTAATATATCTCTAATGGATTCCTAAACACTGTGGAATCTATGGAAACAACCAGGCAGATATGTTGGCAAAAAAAGTCTCCATAGTGTAACAGTCGATGGCCAATGAAACATCTTTCCACATTGCAAAACTTTCTATCAAGAGGTCCCTGAATTTGGAGTTCCATAAAGATCTTTCGAATACAATCGCCGCAAAGGACTGGAAACATCTAGTAAAGTCAGATGTTCCTGATCGGCCACGCCGTGAAGCAGTGGCAATATTCCCTTTGATTACAGGACATGATTGCTTGGCGGAGCACATTTTCCGTATTGGTGTCTCGTCTATGCCGAACTGCCCGCTTTGTGCAGGAGATGAGACTATAAACAGACAACACATTCAGCGATGCAAAGCTCTTCGCGGGGTCACTGAGACGGAGCGCTACTGGGAAGAAAAGTTCCGTATGGGATAATGACACTACACATTGTATTCTTTTCATTTGTATGTCAAATTCCTTGCCATTAGAAGAAAAAAGTTTAATAGCAAACTAACTTTTAATTGTCAATTTCTCGTGAGTTACTTTCGCTATTTGATCATGTATCGCTATTTGATCATTTGTAATCTATTTGTTTAATTATTTTTAAGTACAGAAATAATATAAATATATTAAGTAAGCTGCATTGTCTGTAAGGCTAAATAACCTTTCTTGCACTTGTTTTCTGGGTTCTTTGAGATATAATATTGTTGCTCCTATTATTCTGTGTGAGAAGGCCTTGTTTTTCTCTCTCTCCTTAGTATAGCAAGCATGAATCCTGTTTCGATTTCTGTAGCGTACCTTCAGGCTATCAGTCTTAAAGCTCCATTGACAATGAGTGGCCACTGGAGATCTTCCTAAGGGCTACCTGCAATGTTACATCATTACTACCAGCAATGTTTTCCTTTCACGTGCCTTCAGTTTCATTTTTTGTTATTTAGCGCAAAGTTAAATTGATAATATTATAGCTGTGATTTTAACGGCGTATATTGGATACTGAGTTGGCCAATTGTTTAAATACTTCACAATTATTTGGCTTCTTACGACAGCAAGAGCTTACTGATCATTAACTTCTTCTTTCGCGCAATTTTCCAGATTGCAAAAGGCCCTTTCCTTCTGTTACAAGATTAACGCACCTTCTCTTAGATAATTCTCATTTTCTTCTGCAATTACGTTGGTTAAGCAATTACGTTGGTTAAGCATCTACCTATTTGAATAATGTAAGAGCGTAGGTATTAATCCATCCTCCTTTTGAGGGTATAGTGTCCTTATATTTATTATTATTATATAAAATTTTGTGTAAAAATTTTGTATTCTGTTATCATTAGATGTTAAGTATAATTTACTGCGGCACTGGTGACGTGACTTTAACATCATACTTATACGTTTTCTCAATTTTAAATTCACGTATTAGAGCGGGGGTTCGAATCCCAACGATGTCAAGAACATGAGAACTTAACGGCCACTGGGTTTGGCTTCCTAAGCTAGTGTTTCCAAACCGCCGTGCCACAAGAAATTCTCCTGAAATTTTTCATTTTTGTTTTCTAAATATTTTTCATGAATGAATATTTTATCGTGGAAATATTCTGAGGAAAACAATAGCCTCGAATGCATCGGAAAGGTCTGGCTCAGAATGCCTAAATAACATCTGTGCAGCAACTGTCAATGACTAAGCCGTGCATTTTTAAATATGAGTATATGAGTATTATAATGCCTTTTACCTCAACTGTAGCATTCTCAGTCACAAGACATCACATATATGTTATCATTTACGGGTCCTTTCCAATTTACGAAAAACAACAATTACCAAGTCGCCGATCAAAACAGAAATCATTAATCAATCGATTTACAGATCCATCAACTTTTATTAAGGCAAATTCCCTAACCACGACCAAGAAACTCTCGACAAAAATTACTTGACTTCCAACAAGAATATCTTCTAAGCCATACAGCGTTATCGAGACGTGGAGTTCCTCCAGGGTGAAAGAGTCTGGAATAAGTAATAAATTCTCTTAAAACTTTCGAAATGTAATAATATCTAAACAAAACATAATAATTAATTAACAGTTAAACAAATCTCCTAGCCCATTGTCAATCGAACAGGAGCTAAGGACTCAGCAGTAACGGTTAATCCGACCACAAACTTAGGCAAGATTCCTCGCAACAGATACCTAAAAGTATAATATATATCTCCCTACTCTAAAAATTAGTTATACATATCTACAAACTCTTCACGCTAAATTTCTACAAGGCTACTTAATTTAAGGTTAATCGAAAATTATATACACTAATTCAGTACAATTTCTATATTCTAAATTAACATTCAAATTCCAATTCAAAACATATTACACAAATAACTAAGAATCATGAAAGCCCTAACGGTTCACCCGAAATCCCACTTAATAAAGTTAATAAATAAAGTACTTAATAAATAAAGTAAAGTAACGTAGCTTCGTGAGTCCTAACTTCAGTATCGACGCACTCGTAGGATAGTCCAGCCGGCACGCATACAGTTACTTCCTTAGGACTCAAGCAGCCACCAGTCCTTCACTATGAGGGGCGCACAGAGAAACGTCGACTAGGCTACCGACGACTTGTTTCCCCAACAGAACGAAGTTCGACAGAATCTTCACAAACGGCATTCCACGAACAGCCACGAGGCAACTTGTGTATACTTCCGAAGAAACCAGGCCATATCCTTCTAGGCACACATTAGGACCAGGGACTATTAACTTACAACTCACAGATAAGTGCTTACGGAGTTCCGATACATTCCACGCAACCAGAGCTCACCTGGCCCACGACTGAAACCAGCTAGTCGCAGCGAAGCGAAGCAAAACAAAAGCAAGCGAAACGACTTACATGTCGAAGCAGCAGTGTAGTAGTCGCAAGCACAAGCTTTATACCGTTACATGACGTCACTCTCATGACGATTGCTAACGTAGGACTTCCCAGGAGGGCGAAGTACTTCAGTTCTTAGTTGCATCCTATACAAATGCATTCGAAGTGCTCAGTTGGATACTTATCTGACAAGTAATGGTAAATTACCATTACAATATTAATGAATGATCGATAATTTTCAGACATCGAAATCTTTTAGCATTCGAGAAAGGATATAACGCTCATTATGACCTGTCATAAAAAGTGCCTGCAAGCCGATTATAATGATGTACGGTGCATCCTCAGTTGTTAAAACTGAACGAAGTAACATCTGTTGGGCAAATACCAATGACCAGTCAACATGGAAGTGTACCAGAAAAGTGTGTATGAATAGGAGTGTACTGATGCTGTCTTTATGGTTATGCCATAATTAATTATTGATACTGATGATAGTTTAATGTATGAACTTTTAAAAAAAATGGAAGTAATTTACAAGTAAAATTTTACCAGATCAAGCTCTTATAAAAAGAGAAATTACTGGGCCCTCGTCTTACAAAAAAAATACCGGACGGCGGCCTCATAAAGATTGAGAACACTCATCCTAAACCATAAGAGGTTCGGATTCTTAGGGGAAATGTTGATTCATTACCCTACGGTGGCCTGCCTGGTGATAACGTGTTTGTCTGGCGCGTTATTAATCTGGGTTCGATTGCAAATGGATCGGTAGAACGCCTGCCGCCCACTGTAATCCGGGGTTTGGTTTCCTTTAGTAGCAGAGGTCCGGACTTCAGAAAACTGTAGGTGGTCTCAAAGCAGTATTACTTTTGCTGTCCTGCCGTAAAATCCCAAAGACGCACGCTTTCCGACTCAAATTAGAGCTCTTTGAATATAAGAATGAAGGGAAAGCCATATCGCTTAGGCCGTTCAGATCTCGTGACCTCTAGATTTACATTATGGCGTTCGTTACAGAATCACCGGGAGACATGACGCTCGCCTTAATTTTGTGCTTAACGTTTGTTAATTTAGAAATCACGCGTCAAAATTCAACATCTAATTAAGGAAATTAAACTCGTATACTGGCCATATTTGGCCTTCAAACTTTGCTCACTCGCCCGTACATATTTCCTTTGCAAGATTTAAATTTTCAAATAAACAACAAAAATAGTTAATGACGCCAAAAGTTACGGATTTTTAAATTTCTGTGTGATATGTTATTCGTAATTGCAAAAATCTAAAATCAAGTCAAATCAATTTATTCCAGTAATATACAACTATTTGTAAACATCATCTACATCAATTCTTTTACCCTTCTTCTGATGTTAACTAACACATATCTTTCGCCATGAAGATCCCTAATATATATATATATATATATATATATATAACAAATGATGATATTTCTCACAATGTCTTCTATATTTATACCGATAGTATGTTATTTATCAAAATACTATTGTTTGATGATTAATTGGCAGGATGTGCTTATAAAAATTTATCCGTTTATAGTATATACCTATGTCTCATTCTTATCGTACCGAACCAACTATTTTGTACACATTTCTTATACTCTACCTCTAATAGTATTTGGTGGTCCATTATATAATGAATTATTTTTACCAGCAGGTAAAAATTGTTTTGCATAAATAGATTTGTTGCGAAATTTAGGAAGAATCCTGTTTAAAATATTTTCAAAGAAAATATTTATTCCATGCTGAAACTCAAGAAAAAAAAACTGAATTTCTATGACCCTTTTGTTGTCTAGTTTAAGACTCCGAAATCTTTGAAAGGGAAAGGTTTTTTTAGCAAGGAACTTTTTTATCAGCAAAATTATTTTAAAAGGAAGTACAGTGAATTCTTTATTAAACTATCCATGTGTCTCTGTCTGCTTTAAAAAGTATTGTTGTTTCATCATGGTTTCTGAATTTGTCAAAGACATCTACCATATGGTGCACAATAAGAAATTTTTCTTTCCATAATAGACGAAAGTGAATGCATTCAGTCAACAAAGAAAATCCTCATAGACAAATATTTAAAAACGAAATTATTTTTTTATTTCAATGTCTATTGCGAAAATGGTGTAACTGTAGTTGCAAAGAATGCTAACAGAATGGAATTTCGTATAAAGACGGCATTACCTTATTTTGTCATACACTCGATTATGATAAACAAATTTCCAAATGCACCTACGCTTCATTTCTTTCTATGCTCTGAGCACCATTATTGTCCTTAAGCCTCCAGATCTACTTACAGATCGAATAATAATTGTTTACCTGATACGCATTATATGCGAAGCAATACATATTCTTTAAGAAAAGCATATCGTCATTTCTTCAGACAAGATGAGCCACGGCCTAGATCTACAAGATAAATCTGATCTAAACGCGATCAATGGCAGAATGGCATGTATAGTTAAATTATGAGTATGGATTTACGAGTAGAGTGAATGAGTGAGCAGACTAGGACCGTTTTAATGCATTTAGGGGCCCCTGGGCGCCATTGGTTTTGGGGCCCTTTTTTTGCGAATTTTTAAATTTCTAAATTTTGCAATAAGAAAAATTTCCCCAAAAACGAAATAAAGCTCTAGTTTGAGCTAATTAATACGTGGGTGGCAAAAATTATTGTATAATAAATTCCCCCACGAAAACTCACAAAAATCTCGCCCCGGAGGCTTTTCTGTGTTGACCATTATTTGGCAATTGTGTTATCCCTGTGAAGGGTAATAATATCTTACATCCTCATATACGGAGAAAAATGCGTTTGTTCTTGTCCTCATTCGTCTAGTAGGTCAAGACACCGCGGGCTAAACGGAGGGACCCTGGTTCGAATCCAGGATGAGGACGGCGCCTCTTTTTCTCCAAATATAAAAAAAGCTCTAGTTTGAGCTAAATATACGTGGGTGGCAAAAATTATTGTATAAGCAAAATGCGTAATAAAAAGACTTTGCCAGTTTTGGTCCCAGGATAAGGAGATCGTTGGCCAATCCGTTAATACGGCACTGACTTGAAGGTAAACATTCAGATGAAGCACAATTTTTCATATATCTTGAAAACGTAAACAACGTAAGTTAAAAAAATAATGCAGGGTGTCCGAATGGAAGGTATTCAAAATAATGAAATTATATCACGGAATATATTTATTACAAATGCTTCTGGCTTTTGCCACACACAGAGAGAGAATATTTGTAAGTTTTGCCAAGCTTTTCATACGTGCGTACGGCAAATGCTATTTGCTCACATAAGCTGCTACTTCCTTTGGAGAGATACTGTCACTGGGACTTCATACACGGACATGCTAGGACTGTTTACGCTATCCCAACTTTGATGCAGAATGACTTTTGCTGTTCTTGCGCCATAAAAATTCGACCAACCAAACAAAATCTATAATTATATAAACCAAACAAAATCTATTAATATCACTTACTCTAGAATAAGCAGAAACATTAGAGTAATGAGAGGCATCAGCTTTTACTTGCCAATTCTAATTCTACTAAATCTGTACTATTATCTCATATTCTCAAACTTACACTACTGTTTAGTAATCTGGAGTTGTATATTTAAATCAAATATACAAAAAATAGCATCACGTTAAAAAAGCTTCTCTCTCCTCTTAGCATCTTCAATACCCTCAATTCCAACTGCTGATATTGCGCGTCATCTCCTAATATTACTTTTAGAAAGGCTTTTTCAATATAAAATTTCAGTTTTGAAGTTCAATAGTATAAAAAACAACTTATATACTGATCTTATATGCCCGTAATTTCCTAATCATGGTTACCTTACAAGAAATGTAAACAAATTAATACCTGATTTTTCAAGAACAAATCTCAGAATGACACGTATTGCTTCTATGGGTCCTAGAATTTGGAAGTTCCTCTCTAACAGATTACATGCATTTAATTCTATTTCCTTTTTAAAAACATGTCCACAACATTCATAAATATTCATTCATATAAAATTAAAATTGAAAAAAAAGTACCAAATACATTAATTCCTCAGCCATCTATTTTAATTCCCTATATATTAAAAATCAGTTATTCGTACTTTATCTTAAGTTTTTGACAACATCCAGAAATAATATTTTTATAACTGGCTCATTTTACTCCTACAAAGTTTTAGATTTCCCGAAAATTTGCCAAAACATCAGAATATGTTTTGATATTAGAAGTTCGTGGCAGTTCCACACTTCCTTCCACATCCTCGTCACTTTTCCCCCCCTTCCATCATATTTTCTAACAATTCCTCAATGGTATCAAACGTGGCAGAAACTTCTAAATTTTCGTCCATTCTAACAAACTCGCTGACTTTAATATTTATCATTCCTTCTAATTTGAGAATGTCATCCATCATCATCTGTCTATATTTTCAGGTTCATCAAGTGAGAAAAATTCTGCAATTAAAAAATATTTTAATTACAGGATTGAATTCTTTACGAAGAGAAATGTGGGTAAAAAAATGGAAATTGTGTCGAATTGCCTAGTCACTAATGTACATATAAATAAAACTAAACAAAAATGAATCGTCTCTTGATTCCAGATTTTGCGAAGCATTTCTGCACTGTTGAGCTCTTCATTTCTTTCACTGCCTCAAATGACGAAGTGGGTTGATTCTGTCTGTAGCTGCATAACACGTTGGCTGAATATAGCCACAGAAATGTAAATTAAACAATACATATACATCCGATCATATAGCGAATACTGTCTAAAGGAAATATGCAAAACTGGTCCTCTCTGTAAATGATGTCTAGATATTTCAAGAGTTTACATTTGACAAAGCGCGAGGCGAAACAGCTTCTTGCATGTTCCAAACTTGCAACCCGTAAAGAGCTAGCAGTCTACATTCCCATAGATATCAACTGTTTCTCTTTCTCTCATCCACGTTAGGTTAAGACTGTCACCCATATTGCAATCTTCGATTCTTACTAAATTTAACTTGCCGATTTAAGAAGTTCTGGTCATTCATTCCAGGGCTGTAGTTACAAATTCAGCAGTGCCAGAATGTTTTGTCCTTTGTGGTATTGTTGGGAGGAGGGGGCTGAGGAATAGATGTTTGTTTGGCTTTTTTATGGCGCAAGAGCATCTGGGCTATACTGCGCCAAGTATATAGCGTATAAGTACAAGCGCACCAAAGAATAGAATGGAGCAGGGAGACCTTAAAAGAAAAGCAGTGCCAGAACGGCGTTCTAACTCCCCTACACCCCTGATGCCTTCCGGCGACTAACATTATCAACAACGCCAAAACATGTTCTGCTAGTAATATTGAGATATTGTTAATAAAAGGAATTATTTAAGCGGATAAATTCTTGATGTTTTTAAATCGGCATTAGAATTAACTACCTACCTACCTAGAATTAACCTATGTACGATATTTGGTTATTATGTGGAAGTTGTGGTAAAATCTAAATTTGTGCTTTTAACGTACACCATCACAATAATCATAAACCGGGCCAATATAACTCCGCAATACGACACTGATTAATGAAAACAACGCACAAACAAACGGAACTGTCAAAAGGCAGTTCTAGTGGTGAACGGTGCTTGTTGGAGCAGAAGAAATACTAGGATGTTCAACAATAAATAGCGACACGATATTTAAAGAAAAGTGCGTACTAAAGCTACAAAATGAACGTGTGTTTTAATGGAGCACCTTTAAAGAAAGCACTGGCACGTAAATTTTACTTTAAATTGTTGGCAATTTGGGTTGCAGATATATTCGAAAATTTTGAATAAAAGAAAAATTTTTTCGTGATGCCTACTGGGTGGCCATTGTTCGGAATTCGTTGTTTGGAGATTAAAACTAATGTTAAACCACTGGAACGCGTTCAGTTCCATTGATATGTGGCCGGACTTCGGAGGTTACCGTTGTTTAGAGGTGATCGTTAAAGGAGGTTTTATTGTATTTATTATTTAAAGCTGATAAGTTTATATTATATTAAGAACCACAAAACCAACCGGGTTGTCCACTTGAAACCTATCAGTGAAATATACACATATACAACTTGCTTTTATGACTATTTTGATATTTTAAGTAAAAGTTATTGAAGTTTGATACGTGCAACACATCTGGCTTTAATTTACACTCTGTACAGCCTATACAACAGCTGTATTTAAGCATATAGTATAGAACAACAAAAATTATAAATGTATACTTAAAGGCAAAAGTTCACACGTAATTCAGGCGTGTAAGTTTTACAGTCTGTAAAATTTATGTTCCCTTATTTTAAGTTTCGCAAAAGACTGCACGACATCGTCGAACGATAATTCCTTAGCAATATTTTGCTCTAGTGACATAATGGAAAGACCATTAAGTCTTTGTTGCAGCATTGTTGACCCCAATTTATTTTTTATAGCCATTTTTGAAAGAGAACGCTCTGCTTGGCAGTTAGTTATTGATATTACCTAATAGAGTTTTTTAGGATGGTAAATACGTTTGGGAAAACATTAATCAAATTATTACCATACACATATTTTACAATGCCTTGACAAGTAATGTCTTTTTTTCTGTTTGTGTTTCGTGCACCGAGTATATTGACACTTTTGATAAACTCATAGAATTGTAAAATTTCACTACGGTTTTGGAAATGCTGGAGTCCGAGTTGAACATGTTTTTCTGTAAATTCATCAGTAACTGACCACAGCCAACGATCTGGATTAGTGGAAGAAAATATACATGTAACTTCAATAGCAGTATTAATGACTGTACTGCATATACTATTGGAATTGGTTGATTTCAATTCGGAAATAAGTTTCTCTCGAGAAATTGTTGGTCCTATCTTGCAAATATTTAAGTCTTCAGAACATGTCATAACATTTATTTTCTCCTATTATTATTCTTTATAATAAGACATTAAATCTGAAATAGAATTTCCTTTCCTACCAGAAAATTACAGCTGTTTGCGCAATATTAAAATATTAATCACGAAAAATTATTTTTTTCGATTTAGTTTTTCGAAATTTTTATCCAAGTGAATTTTGGGATTTTTTTTTTTTCTGTTTTTTTTTTAACCAAAAGCCTCTTTGCAAAGGTGGTGGGAGTTTGGTATGCCAACCGGAGTGAGGGCCCCTGGGCTGTATCCCCTTTTGCCTCCCCCTTAATCCGGCTATGAATCCTTCTAAGTCGGGTATCAATCTGGAATTTACAAAATTCATGTCTATGTTATAAACTGTAGTAGACCTCCATATAATGAAATGGACGGTTCCATAAAAAAAAATTCGTTATATAGAAAATTCGCTATGTGGAAACGATGTATTCATGAACCAGGGTAGGTCAATATGATACCGCAATTAAAATCCTATTTTTCAGTTAACGACTGTTTCTCATAAATAACATTCAACCATTTAAAAATAGATGTTTTTAGGAGTGAAATATACATGCATATAAAAAAAAAAATAGTTGAACAATTCTTACCTTAAAATGAAAACGTATTTAATGCTTCTTTCATACACATTCATGCTTTTGTAGAAAAATTTCTAACATCCTGCTGCACAACAAATGGCGGTGTTGATTCATCATAAAAGTGTTAGCACCCCTGTGGGAAATTTGCAAGGTCTGGATTTCTGGTAATCAACCGAGAAAAAAAAAAAAAAAAAAATCACGCGATAAGTATTACTATTCAAACAATACAGTGTATTCAAGGACAAGTGAGGCCTGTTTCTAGCCTAGCAGTTTCGCACTGTATGGGGCAATCAGGTAAAGATATATATGCTTAGGAAAACTCTTTATTAGGGAGTTTAGAGTTCCTTAGATGTGCCTCATTCTGTTCGTTTGCCACGTATTTTAAAATCGTATTGTATTCCCACGGTATTAAGGAAGCCGATGTCGCTGAAGTGATCACTCCATTTTCTGTTTCGATCGTTAAAAATTTCGTTATATAGAAATTTATTTCGTTATATAGAAAATTTCGTTATATAGAAATTTATTTCGTTATATAGAAATTTATTTCGTTATATAGAAACACTTTCATATGTAATGACCATGGGGATTTACCAAAACTTCGCTATATAGAGAAGTTCGTTATATGGAGGTTCTACTATATGTGTAAAAATAATACAATGTAACACGATTCCGCCTAAATAAATTTGTACTGTAATGTAGAAATCAGCGTTATAAGCGCAAAAATTTGAAAAAAAAATTCTACATACGTTTCTGACATACTTGGAAGGTTTTCGTCAGGAATACAAAAAATAATAGAACATTGAAGATGTTGTTATTACGTGAATATTTTGTTGTCAGTTGTGAATAAATAATCACTATTAAAATTTTAATAGCCCTTTCCAAACTTGCCTGAAACTAAGAATAGATTTTTATTCATTGACTATGGTACCGTAAAATGCATTTTCTTGTGTGAAGAGACGAAAAAGGCAAAACAACATAAGTAAAATTTCGCCACAGGTCAGAATGTTTTTAAAAAAAAGTACAGAAAAAAGAAAAGTAAAAGCAGCAAAAATTATAATAAAATCGATAAAAAGGGAAGGTAGGGAAGGACACGCTTGTGATAAAGTTAATGTTAAGTAAGCGAATATACAGGTTGTTTAAAAAACACCGCACTGTACATTTTCGTAATCCTTGCGCCATACTGAGAAAATTTGCAAATGGATCAAATCATAGTCGGAAATGAATATTTAATACCATATTCCAGAAGATATGTTTCCCAATGAAAACAGAAAAGGCGTTCCAACCTTGAAACGAAAGGACGAACTTTTCTTTCAATTACTGCCTAAAACTGACGAAAATCTGGAAATTTAACAATCTGGTTTAGAAACAAGCAACCCTCTTTGCCATGTGTGTGACGCAATAAAACCACCAATTATACAATAATGTTTGCCACCCACGTTTAAACCGCCAATGTCTTGTTTTTTATGTCAAGCAACAGAAATACCGAGCTGCAAAAAAAAAGTTGAAATGTTTTTCAGAAAAAATTATTCATAAGTTATAAAAACGTCATTATTATTTGAAACCTAAGCATGAATATTAGATTGCTATCGATTTTGCTTTTTATACAAAGGAAGCCTAACATTACTTAACCAATCTCTTACTTTGACGTCGTTAAAGGTTCTTTGAAAATTTGATTCGAACATTTTAATAAATGTTATATAAGGTAGGCCCAAATGGAAAGGAGACTACGGTTATATCTTAAGAATATTTCAATCACAGAATATTTTAATTACAGAATGTTTTGACATGACACCTACACATATTTGCCATTGACATTGGTGCACTGATCCCGGTATGTAGAAAAGGAGTGGTTGGCTTCACTGTAGAAACCTTGGGTTGCTGACGGATCCAGTTTTCCACAGTATATTGCACTTCCTTGTCACAGGTGAAACGTTGACTTTTCACCGATTTTCTTAAGGGGCTAAAGATATGAAAGTTGCATGGGGAGATATCAGGGTTGTACGGAGGATGTTTGAGGACTTCCCATCAAAATTTTTTCGGCATATGGAGGATCTTCTTAGCCATATGTGGCTTAGCGTTATCCTGTCACTGTCCATTTCGAGAGCTTAACTGGATACACACGTTTGACATCATTATTTTATTCTAATTGTCAACAAATTTTTCTTCTTATATCTTTAACTGAAATTTTATATTTCGCGCTTTTAAAAAATTGACTATAATTAATTTACCAGTATTATATGCATATGTGTGTATAAAAGGGGTCTTATTCTTAATTTTAGAGTAGTTTTATTGCCGTCATTAAAACGACTTGTAATTAACTAAGCAGTCTCCAAAATAACCAACGCAAAATGAAACCAGAAATACGCTTCGAGTAGATTCATACATCACCGCTGTTTTCGCTTAAATAAACAGGTATATATATAACTCCTACAACACTTCCATGAATTCCCAGTGAATGATATAACACAACTTGGAAAAACAGATGGCGTGATGGTAAAATTTCCCTCCATAAACTACCGTTTCTACACTAATAAACGAATGCAGTCCTTGGGAAGAAAATAGAACAGTTTTCGTTTCATTACGTTGGTAACTTATTAGCAAATAGCTATTTAACGTTTCTCGGTTATCATTGGTAATTTGTCCCTTCCAAAGACAAAATAAAAGTTTGAAATATGAGAACGGGAACTATACAGTGTTAGCAGTTGGGGGGAGTTAGGTGGGGAGAATAAACTATTTATTATTTTAAGATTGAGTGTAAAATTATTTAGATATAACGCATCTCAATCAGAGGTGGATTAAGTCTATTGAGGGCCCCTGGCGGTAAAAATTCCGAAGCCTTTAAACACAACACCCCCACTCCCCCCCCAAAAAAAAATATGTGTAACAATTGATGATTGTTTTGGAAAGATTTCAGTATTAGACATTTAGTGAGTTGCTTAAACCGGCAATATGTAGCTAATAATAAACTCAACGTTTCAAGAAAAACCATACATTTATTCAAAAAATTTAATAGTAATAAATTACCTTAGTGCTTAAAAAATGTTTTGTATATAAATTTATGTCTTGGTTTCTCTTTGACAAAGTCATCAATTACTTTTTGCAATATCTATTTCGTCCAAAATTTTTTGTTCTAGGTATAATATGGCCATGTTGTTCAATCTGTCTTCTCCTATCGTACTCCTTAAATAGTTTTTAACGTATTTTAAAACTGACAAAGATCTTTCACCTGTTGCATTTGATATTGGCATTGTTAAAAATATTTTCGAAATAATATCTACATTAGGAAAAGTTCCACTCTCTTTATACACTTCGAACTATTATTCAATAGCACTTCTGGCTATTTATTTATCAACACTTCTGATTATTTATTTATAAGTTTCTTACGTTCTTATTATTTCTCCTTTCATAACAACATATATTAATATTCTTTGAAAATGTTCTTGCAAACTTCCTTTATCATTTATAACTTTTTAATATCACTTGAGATATTATATCGGGCTTCCAAACATAAATTTTTTACCATCATTCATCTATATAATTATTATTTTTCATAAATTCTACAAAAATAGAATAAACAGTACTTTTAAACTCTTTACGTCCTGGTATGTACATCCAAGCGATAACTACTCACTAATAAATACTTCAATAATAATGATGTAGCAATAATCCCATAGATAATACGCCTTGTAATACGCAAACACTTTCTTTCCTTTTCAAGTTTCATTTATTATATAATAAGGAATATTTATTTAAAACAATAATAATATTTCAAAAGGAATTTCTGAAAAATTAATACAATCGGAGCAGGACAAAACCGTCTTCCCGCCCTTCAAGATTTATCCAAAAGCTCCGATTTTCGCGTGAAAACATTATTTAAACAACGACGATTTTTTCTTCTCATCCAATTACCTTTTAGCACCCTCGCGTTCAAGTATATATATATACATATATACGGGATATATATTAAAGCTCGTGCCTAGAGGTCAAATCAAAGTCGTTCATCTCCTCAGCCATCTATAAGAAAAATGGCGTTATTGAGAACAGGGTTTCCGGCAGTACAGTTTAATTTTATTAATTCTCATTTCGCTTATTTAAATATGCATGGCGAAACTACAGTTGTGAGAGTAGAATTTAATCGTTCTGCACTCATTATTGAACAATTATAATTAGATATAATTTAATAAAAGAACGCGCTGTACGAATATACGTAGAATACGTGAATAATATTGAATAGTGCATCTTCCACTTTTTGTGTTGTGGCAGTTTTTAACTAGGAATCTCTCGAGCTCGGGGCCCCTGGTGGCCGCCATATCCGCCAGCCGCTTAATTAGCCACTAATCTTGATAGGCGCTGGAAATCAGGAAGCATATTTATTTATTTCCTTCATTGAAAATGCAATGTATTCGCTCAGTGTTATTAAAGCATTTGTGATGGAGCGAAAATTTTATTTAAATCTATAACATCCGCCGTATTACGAGTCCGAAAGCTCGGGTAATCTATTTTGCCATTTTTCCAGTGTTTAACCTTTCGTCTGTAAATTACAAAAAGAAACATTAGAATATTGAAGATGTTCTTCAGTTGTTGCGACATACTGCGTGAAATTATGAAAGAGCGAGTTAAAAACAACAAATTAACGCAGTTGAAAATATTTAATTACACTGTTGATAACTATTACAGTGGCTATTCCGCCACCATCCTCAGAACAGTTATGACTCTGTTTGCATACCTGGGAGTGTATACCTAAACATATATACACACAAAAACATATATACACAAAAATAGCGAACTAAGAGGTATTTACAGGTTGTACGTTAGGGGTGGCGTCTCTTGCGGTAGAACTAAGCAAATTTTTCCAAATAGGTGAAAGGGCGTTAAAAGGGAGCTGATCATTCACGGAATTAGCTGTATTTGTAAGGATGTGATAAGCTTCGAAGGAGTTGAGGTCAAAAGTTGAAGAGATTTTTACAATTAACTGTGCTTTGGAAAAAAGAAATTTGGCCAGCTTCCCAAGAATGTTTCGCCAGCGCGGATTTATGGAATTCTTGTTTTCGAACGTACGCCTCATGCTCTTTTAATCGAAAACGTAAGGCTCAACGTGTCCGGATCGAACCCGGAACCTAGTTGTCCAAATTGGCTTAAAGGTCGCTGAAATGTTAGAGATTTTCTAAAAAGATGAATGAAAAATATACCAATAGTATAAGCGAGATCATTATCGGCGTGTAGATTGTAGAAAAAATTTGATTTATTTTATGCTAGTGCCAAAAAAGAAAGCGGCTAGAAGTACAATTTCTTAGGAGGAAAAAATGGATTTGAAACCTTTATTAAGAAAGGTTTTTTTTTCTTAGTTTTAGAATGGCTTTTCTTCTATCTAGACTCGAGTTAAATAAATAGGTGGTGTATAAAAAAAATGCTTTGTTTTTTAACGTTGACATACGGGAGATAGCTTTTTTCTTTATGTTCTTAGGAGAGAATTAGTTCTTAAATCGTTAATTTCGGGTATTATTAACGATGGATTTAAAAATGAAATATTATTCTTAAAAATTAGAAAAAAATATGCATCGCAGGCAGAAAAAGCCAATCTACTTCATGTAAGTCACGGCTTGAAAAAAGGATGAAGCTTAAAAAAAAGTGATTTTTGCGTTAACGGGAAATCGAACCATGGACCTGGATTTCCGAATGGGGTTAAAGGCCGCTGCAATCTAAAGGTTTCTCGAAAAGGTAAACGAGAAATGAATTTTTTGCTAAAGAGCGATCATTATGGTGTGTAGGTTGTAGAAAATGTGCTTTAATTTATGAAATTTCGAAAACAGTATTGTCATAAAAATCATTCATATATTACAGTAATTTTCTGAATAGAATTTTATTTTCCATATATTTTTTAATTTAATGCTTTATAAACGCTTGAAGAATACAAAAATCACCCGAAAATCAACGTATTTAGAAATTTTTTTACATAATTTTTGTTCATACTTATGAACATGTTTATACTTATTAATATTTGACGTTTTTCAATTAATTTTTCATATATTCTTTCAGTTTTAGATTACAATTCATAAGCACTTTAAAATCAACTCACAATTGCATGAAAATATATCACGATTAATGTACTTACGAATCCTTCTAAGAAACTCAATAAATAATTTATGAATCTTCATCAAACATTTCAAACAAACGCATTGAGCAATACACTTTCAAGCAAAGTTTTCTTTCTCGAATCTTCCACGAAAATCTGTTTTCCTGTCGGCATATTCCGCTTTCAAATTGATTGTACCGAGGCGGTTTTGTTTTATTTGCATATATTAATATATTTTTCCGCTCCAACGTCATTCAAATTTGTTTTTGCTTTGTCAATGCGTCTATGTTTTAGAAACAGCAGGAAGCGTGAAAATTGACCAAATTTGTAGTCACCATCTACGAGTTAAAGAAAACGTAATAAACATGGTAATTATTCCTGGTCCTGAAATATTCAGAGATGACGATAGTCGTCTTAATAAAATAAAAATCTCGTTAGAAAACTGATGTGTGTTGAAAACAATAATTCAATTGTTTCTTGTTAATACCATGCACCATATACAACTAGGTGAAGGAGCTATATTCAGGGTGTCCATACCAAAACCCGAAATAAAAGTATATAGCGAGATTCCTTGAAGAATTTTATGCAAAAAAAATATTCGTGCGAAAATGTTGGGAAATAAATACTTTTGGAACTATTGACATTTTAATGACCATTAATTATTTTCACATTTATTTTTTAATTCGCATATGCGCACATTATTTATCTTTATTCACATTAATTTTAATTGATAGTAATTCAGTAGTTTCTGAGGATCTTGTTCACATGACTTATTCTTTCGAACATCTCCCAAAGAAAAATCTTTGAACTCGTTCGAGCATTAGCAAAACAAAATTCACTGTGTAGCAATTGTCAACTTTCGGGTTTTAAAAAAATTATTTTTGACTAAAAAGTAATTGAAAAATTAGCCCCAGCAGATTCTCCGAATATTAAGCCCAATAATCCGGCGTAGCTTCATCGAATATTATGTACAACCTGCGATAACCAGAAATGCAAAACGTTAATAAATAAACAAAGGTCTTACGTGACGTAGTTACCGCCCCTTTATAATTTAAATTAAGACTTAACGCCATACATTTATGGCGCATTTTTCCTTCCACGCCATCTTTTTTTTAATCCTTTGATTCCCATATCCTATCTTTCCCCTTGAACGTTTGCATCAATGGGGGCTATTTTATAGGTTACTCGCGTATAGCCCCTTTCAAACCCATAAATGCCAATTTTTTTTTTTCAAACATTGGGGGAAGAACGGTAACAGCTAAGCTTAAGCGAGAAAATTTATAACGCAGAGCACGACCAAGCGTTATCTAATCTTCCAGCCGTCTGTCCCTCGCCTCTCGGAAAACATTAGCGAAGTGGGCGAGTGTAGAGATGACGAGGTTTCGTTGGATGTAGAGAACGTGTGTTAATGCCTCACAGATCCTGATGCATCTTTTGTCGTGGGAAGCCAGACGCGTGGACAACCATTGAAGGATACACGTGGCGTTATGGCACAATATCCTACTAAGGTCACGTTCTGCAGAATCAGCGGGAACACCCGCTCCCGACCAACCCTCTTAATATCGAGAATATGATGAGAAGATGAACTCTTTATTCGTTTCCGAAACGAAACCTCAAATTACAAATACCTCCTCGTTTCACAAAAGCTGGTGGTTTCTTTTTATCGAAAATCAAATAATCTGAGTATGACAATGTGACTTTTTGGACGAAAAAAGTCCTACTGGTCTGCAGTTTCACCTGCAATACAATTCTGGGGAGAAAAAAGCAATGGGTGAGGTCAAAGGAATGCCAAATTTGTCCAAGTGAGCGAATATTCTTCCCACCAAAAGATAACTTATTTTAGTAGCTTAAATTTCATTTGTTTTGCAAAGAAATTTACGAAAATAATAATAATAATGTTTTTATAAAACAGTTGAGATATTTCGATGTTTGAAAAGTGTACTAATTACGTAATTTGGGAATTTAAGCCGCAAATTTCAAAATGTGGGGAATTTAAAAAAAAAATGTGTTTAACTAAAATAGCATAAAAACGTTAATGCGATTAAAAATTGTACGAAATATTACAGTAGAAGAAAACTTATGAACGAAACTGATTTTACATGAAGGATTTACTCCCATTAGCAGCAAAAAATGAGAAGCTCAGTATATTTTAATCTTTTCATAACCACCTGATTTCAAGAAAAGTTATGGCGACCGATGTTTCAATATTTAGTGGTTGCGATTTAAAAACACCGGGAATATTTTTTTTTTTCAGTTTTGTAATAACTGCCATTACTACTCAAGATAATTTACATGAAAAACAAGACATTTTAACACTGAAATTTAAGTTTTCTATATCTAGTTTCTCAATTCCTTTCGAAGTTCTTTTAAGACGCCATTTTAAACTAATCTTGACTTTTCCTTATCTCGTTTTTATTAGTTTCGACGAAATTCCAAAAGGACGTAAGAAGAACAAAAAGACTGACTTTTTAATATAATAGACGTCAGCTTCCACTCATGTTAGAGCTAAGGGAGAATGTTAGAATGAGAGAATGTTCCAACTATGGGACTGTTGTCAATGAAATTCACGTAGAGGTATGACAGAACGAGTTTTAAGATCTACTTATTTCCATACGTATGCCGTCTTTCAACGATTTACCTTTCTAGCTCCCACTTTTCACTTTATAGATGTTATTGTTTTATTTAATAAATTTTAAATTTTAATTTATTTATTTAACAACTACATCGGATCATTCGCCAGAAACTTCTGTCATTTTTATAGTATAGGTCCATTACGTTTACGGTGGCGTACTTTTTTTATTTTTTTTTACGTCCATTACTGAAAGGTATCTGTAATATATATATATATACGGTAAAAATCCATTAGCGGACAGTTACAAAACAGAAAAATGTATCCTGAAAAGGAAGGTAGCCTTAAAAAAGTAATAATACTGTGAAGGATTTTCTTGGAAAGAATTTTTATCTGACCGTAAAAGCGGTGTGACCGTATATGATGTGTGTCCGTTAAAAGAGATTTTACTGTCTATATCATCACCATCATCATATTCAACCATTATTTGTCCGCTTCTGGATTAAGGTCAAATGCTTTCCACACAAGTCTATCCTGAGCAATTCGCTTCCATGTCACCCCCCAACTTGTTTCCTTATTTCATTCACCTATCTAGTTTGAGGACGTTTCCTAGGTCTTCGGTAATCTTTCGGAATACAGTTAAGAATTTTTGTTGTCCATCGTTGATCGTGTTCTTCTTGCGATATGCCCAGCCTATCGTCTGTTCCTCTACACCTGTTTGCACTCTCACCCAATTGTTTCCTTTTCGATCCATCCTAGTCATTACAAGTATGGACCTCTCCATGCTCCTTTGGGTTGTCTGTAACTTCCGTATTGCTGCAATTGTTAGACTCCATATCTCTGATCCATGAGAGGACTGGAAACACACTGATTGGGGAACTTTTTTTAGACGTAAAAGCAATTTCCCCTTCAGGATAAAACTGTTTCTTCCAAATGCACTCCAGCCAAGTTTAATACGTCTGTTGAGTTCTTTTACAATGTTGCCTTCCATTGAAATCAGTTGGCCAAGGTAAATATATGAATCAGAAATTTTTGGCTCAATGTTTTCAACCTGTATTTTTGTTTTCTCTGCGAAATTATTGAACACGATTTTAGTTTGTTGTAGGTTCATCTTAAGCCACAACTTCTCCACTTCTAGCTGAAAACTCCTGTACCATGTCTAGTAGTTCTGATGGGCCCGTTGAAAAAATAACAACGTCAGCAGCAAATCGCAGATGATTTAAATATTCACCATTCATTTTTATTCCTTTATTATTCCAATTTATCAGCTGAAACATTATCTGTAAAGCTGAAGTAAAAAGTTTTTAAAATTGGTATTTCTCTGCCTCACACGTTCACTAATTTTGATAGTTTTGGTACCTCTATGTAACCGAAATTTTGCATTGATATCTACACACGTTTCACCATGTCAATGTACACATCATTGACGTCTGTTAATTTTAAAATATTGATGACTGCTGATGTTTTAATAGAGTCAAAGGCCTTGCCATAGTCAATAAATGCCGCACACAATGAAAATTCATATTCATTTATTCTTTCAATTAGTTCTCTTAATAATTGAATATGGTCTGTTGTA
Source organism: Dysdera silvatica (assembly GCA_006491805.2). Classification (NCBI taxonomy): domain Eukaryota; kingdom Metazoa; phylum Arthropoda; class Arachnida; order Araneae; family Dysderidae; genus Dysdera; species Dysdera silvatica. The sequence goes on from QLNU02015360.1 coordinate 242,633,655, forward strand.
CTGAATCCACTTCAAAATCCAGCTTATTCGCTTCGTTGAGCTAAATCTAATTTTTTCTGCAGGCGAGATTTTAGCACTTTTTTGAAGATTTTATACATAGCCGGTAACAAACTATTTGTTCGGTAATTTTTTAAATCCACTTTATCACATTTTTTTTTGCAAAATAATTACTGTTGCGGAATCCTATTGGTTTGGTATGTTACTGCTGTTAAGACATTCCTGAAGGACTTTTTAAGTATGCCTTCTACATGTCCTCCAGCTTCTTTCAGGATATTTAATGTAATGCTATCATCACCAAGGGCTTTTCCTTTATTTATATTTTCTATTGCAAATTCTACTTCCTCTTTTAAGATTTTAGGAGCTGTTCCTTTGACCATTTCAGTGTCTTCATTTAATCTACTTTTTTCTTCATATAGTTTTCTGTATAATTCTTCAGCTATTCCAAGTATTTCTTCCCTATTTCTTGTTATAGTGACATCCTTTCCCTTTAATGCAATGATATGTTCTTCCCAATATACAAACATCCTTTAACAACCCCAAGGCTCTTGTTGTTTCCAATGACTTTCCTTACTAACTGACAATTGAATTTTCTTATGTATTCTTTCATGTTTTTGCTCAGAGTGTTACAAAGTTCTACTTACTCAATTCTGGAACTGGTATTTTGTTTGTCCACCTTCATATCTTTTCGCCTTTTCATGAATTGTTTCGTCTTTTCAGATAGTGCTTTTTACATATTACAGCACCAATTTCTGCAGCAGTTTCAAATATTGTTTTAACAATGTTTTCATTTGCTTCTGAGATCAGCTCCTTCAATGAGTCCTTGTAGTGAAGAAAAGCGACTTTTTAATTCCAACTTTAATGCTACGGTATTTTCTTTCAATTTCATTAAATCCACCTTCTTACATACTTATTTTCTAATGATCCTTTGTCTTGTTGATATATTATTTAAGTACACTTTACATCTCTCCATTCGATGGTCAATT
>QLNU02015360.1:242650520-242673654 GCA_006491805.2 Dysdera silvatica
TATTACTTCTTATTATTTTTATTAATAAACTAACAGTACTGTACATTATAAATATTGAAATAAATAATGTATATGATTTAAAAATTAGAAATAGGAATAGCTAATTTAATAACAAAGTACTATAAAATTTTAATGAGTAAATTATTTGAACCCAATAGTTCAGAGAATACTGCTTATATGTAAAAAGCGCTTATATACATAGGATTTTGTTGACGCGTCCATTTGCATATATGCGGCTTCGACTGTAGTTGATTTTTCATATGAATTTTGTACATGTTTTGAATTATCTGACACGTCATTTTTTATTTTATCCGTTAAATACGATAACCTTTCTTTATCTTAACGACGACCTCAAACGAGTTTTTATTCATATACAGTGCAATTAAAAAATGTTAAACCTTGCGTAAAAAGCGTCATTTTTGGACATTGAATAGTCCTATGAATAAAAAAATCGTATCATTTTACCAAAAAAATAATTCCATATTCTTCATAAGGGACTCATAGACTATCGATTCCCATATATCTAATCTCAAAGGGCGTTTATCAGCGAAAAGGATTCCCTTTTTAGTATGGTAAAAGAAGCACAATGCAACAGTTAAACTGGCATGCACTAATATTAAACATGCGTGAATGATTTCAATTATTGATGATTTCGAATTTTTCTAAACACTGAATAAAATTGTAACGTAAAGATAATATTAACTGAAAGCATTCATCTGCGATTGCAGGCGTTTTACAACTATAATAAGTTTGCGTTTGAGATGCAGAGTAATACGTTAAACTTTTTAAAAAAACTCTTGGTACTACGCATGCTCCAAATCAAATCTTGGTAAAATACAGCATTACCTACATGAAACACGCTTATCTGCTTTTTCTTAACCTCCAAAATTACTCTTTATAACATTATTTTATTATATATATATTCTATGTATTGTACGTTGAATTTTGCGCTAAATACCAAATTGAGCTAAATATTAATATAAGAATAATTTGATCATCATAAACATGGCTAAATGCGTAACCATAAATAAGAATATTTTAATCGTTCAGTAACTTTTAATGAGACTTTTATATAAAGGATTGAGATACATTTTAAATCTATTTATTTCAGAAATTTGTAAGTATTTAGAAATGTATGTATTAAAACTTTCTGTACATTATTTGAAACAATTGAGAAGAGTTTTCGTTCGGAATCTCGTTAAAATGCATCCTTCACATTCTAATACCCACTCGGAATTTCATTCCATGTCCTTAGTCTCAAAAGGTCCAAGCATTGTTCGTTGTTCGTAATCCTTTTAATTAGTCAACATCCTCATCAATCACCTGTCAAAATGAAGCCGCTGGCAAACACTTCTGCATTATTGAATAGAAATTTGTGTTAGTTTAAAGGCGGGGTTAGATCACAGCAGATACATCTATTTGTATATGCTTGTTTACCCATAGGATTACCATGCAGAGGAAATTCGAATTACCGATTTATCCAGTTTGATAGCTCCATCGATATTATTTAATTTTCTCCAATTTCGGGCATATTTCAGAAGAGATATTATTATAAAACTTACCGAGTAAACAACGTCGAACACATCTGAAAAATAGGTGAAACCAGTGTCATAGTAGAACATTTGTCGATATTGTTTAAAATATCCTTCATATCTACAAGATAGATTATTTTTTATATTTAAATTGTTTCCCACTGACGTTGATTAAAAGCAACTTCTGTTCTGAAAATTTTAGAAAAAAATGCGATTAAAATTTTAATTTTAACTAGTCTAGTCCTTGATTAAAGTAAATAAAGGACGTGCGTTTCTAAAGCAAAATAAACAAATATGTTCGTTTTGTAAACAAAATTTAATTATTATGTGCGTCCATAATTATGTGCTGCTCATAAGTAAACTCGTTACAGAACATATTCTGTTAAATACATCGGGGACTCTCCGCAAAAATTCATTTTATCCGGAAACTTTTTTCAATGGAATATCCGCGTTAATTTAAAAATTATTTTAAGATACATTTAAAATTTCATATTTTAAAGGAATGATCCATTTTTCAAAACAGCTATATTTTCACCGAAACGCGCGGATTTCATTTAACGTTCTTCTATATGGCATTTGAGAGATCAGGTTCCTCCAGGTTTGATAAAATTTGTAATTTATCAAAAAACAGAAGAAGAAACAACTTTTGTAGTTTTAAAGATCCTCAATCTTTTTTAAATCTTACATTTTCAATTTTGAATAAAAAACAAACTTTAAAAAGGGATGAGTATCGCGTTCTTTAAAATCCTTGAAATACGACCACTGAAAACAACAGAAAAATAATATTTTCTACGTTTGTTTTTTTCTGTTTCCTCTAATTATATCTAAGCGCGAAAAAAAGCACAAGAATTTGAGGGAAACGACGATTCCGAATTAACACTTTTCCAAGTTTGATTTTATTTACGAGCATACATTTTTTTAAATTTCATTGCGCAATTTGTCCGAATGCAACTACGAAGGCTGCCATTTATAGTTTGCATAAAGCAACATTCGATGATTTATCATCACGGAATTCAGAAAAATCGTTCATCTTTTCAATTTGCAGCATACCAATTACAAATTGAAATTTTGAATTTATGAATCGTAAAGAAACAACTGAAAACGATTGTATCATAAATCGGATATACGCAATCATTAATATGTGAACCCAATTTAACCAATCGCTCAATTAAGCGAGAGTCAGCGAATATTTAATTTAAATTGCAAATTAAAAAACTGACTTTTTATCTCGAGCATCTGAACGATAGTAAGCAACAAGTTATGAGACATAATTCCCTTCCACAAACTGATGTTGATCTTATAGATGGTTGGTCAAGAGCACACATGTATGACTTGTCTCATATATAAGGCGAATGGGTATCTGGAGAATACCTGTTCATTCACTGTGATGTAATAATGAGCAAAACGAGGGATTTAAGTAATTAAGTCGTGCGTTGTCATAGATACTAATCACGCTAACGAAGCAGCTTTGAATTCTAAATAACCCGCTCATACTTGCAAAGATATAAACACTGCATAGCAGAGACAGAAGGATCATGTGCTTTCAAGTAATGTCCGGGTAAAATACAAACAGTGTGCAAAATAATATAAGTCTTGCGTTTTGTAACGAATTGCAACTCAATAAGCAGCCCTTGTTACGAATAGGTTACAGCAGAAGTTAGCCAAGCGACAATTAAGCCCTATCGATTGCAAGCATGGAAGGCATATAATATGCAGAAGCATCGGACGAAGCCAATTGGATTAGTTTCATATAGATTTCGGGAGTATAATTTGTCTAATGCTTCATAGTGATCTTAAAAAAGGGATAGTATGAGAAGAAAACTATCTACAAGTCATGTATACCTCCTTAATTAGCTCGGGTTAGAAACTTTCTATTATAGCTATAAAACATCTGTTACTAAACATGGATGTAACGGAAGAAAAGACCGATGTGATCAACTTATTAAATTCACAAAAGTTAAAAAATTTATGATCACGAACTCATTTATCAAGACGGGATCACAGAAAATGAACAAGAATGTATCTTAATAGAGGAACAGATGTTATTATGACGGTATCACTGGTTTCATCGTGATAAATAGGAAATATGTTATTATTAAGATTTCAGCATGGAGTAAAATTCAGTTATAACGTAAACGGATATAACGAAAAAATAATTTCTGTTATTTTATTTAATGTATAATATACAAGGTGATTCAGAATACATATTACCACAATTATCTTTTTAATCATTAGTTGTAGAAAAAATTTCCGGAGAAAAAAGTCCTTAAACTATGTAAGGATGTTGCATATATCATTTATGTCACAGGGGGTGCTATACGCATATAAATAGGGATATAACTTTTTGAACAAGCCCTTTAAAAAAATTTCCAATTAGAAAAGTATTGCCCTACATCTAAATAGATAAATGAACTAAAATTAATACTTCTAAGTATAATATTTTCGGAGTTATTAAAAGTTAAATTTGATCATTTATAACTCTTTATCTCTGTTTTGGCAACTTTTTTTTATAAAAAAATGGCAAATTAATGGAGTATTTTGGAGGAAAAAATGAAACGCGCACGTGCACTCGCTTTAACGGCACAAAAAAATTCAGAATTTAATCGAAATGCTATCTCATTTTTTCAATTTGTAGATGGTCCCTATTTATTTGGTGCTCAAATACAGAATGTTAAATGTACAGTATCTCAGCGAATATTCCGGGCAAACGCATAAAATATTTTTTGCTTGGCTAATTAGATCTGGAACCATATTTTTCTAATTGGAAATTTTTTGGTAGAGGGCTCGTATAAAAAGTTAAATTCCTTAGCTTTATACATGTACCACCTCCTATAAAATAAAGAGCATATTTGGTACAACGACTCGCAGAAAGAAAAGAAATTTTAGGAAACCTGGTGGGGTACGATCCCACGTCTCTTCTTTGCCGGAGAAGTGCTCTAACCACTAAGCTATAGGTGACCTGTAATTCCTCTTCCTGCGATCGTATTTAAGCTTATCACTGTGAACTGGTTATTTTCGGAAAATGAGCTGTACTGTGACTGAGATTTAAACATCAACCGAGACCAGTTTTTTGAACAAGCAATAGTCGGAAAAAGGGACTTTACGAGGTTTTAGAAACGATGTTTTTTCATAATAACCATGAATGTATGGAACAACTATTGCTTGTTCAAAAACTGGTCTCGGTTGATGTTTAAATCGCAGTCACAGTACAGTCCATTTTCCGAGAATAACCAATTCACAGTGAGAAGTTCACAGTAAATACGCTCGTAGGAAGAGGAAGTACAGGTCACCTGTGGTTTAGTGGCTAGAGAACTTCTCCGGCAAAGAAGAGACGTGGGATCGTGCTCTACCCGTTCCGCAAATTGTTTTCTTTCTGCCAGTCGTTGTATCATAATTTCCATACATTCATGGTTATTATGAAAAAACATAGTATCTAATAGAGCAAATTTAACGTCCTTGTAAAATTTGAAAACTTTTTTTCTCAGAAATTTTTTATAACTAACAGTTAAAAAGATAATCGCGGTATCATGCATTCTAAATCGTCCTGTATATGGTTTTGTCAAATGACGCTTATAGCGAATAACGACTGTGACAAAGAAAGTCCTTAAGTCCCTTGATGTTCATTATCATTGAGTTGGACTGTACTATGCAGATTTAATAAAGAAAATAATCATCGAATGATGAAGCTTAAAGTAGGTTACCGAACTCAAACGTAAATAAGTACAGTTAGTAAATAAGCATGTATGAAGACTTATATTAAAACTGCAAGAGCAATCATATCGAAATTTAAAAATATTTCCTGCATCAAGATTTGAAGAAGTTGATACCCGAAAAAAAAAATACCAAAAAAGATATGTAACATATATAACATATGTCTTACATATTGCTTGACACATGAATTAGCAGTCTTGACAACGTTTTGTAAGTCTATTTCTGTTCCCTCAGTGGTTAGATGTTTGAAGATTTAATAGCCGCTACTGAAATAGTTAAACCCATGCCATCTGGTCCGGGTGGGGGAAGGGAAAGGGTGAATAAATCACTCCACAATTAAAAAAAAAACTCCTGATGTCATAACCACAGCGTGTTTTTGGATAAATATTGTTTCTTTGCACCTTTACACCGAAAACTGAATGTCCAGATTATCCAAAATTTTGTTCACCCGAAACAGGGTCCGCCCTCTCCATTTCAGTTCTACAGCATTGTAGGAAATCATGAAAAAAAAAGTTAGTAGTAATATAAAATATATCTGTTCATTTTATGCCATAATTATTCGCTATACCTGAAAATTTAAGGAATCGCTTATGATTTGTATTGAGATTACCAATAAATAATAAATATTTTATTTGCTTCTGCAATACATAAGATGGTTTTATGTATACAATTTTTTTCTTTTACTATTATATACAAAAAGCAATACTCGTTGAAACCCCATGACGGGTCCTCAATAAAACCAATTATTTAGCATGAAAGTAAGCCTGAAATTAATATCATTCACAATAGATTTTATAATTTGTCGCCGAACTCGGCCTAAAGAATATATAAAAGAGAATTATATACCAGCTCATTAAAACTATGAAAGAATTTCAATAACTTGAAATTTTTTTCCCGGAACAAAACACATTGCTGAAGGAATTATAAAATAATGGAAGGTAAAATACAGTAAAAACGAACTGGGCAAACTAAGGAAGATGGAAAAGGCAATTACTGGTCTCCTGGCGAAAAATTCCAACGACATCTCTTCGGTAATTAATAAAATCCCCAGTGGCTTTTCCCTGGAATTTGTCCAGAGCGAATTCGCCTCCGAATTCATTAGCTCAACTACTTATACCCTAACAGTAAACAAAGGAGTCTTTATTGAAAGGGGGATATTCGGGATCTGCAAGAGAACTAGAAACAGAGCCCGGGAAAGCATCTTTATATTCTCCTTAATTGCGCTCTGGGTTTTTACGAAGCTCCCGCCCCCACTTACGATTTTTTTCCTTTCTCCCTCCTTTTACACTTTCCTTCTAACTATCTACTTTACCCTTTTTAATTAAGCTGAGAATCAATAGAGCTATAAATGAGGGAGAGAGAGCAGTCTTTGGAGACCCAACGACATTGAAATTTTAAATACGAGTCGCTAGGAAACGTGAATTGAAGCCGCTTTTTGAACTCAAATGACCGTCCACCAAACATTAAACTGAGAATTCAACGTTCGTTATCGCGCCGCGAAGTAATGATGATCAGGACACAGGTTGTTTGAGGATCCACACGCAAAATTTGCATTTCCTGAGCTCCACACTTCGTTGAGCAGCCATTGAAATTAAGTCATAATTTCAGTTTCGCACTCGCAAAACCAAAACGTCATTGCGAAACAATCAATAGGTTAAAATGAAATTCTACTTTTCCTTTAATTTCTATTAATTCATTAATACAATTTATGTTCAGGTTTTAGCATTTCAAGATTATCGTAACTGTTTAGGTTTATGTGAAAAAAAAATTCTGCCACATGTTGTATAGAAAATAAAAACTAAATTTATGCTGCGACAGACGACTTTCTCAAATTTAGATTAAATCGTGTTTCGAGGGCCTTATATCCTGGTATTCTATTGAGAGAGAAGTTACGTGTTTCTTCGATTAAGTGTAGAAATCTACCTACTTGCCACAAGTTTTAAACATTCATTGGCATTTATTAAAGTCAACAGCTCGCATCATAGACGATGATATGGCAGTATGAGATTATAAATTGCCCTGCGGTGGCGCAGTGTGGTAACGCGTTCTCCTAGTGCGCCGCTAATCCGGGTTCGACTCCCAGCAGTGCAAAGAACGCTTACTCAGAGATCTCATAAAGATCGCACTGCTCACTGTAGTCCGGGGTTTGGTTCCCTAGGCCTTAAGAGGTTCGGATTCCTCGGAAAACAGTAGGTCCCGGCGCAGCATGACCACTGTAGTCTTTGAGCCGTAAAACCAAAAAGAAAGCGAAAGCGAAGATTATAAATTACTCGCAAAAAAATAAAAAAAGAATGGTTTTTCTACTTCTGGTGGGTGTCGAAGCCACAACCACTTGCTAACAGGTCAAATGCTCTTACGATTGCGAAACTAGTCTTTAAGAGAAATTGTCGGATAAGCAAGAAAACGATTGTCGTCATTGTCACAAAGATTATGTACCTGTATTTTAAAGAATTAATTCCAATGTAATTATATATAATTTTTGTAAAAAATATAGTGTTTGTTTTATTAAAAATTTTCTCATTTCACCTGACATTTGTTGAAGTTAGAAAGAACGTATCGACAAGGCTTGGACAGCTGTCGCTCTTTCTCGTCAAGAATCTCCTGGAAAGCTTCGACTAAACACAGGACATTGCCATTTCATATTCCTGTTTTGTTTTGCTTTCCTTGTGTGGAGCCCCTTTTTGACGCAAAATCTTCGAAGCAGAGAAATGAAATGAAACTGCTGAAGCAGGGGCAGATTGTTTCTTCCACGAAATGCTGAAGGAGGGCGTAGATTTATGATCATTAACGAGGTTCTCTTTGACTGTTCATAAATATGGTAGAAATTGCACTTCATAACGTTGATATTAATAATTTAGTGTATTTTGCATAGATTTACTTCAATTTTACCGTTATTTATTAAAGCGTTCAAGCATATGAATTTTTGATTGTCAAAATCGGGATGTTAGAAAGATGCCCCACTTCAACCCATTCCTTAAGTGAAATTAATGATATCTAACACATGTTTTCATATTATATAAGTACCAAATTATACGTGTAACAGTTTCATTTTATAGTGTTTTAACAGGTTTTTGTCAAGAAATAATCATAAAATTTTTAACCTTCGTCGAAGATACAAATGGAAAATGTTATGACGCATAATATTCCTTTATGTACATTGTCGTCGAAGGAATTTAATCAATAAATGCATTAGCAATGGCGCCAATGATGTTGTTTGGAGAAAGACTTAGCTCGTGATATTACAAGGGTGTTATTAAGATTGGCTTAACGTTTCCCAGTTAGAAATAAAGGAAAGACGACGTCTGTGTTAATCCGAAATGGAAATTAGTTTCCCGCCTTTTCTAATTAAGGCCAATCATCTTCGGGAACTATGCATTGGTAACATAATAATTAAAGCATTCACTGCCCTTCTTTCCTCCTTTTTCTGCATTCTGTTGAACCATTTGTCACCAAATTGCTTTGATTTTGTGGATCTCGCCCAAACGTTAAGTTCTTAAACTAAAACTGTTTCTAAGCTACATGTCTTTATTAGATCAACGCAGTACTACGTAAAATACATTAAAGATTAAAAAAATATAAAGTGTATATTTTGACCCAACATCAAGAGTGCACTTTATAACATTGGTATTAATTTATTTTATATAAATCGAACACTACGCAGATTAAATCAAACAACAATGTCAATCAATCAACGTTTATTGGCGTAGTGATACCAACGCCGATGGTATGGCGTGATTAGATGGTGAAACGTTCGAAAGAAAATAAATATTTCTGCCTTCGGTGGGACCTGAACCCACGACCTTCCACTTGCCGGGCGGAGGCTCTACCCACTGAGCTACGAAGGACAATATATAATCTCTTTACGAACGTATATATATTGTTGCCAGTTATTTCGCAGAATGGTGTAGTACATAGACTACTATTTAAACCAAATTGCAAAGAGACTGGTATTAAATTGATCGAAATGCACGTTGCAGCATATGTATTTATTTTATATAAATCGAACACTACGCAGATTAAATTAAACAACAATATAAATCAACGTTTATTGGCGTAGTGATACCAGCGCCGATGTTATGGCGTGATTAGATGGTGAAACGTTCGAAAGAAAATAAATATTTCTGCCTTCGGTGGGGCCTGAACCCACAATCTCCCACCAAACGCAGAAATATTTATTTTCTTTCGAACGTTTCACCATCTAATCACGCCATAACATCGGCGCTGGTATCACTACGCCAATAAACGTTGATTAATTGACTTCTATATTGGTATTAATATTTAACATTTCTATTACGAATACACATCTGTATCGCATATACGTAAGATAATAAACAAATATCTTTACTCGCAAGGCATTACCTCCTTTAAATGTATTTTTTTTTCCAAAATTTAAATTGACGCTAAAAGACAAGAGATTCCAGGGTGTAAAGAGCAGCAGGCAAAATGCAACACAACAGCTAAATGTAATCAATAAAAGCGGCTTTCAAGAATGCTTCCAGCATTGGCTTGGAAATGTGTGTCGTCAGAAGGGAGATACTTTAAAAAGTGCTAAGTGTCAATGCTGTAAATCTAGTAATTTTGTTTAGGCTTAGTCTCGATACTCTTTAAACGCAATGATGTACAATGGCGGACGCAGACTTTCATTTTGGGGAGGTGTCAAGGACAGAATTTGCCATGGTATTGGAATAACACCCTTCATTTATCATGCAAGTTGGAATTTTTTACAGTGAAAAAATATATTTTGGAGAGGGTCAGGACCCCTGTGACCTCCCCCTGTGTCCGCCCTTGATGATGTACATCATACCTAAATGAATAAGTTAATAATAGGCTAATTATGAAATTACTGGAAATTCCCAACAATGTAATATAATCTAACAATACAGTACTGCATAAATTGCAGTTGCATTATGATAAACTTGATAATAAAATTTACAAAACCGCACACCAAGCTAGATGTAAGCAAATAAATTAATAATAATTTTTATAACGAAACATCGACGTGCGAGAAATAAATAGAGTTGGCGCCTTCATCAGGGACACTCTTCGACTCTATATACCAACTATTTTTACCTAGAAGCACATTTCCATATGCATAAAATTGTTATTGAATGCCAAGCATAAACGATGAGCTCACGACTCTGAAACCCAAATTTATTATTGAACTTTAATCAGTGGAACTTAATTTATATTTAATACAGGCGACATATTAATAAGGGCTTCAGTGGGATGGTCACCGCCTACAGATTCGTTGAGTTTGATGTCAGCTCCTAAGTAAGTTTGATAATACATATGCGCATCAATCAAAATTTTTATTTCCATGCCACACAGAGAACAGGAGAAGCAGAGTAAAATCATTAAATGAAGATTAAATGTCCCCACTCCCTAATTCACGATCTGTTAGTTGCCTATTTATTAGCAGTGCTTTAAGTCTATTTTTAAATTCTCCTTTGTATCGTGGGGTGATGTCTGTCGCTTGAATAATGCCCCTATCAGACAACGACTGACAACACATACCGTCCTTAATTGGCAGTTAAAAACTTCCAGGCACCCCAATATGTTTAAAATAACTACTAACAGTGAACGTAGGATAAAATCATACATATACAGGGTGGTCCTAAACTATATGTCAAAAATGTAAAGGCAGGTAGAGGGGACCTAAATAAGCAGATTTCGTATAGGATTGTGTGTGTGGTAATGCCGCCTTGAGCCGGTAGAGAGCGCTGATGACTGCGGCGTATAAAAGCGCTTCGCTAGCTGGATTCATCATTTCCCGCACGGATCTCGAGCAGCATGCATCGTTTCACCAATGCGGAGCTGGCCGACATGCATTTCATGTATGGGGCTGCACAAGGAAATGGATTAGCTGCTCAAAGGATGTACAGGGAGCGATTCCCGGATAGGAATCAGCCGGATCGTCGATGTTCCTCCAGCTGTTCGCAGACGAATGTGGTTCCAGCACGATGGAGCCCCAGCTCACTTCAGTCGAAACGTCAGGAATCACCTGGACGCTGTCTACGGCCAGCATTTTATAGGACGGGGCGGTCCAGGTCCCTGGCCACCGCGTCCTCCTGATTTAACCTGCTTGGATTTTTTGTTTTGGGGGTCATATTAAAAGCCTGGTGTACGAGAGTCCCGTCACATCTGAAGAAGATCTTGTTGCCCGCTTGTCTGTTGCTGCTGGACATGTGATCGACATGCCTGACGTCTTTTCTAATGTACGCCGATCCATGCGCCGTCGCTGTGAATCTTGTATCGCTGTTGGTGGCCGCTCTTTCGGGCACCTCTTGTAAACTATTAATAAATTTTTGTTTTCTTTTGTCTTTACTTGTCTTTTCAGTTTCCTGTGATTCATACTGCTTTACAAGCTAGCGCTTTAATGTGTCATTACCGCACACACATTCCTATACGAAATCTGCTTATTTAGGTCCCCTCTACCTGCCTTTACATTTTTGACATATAGTTTAGGACCACCCTGTATATTAATGGATAAACTAATACTGTGGAACAACGTTTTCAAGGGAAAAAAGAAGTAGCTTCTAGTTGTAGAACTAAAGCTAAAATATTTATGATTTTTCTTCAAAATTTCTAACGATGTGAAAAATAAATATGACAAAAAAAATATCCAATCTTACGCCGAATTTCTGCTCGATTAATTATTCCTTTTTTTTTTTTTTGCGACTAAAAAGAAGAAACTAACGAAACAACTCCCCAAATTAGACCAACCCATCCGAGAAAAAAAGAGACGAATAGAAAAAACTTTCTTAGAACTATTGTAAGGAATTAAAAAACGTCCTGGTTATAAAACAGTTGCGATAAATCAAAAAAAAAATTAAAAAATTCTTAAAAATGTTAAAAATTACTTTACGATTCGTTGAGCGATCACACACACATCGAATAACAAATACTGTAGTGTGTAATAGTTCAATATGCGTTTTCTGAAGCGTATTGAATCAAATTCTTATTCAATGTATCTCTCCATTTCAGAGAACAGTTCTAATTTAAAAGTTGTATTTATTTATCCGTTCTTAATTAAAGATATTAAGAAGTGTTTATACTAATTCTGAAAACCCCTTTTTTTAGATTTTCCTACATCATGCACTCATAGGTCCTACGATAGCTGGAAGGCAACAGATTTCTTTATCGTTCCATACAACACTTTCCGTTTTTTAAGCATCTCGTTGTCCAAGGGTTTGATTCCCTAGATCAGTGTTTCTCAAAGTGTGGTCCGCGGTGTCTTATCAAGTGGTCCGCAGAATCATCATCAAATTATAGAAAAAAAAAATTGAACTAGAAATTGCAGGCGTCGCTAGAATTTATGTTCTAGTGAGATTTAAAGAATTTCTAATAAATATAATATTACTTGTTATAAACGTTACTTTACGGCATTTTGTGAAAGATTTGAATCCTCTGAATACACCCGTGCTGTCTACATTGCTTATTATTATTTTATTAAATTACTGATGTCATTTTCATTGTAAATTTGACAAAATAAGATCGCAACTCACACTCTCTTTATCAAATAGTGTTACTCTAAATTTATTTCGTTTCAAGTACGTTTAGGAATCAACTAATATTTTATGAACATTGTCGGAGATTTTAGAGATTTTCTGCCAAAAGCTAAAGCTTGTTTAAAGCAAAAAAAAACGAGCATGCTCAAAATTTACCATAAAAGGAGTTAAAATTAATTACAAATTATATTTTAAGCAGTGGTTCTCGAACATTTTGGGTCGCGGAACCGTTTTTATGAAATAATTTGACCACGCGGAGCCCGATTCTTTTTCACTTTTTATATGCTTTCTCTAGGTGGGGCCTATATGTAAGTTTCTATACCATGCGCATGATATTAAGATAATTATGTAGTAATCGTAATGTGATAAATAGTTTTCCAAAAATTAAGGTCATCCATTTACTGTTTTACTGAACAAGTGAATTAATTTTTCTGAAAGTGTTCTTTCATTTTCAATTCCCATTTCATTTCATTTTCAATTCATTTTCTGCCGCGGAGCCCATAGACAAACACGGTGGAACCCTTGGGGTTCCGCGAAGCACAGTTTATAAACCTCTATTTTAAAGGATGAATAAACCTCTCCTGCCGGAGCTCTTAAAGACGTATATAAGTATGGCAATAAATCCCATATCTAGGGTTACTTTGGTTATGTCATTCCTTGGGAGAGTCGAGGAGATGTAAGAATGACGGTGGCTAAATAAGGCTTAATAATATTAACCATAGTTGCCAATTTTAATTCCAGTAAATATATTTTTTAATGGAGGAGGAGAAATCCTCCCCTCCCTGTGGTCCGCGATAAATAAGGAAGGCTTAAAATGGTTCGTGAGTGACCAAAGTTTGAGAAACACTGCCCTAGATGGTAGTCATTTGGATCTTTTTAGGTCGTGGGTCCTGATGCAGCCTGGCCATAGCTAAACTTGTAGCTTAAATCTCAAACACACTCCACTCTTTGTAAGAAATAATTGCACAAAATTTATTGGTGAAGTTAATAAAAAACAGTGTTAACAGCTGTTTCAATAGCACGTGGCTATCATCATCAGGAAAGGGCAACTCCTGTTTTTGTCCGTGACGTTGGTCAGAGCTGACATTGCACTGATTACAAACTTATTTTGGTTGGCAAGGAATTCTGTGTATTGGTGATGCCGTCTCTGGCCGTAAAACACGAAAGGTTTTTCCAAGCAAGCGAGATTATACATATAATTCAGGAGTTGGTCATTAACTATAACGTCAGTTTTGATTGTGAAATTCTCTTCAAAGAAGTTAAGATCAGGCATTGAGTTTTTTTATTATTATTAATTAACGGCACCAATAAAATTTGTGCGAATATTTCTTCCATTGGAATGGTGCAGTTTATCGCCAATAAACCGATATTTTATCCTTTGGTCGAACTCAAAACCATCAACAATGCGAGGCTGAATAAAAAAATTATCCTTCGAAATATATTCGAAACTGCATTCATAGTTAAAAAAAAATAGAAGCAATATATATTTCTTCTGGCATCGTGATATTACGAGGTGAAGAAGGTGGCTTTGTCGTTTAGATCATACTAATGTAACAGGCGCGTATATAAAAGTTTTACTCTATACAACACATGGGTAAGATCTGACATCTATTACATAGTTCTAGAATAATATTTTAATAAGTTTTGGGGAAGTTCAATATATATAACTCTTGTGAGATATAGCATTCATATGATAAATCAAAATTTCAAACGTTGGGTTATTCAATCTATAGATTGCTTGCCGAGTCAAAAAGCTTTGTCTTATCAAATACGTATGGCAAATGCCCTAAATTAGAGATTAGCCTTATCATTGATATCTACCCAAAATTCCCCATCATTTAAAATAGTCACGTTTTATGACAATTTTAGGGCATTTAAATTAAATACTCCTTAGCTTCAACAGCAGTGCAAAGGAAAAAAATAGGTTAAATAAAATATCTTCCCTTTTTCAAAATTTTATTTTATTTTGAAAAAATAAATATATTTTTCACGCGTACTTTTCGATCGAAGATTATGATGCTCTTATTTGGTAAAACATATAAGTAATTAGAGCATTCTCCCTCGCATGCAAAGCAAATTTCTTAGGCTAAGTTCGGGAATAGGGAAACTTAATTAAGATGTTCAAGTCATAAAAATCTCCAAATTAAGGGTACCTATACTTTCGCCTTTTTTCAATCCACAAGCCAAAAACTCGCATTAGGGCAATACGGTAAAGCTGACTTCCTGCACCAAATTAGCCTTCTCCCCACCCCTTAACAATAAGGAAGCATGTCTAAAATTCTTGTTGCACCTACAATAGCATGAACAATTTGGAAAAAATGTGCATAATTATGTAAGGAGAGGCACTCCTTTCCGTCTTTAGATCACAAACACGACTACACACCACTCCTTTTTCTTGTTTTGTAATATTCGATAGGGTAGGGAGAAAAAAATCTTGTACGCACGGACTAGCTCCTTACATGCTGTATCTTAAATTTCTAAACAAGCGCATTTAGCGGTTAATTTAAACATGGTTATTTAAATCAGCTTGGAAAGCGTCATTTTTGTTTCGCATGCATTCAGTTCTGGAGAAATTTCCAATCGTGCTTATTAAATAAAACACTTAAGCCAAATACACACCTTATATATACTTCTTTTATATCCTGTTGGCAGCTTTTCACTTTTGACTGTATTATAACTTCTTTAATTTTTTAACAATTTAGACAAAGTTATTCATAATCATACTGTATTGCCCATCCATATATTTATGGTTCCATTTATGGGAAAAAGTCACAACTCAAAGATTAATGTTTTTCAGAACAGCGGTTTGAAGAATATAGTTGTTTTCAAATCGACGTAATTATGAGTTATTGTAGTAAAATATAACATCTTTACTGCAACAACCAATAATTACGTCGATTTAGAAATACTGTAATTATAATTTCAAATTCCTGGTCTGAAGAACGTTAATTTTTGAGTTCTGACGTTCTCCTGTAAGTAGAGCTCGATATTATTATTGTTATAAATATAATAAGTAAATATGCAATATACAAGAAGTATGTAATATAACTGTTAGATTACTTAAATTATATAATATTTATTTAATAAATAACGCTATATAAAACAGAAAGGGACATTGCCAAAAATCCACTATTTAATTACACTCTCAACATATTAATTTATAATTTTGAAATGTATTTAATTATAAATTTATATTAATACACAATTAATATAGTTAATTGAATTCTGTTCTAAAAGAATTATCGTTCAACTGCGCAGACCTCGTATTCTACTATAACCGTACCTCTTTAAAAAATAATATGACGAAACATTTTGGTTTAATCGACAAAGCTGCATTAACAAAATATTTATTCCTCTCTCTTCGCCTTCGCGCTCAATTTTGTTTTCTGCAAGTAAGTAAATATATCGGTTTTTGGGACCAACCACATCGACTTTTAAAGTGATATGGTGACATACATCATAAAAATACCTATTATTAACGAATAACTATATAAAAAATATATGCATGAAATCAATCATTGAAATTTTTTATTTTAGTTTCAAAAGAATATTAGGGGAGATGTTATACGTTTTTACATATTTCAGTTTGCTTGAAATTGGATTTACAATATGTCGTCTTGTACTTTTAAAAAATAAAAATTCTTTTAAAAAATAAAAATCATCTCCAACTATTACTAAAATCCGAGAAAGATGCTGAAAATAATTTTAGGAATGTTCATATCGATTGATATTGTTATTTATCTAAGAAAAAGGTATTAAAGTAACGTTGTAAAAAATATTGTTTAAATACATAATGGTTGATATTGCCTCAAGACAATAAAAGACTCGATTAAATATTAATAAATTAAAATTTATTTAAATTAAATATTGTAACTGTAATTGATCTGAAAAAGTGTACATCTTTTGTGTTTAATGCTAAGTTGTTTAAATATAAAAATTTACCATTCCTCTTTTCCCAATTTACAACACGTAATTTGCAGATATGTCATCTTATGTCAAGCTTATCGTTCCATATGCTGCTGATGCTTGGAACTCCACTACTAAAGCAATGATATTTAAATTAACCAAATTTGAAAAAACTCCTCCGTAGCAAAGCATCATGATTTGTTATCAGTGTTTCAACTTATAAAAAGAGTAAAATTGTTCCAACTGAGCAATTCGAAGTAGGTATTAAAAATAAGACTTTCCAAAACATAGCTGTACATTCAAATCCAATGACAGCCATCTCTATTTTCCCTGCTAGTCGTTCCTTGCTGCTGCATCCTGCCTAATTCCAGGCTGTTAATATTCTTTTGACTCGCAGCGAAACGGTTCATTTCAGTTCATTTGTTTTGAAGTCGAGAAAAAAAACCCAGAACGACAAGTACAAATTAAACTCATGGTAAGATACTATTCATCCGTCATATGTCCATATGCAGAAACTAGGCCCTAGAGTTTGCAAGGCCCAAGGCAGGGTGTATTTCGCGAGGCCCTATACAAGAACACCAGCATATAACAAGGAACTTGGGACCAAAGAAAATATTCGCTATATTCGACCCTCAAAGATCTTGGTCATTAAAAACGATTGAAATCTTTTGTACTTGATCATTATATCAAACAAAATCGATCTTTTCCTGGCTACATCAGGAAACTCGCTAACTATATGCTCGTTCTAAGTAAGGTGGCAAACATTATTATATAATAAATTCTCCCACGAAAAACTCACAAAAAATCTCGCCCCGGAGGCTTTTCTGTGCTGACCATTATTTGGCAATTGTGTTATCCCTGTGAAGGGTAATAATATCTTACATAGGTCCGACAGTATTTGAAAATTTAAAAAAAAAATTAAACTTAAATTTTCTAATTGTTTTTGATTACGAGAAGAGGACAAGAGGGAGAAGCAAATTATAAAAAGAAAATGAAATATAGCCTACATTTAAATATTAATCATATTTAAGCAATGACTCAAGTGTTCATAACAGAATATATTAATATTTAATTTGAATACTGTGACTTAGTTTTGCAGGATTATTTGGGCTTCCCTAAATTATTTCTCAAATCACAATATTCTCGTTCGACATAAAGTTTATTCACACCTAAAATTGCTGTCAAATATTTGATACTCTTTGATTACTTTATAGGGCTATAGCTCGTTAGGTAATTTAGGATCGAATCAATAGCTTACAGAAATCTACAAATAAATTACGCTTATACGTAGATCTTAATAACGGACTCAGTAATATTTATTATAACTCCTTTTTTTCGCTGCAGTTATTTCAAAATCCATAAATAACTAAACTAATCCAAACTTGTTATAACTGCTAAGATTCATTTTAGTGACAGTATGGAAACTATTCCTAAAAAAAATTGTCTCCTTTTCAATCACATGCCCACCTTCTTTACAATTTCTTCCCCCTTTTCACGTTAACCATCAGACTCCCTTTCTATTCGTGGCCAAGGCGGTCTCATGACTCGCCTTACTCTAAGGCCGCCTCTGTCCATATGATGCAATCTTTTACATCAGAAGGTAAATATTAGCGATTCGATTTAACATCATATTACGAATTATCAATGTCAGAAATACAAATATATAGTCATACTATATGTCAATATTTAAGTATTTTTATCTTAATAAAGTACCATCGATCCTACACAGCATATTTTCATTTATCTTCTCAACTTGAGGGTACCATAGGAAAAGTCAGCTACCATATTTCTATTTTTGGTTCATGAATATTCAAAAGTATAAACATTATTCTTAACGTTTATATACCAGCGTACATATAGTATAAAGGATACTGCAAGTGTTCGTCTCTTCTTAAAACACAGAATACCTTTTCATAGACGTAAATAGGCAAATAATGAAGCACAACAATCAAGATAGTAAATTTATTTGAAGAAAGAACTAACTTTATGCTCATATAATATTGCCGACCTTTGTCAATGCAAGAACGCTTAATGAGAACTATGTTTAACACGAACTGTTCCCTGCATCCACATCGGCAACGAACAACTTAGTAATTCGCTCTCGTCTTTTCCGGATATTATGAACTACTTTCGACACGAAAATATTTTGTCACGACGAGTGCTCGCGTTTACGAGGTTCGACTGTAATATAATAACCATATAAGAGCGGTTATATAATAAATATAACTCTCGACATGGCATACGGTAATAATGTAGCTAACTTAATAACTAAATAAATAAATAACTTAATTTAATAACTAACTTAATTAATAATATATATAACTAATATTACAAATATATTAATAATATAACTAATATTTCCTTAAAACGTCAGCTGCGAAAAGAAAATTTGGATTTAAAATCTTTCGTTTCACGATAAAAGGAAACGAACTAATTCCACTTGGGCATCTGACAGAAGAAGACGCATCAAGAACTCCTTAATCAAATCGGAAAGGTCGAAGATCCCTTTCGAATTGAACTCAATGTGAGCTAGTCTTCCCGGCAAACGAAATTCTTTTAAGTTATGCCAAACTTGTAACTGGGCTTGTAGTAAAATTGTATCGAAAAGAGGAAATCTGGTCTTATACGATTTCTGTAGTAATGAATTAGGTTCTTTATGACTCTTTTCCTCATTAATGCCGATTCATTCCAGTTAATTCTCTGGTGTACTCTGAATCAAATACGATTAAAGATCTAACATAGAAAAATAAACTACGTTCATTTACGTACCTCCGCTTCAATAGATTTGTTTGTGGTTTATAGAGCAAAGACAACTAAAATCATGTTACGCCAAAACCAAGTTTTCAGAGGCATTTAAACCTCTGTCATCTACGGAATTAAACCCCAGAATACGCATCGATAGAAAACACAGCGACAGTGGCGCACCCAGAAATTTTTAAAAGGGGGGGCCAGTGGCGCAAGAAATTTTTGGTGGAAAAAAATAATCAGAAGCCATAATAATTACGGTTGTCTTTTGTATACATTTATCATTATTAAATTACTAATAATTCTACAGTGCAAGATACTTAAATCATTAGAAGTAGTACTAGATTATGTTCATAAAATTTTACAATGGCCAGCCGTTGTTCTCCACAAAAAAATTACCGTTTTGATAATAGGTTTAAGAATAACCCTATTCTGCAAAACTTGCGTTTGTTGCCTCTGTCCATTACTTAATCCCCAGAAGCCTCATTTCCTTGCATGACTCTAAAAAAATCATCGGCTTCGAAAATCCATATGATGGAAAAGTTTTAGATTGGCTGAACTTCTCCAAGGTCTTCTTCCAATTATTAAACTCTTTTGAAACAAGTTGACCTGTGGCTTGTGTCGAACTTAACCGATTTCATGGGGTGAAAAGAGGACATCAAATTTGCAATAAGCCCTGTTTTCTACCCTTGAGAAACTAGCTAGTTATACTTACTCAGCCAAGATGAGCAGAACTTGGATTGTGGTTAGGCTTTCCATGACTTGATACAGCATTAATGGCAGTCGTGGGAAATTTTTAATTTACATATGGTTTCGAACAATTTTTCAGCACTGTTATCCTATCTCCATCAGTGAGGTTAGATTTCTTGACATAATTAGAAATATCTGCAGTCAGAATTTCCATTTCAACTGTGTTTGATATTGTGTTTTGATCTACCTCTTGGAAAGCCTTTGACATGGTGGCCGCCAGGGGTCCCCGAATCTGAAGGGGCCCCGAACTTGAGAGATTACTATTTAAAAACTGCCATAACACAAAAAGCGAAAGATGCAATACTTAATATTATTCACGTATTTTACGTATATATAAGTACAGAACGTTCTTTTATTATATTGAAGCTAATTAGTCCTATTAGTTCAAAAATTAACGCAGAAAGATTAAATGCTATTGTCATAACTAGAGACCGGATTATATGCAACTGCATATGCGCATATGCAATTGTATATTTTAGCTGTTTTTAGTGTTTTTGAATATAAATGCACAAAAACCATGAATTTCCAGAATAAATGCATATTTTAAGGGTTTTAGTAATTTTAAGAATTTTATTATTTCCTCATCCGAAAAATTTCACTACAACGCTAAAGTTAAACGTTCCTCTTACTTCTTATCTGAGCGGAAAGGCAATGGAATTTGTAAATGTACACGTTTAATTATGTCCTAGGACGCCAAAATGTTGTCGTAGCTGAATTATAGCCACCATCCTTGTTATGAAGACCAAAGCTGAGTTTTACTGTGTTTGACTGGAAATTGATTGAAAGTCAAATTAAAACAAACACTTATTCTAAATTTCCACACCATTTTCCTTCAGTGATAGACATCGTTCTATCATCGATAAACTATTCGTAATAGATAACTCGCAAAAATTTATAAGTGCTGTTTAATATCTTTGTAACTCTGGAGAGGGCTGCCCTGCGGTGGCGCAGTGTGGTAACGAGTTCGTCTAGTGCAGGAGTGGGCACGCATGAGGTCAATGGGAGCCGCATTCCAATTTATTATATATTATAAAGAGCCATGCCATAGTTACATAGTATTAAATACACAAATTTAATTAATATGGTTACATATTGTACCAAAGTCTTAAGTGCTGTATAAAATATACATGTAAGAAAATATAATTAAGAGAAAGAAAATACAAAATAATTATTTAAAATTTTTATAATAACTCCTAGATGGACCTATCGATGCAACCGAAGGTCTACTTTTGAAGCGATTACGTACAACTTCTATTCTTCATTAACCGATTCACTTTCTTAGTCAATTTAACAAGATTCGTAAAAAAATTTCTGAAAAAAAAAAAGGGGGGAGATTTAAATTTTCGACAAGAGCCGCGTTTAACACAACGATGAGCCGCATTTGCCCACTCCTGGTCTAGTGTGTCGTTAATCCGGGTTCGATTCCCAACGATGCAAAGAACGTTTGCTCAGAGATCTCATAAAGGTCGCACTGCTCACTGTAGTCCAGGGTTGCAGGTAGGTTCCATAGGCCTGAAAAGGATCCGATTCCTCGGAAAACAGAAGGTGTCGGCACAGCATGACCATGGTCGTCATGATACCCCAATAAGCTTAATCCGCCTCCGCCTGAAAGGAAAAAGAGGGATATGGCTGAAAACTAGCCTAGAGGGGAGACCAATTTTAATCGTGATAAGCGGATCCCGCAAAAGGCGACCACGGCAAAAATCGACGGCTTCGCCATTTCCGCTATTTTTTTCTCATTTGGTTTATTAGCCTCAAAAACCACTGTCCTTATTTATTTATTTTTTCCTGCATTCTCAAAAAATGAGTGAGATTTTTTATTTCTGGTACATCATTAACATCAGAGAGAGGATGGGGGGAGGGAACTTTAATTTAAATATGCATGAAGAATGTTGCACATTTATATAAATAATAATCAATCAATTAAAAATCATTACTATCTCGATAAATTCCTCATTAGCCAGTTAAAAAGTGCTCAAATAAATAAATGCCCAAATGTGCAAGTATTCAAATTCAGTCTAGTCAGCGTCACAATTGTGGAATTGGAAAAATTTACAACAATCATTTCCGGTTAAATGATGAATTCAAATTAACTTAACTTTTCTATTGGATAAAGATACTTATTTTCCACTAAGTTTTAATTTGTATTTAAAAAAGGAAAGAAAAACCTAAATTTATTTCCGCACTCTGCCCTCTTCGATTCATTAACGCACGCTTTCGTGATGGGTCAGGAAGTTAGATAATTCTACACCAGTATATTTATTACTTTACTTGGCAGTTTTATGTCGACATCGTAGGAAATATAACATCTAATTATCGTCAAAACCTCATAAAAAATATAAAATCTATTATCATCAACGTCATATTCAACCATCATCCATCGGGTGATGGGACTCATTTCGTCCATGCATTTAGTTTGAAGACGTTTCGTAGATCATTTTGAAATCCTGTTGCTAATTTGGCTTGTAAATAGTTATTGGTATCGAACTGGAAAGAAGCCCGCGCATGCTTAACGTATTTAATGGTGTATGGAAACAGCTGGACCAGTGTATATAGCTTGATGTCCGATCCAGAATGTCCAGACGAGCTTTCTGCGTATGAAATAAATTTTTATTTAAATTATAAATAGAAAGACGGAAGTAAAAGGCTAAATAATTCTCTTACTCGTCTGGCCGTTCTCATATTCGTCTGGATGGCGTGGTGAGCTTATGACTAATTCCTCCAACATGCTTTTACACACAAAACGCATATTTACTGTGTTACCTCCCATAAGGGACACCTCTGATTAAGGGGCGCCTTCATTTAAGGGACGATTCCTCTGGTCCCCCATTTTATTTATGTATCAATATGTGTACCTCTGAAGAAGGGACACCTCTATTTAAGGGTCGAAATGTCCGGTCCCGTGGGTGTCCCTTATTGGGAAGTAACGCTGTATATACAGGGCAAAGTACAGTCTTCTTTCACCCAAATAACTTTTAAAAG